>PVKU01002879.1:64670-204161 GCA_004027475.1 Anoura caudifer
CCCCCCCCCACCCACATTTCCCCCCTTTAGTTCATGTCCATGTTTCTACTTTTTCCACACTATTCTTGCCCTCTCCCTGGCTATTTTCTACCCACCGTCTATGCTACTTATTCTCTGTACCTTTTCCCCCTCTCTCCTCCTCCCACTCCCCTGTTGCTAACCCTCCATGTGCTCTCCATTTCTGTGTTTCTGTTCCTGTTCTAGTTGTTTGCTTATTTGCTTTTGTTCAGTTACTCCTGGAAAGTTATCCCTGCATTCCCAATTTCTGACTTTTGGCGGGGGGAATCATTTGGAAGAAGTTACTGTGAAGATTAAATGAAGTAACATGTATGCAATCCCTAAAAGTCATCTGTGATGTGTAGTATATGTATTAACTTACTCAGTAAATGGTAGCTATTATTATGATTTAGCTTTCCTCCCAAGCTAAATAATCTTTGTCTTTAAGATTATCTTTTCTAGGACCCTGGCCCTTTGCAATTTCTCTTCGAGTTTAATTTAATCCATCTGAAATCTGTGTTGGCTCTTATCCCTGAACTTAAATTATCCTTTGAATAGACTTGGGCCTATGGTATCTTTTAGGATAATTTCAGAAAGGAGTAGCTGTCTATTCCTTTCAGCATTGCTATATTCAGAAAGACATGAAGAGTGGAATGGAAAGACACTTTGTCTTTGTAACTGATTTTTTTTTTTAATTTATAAAAAGGAACATTAATACTTACCTCACAAGCTTGTTCTAGGGATCAAATGAGATATTTCAGAAATTGTTTAGCATTAGTTTTGGAGTACCCAACTACTTGATAAATATTTATCTCCTTTCTTACTTATCCCAGTAGTGTTCTTCTCTAGAACACACAGAAACATATACAGACCTACAGATATAAATGCATGTACATAATTTCCCCATCCCCTAAGCATACATATAAGCAGATATGTACATACTCACATACACATCCAGAGCACATACACCAGAATCTATACCCAGTAGCCTGATACCTGAAATTCTAGTCCTCGGTAAAATTGATATGGTAGGATCCGTATTTACTGTCTGTCGACCTTTCCATAAAACCATTGATCTTGTACACAGAGAGTTGCCCATCTTTCCATTTCTGTTTATCTAAGTTATCAGTTTTGATTTCCACTGGTGTTTATCTTTAGTTTAAATTGTTTACTTTTTGACAATGACTAAAAGCTACTATTTTCTAGGAAATATTTACTTGTCTCCCCTCTTCTTTCAGGTATTTATTCCTAAGGTACCTTTTCAGTGGAGCCTTCCTTGGTTCCCCCTTCCTGTGCCTTTCATGTGGCACCCATTTCTGCTTAACACTTATTAGTAACATACTGTTAGCTCAATAAAGATACAGTTTAGTCTCTTTTTCTCACCATAGTATCCCTAGTATTTTAGTAGCATTCAGTCAATACTTGAATGTGTGATTTTTCAGGATTGGCTTATTTTCAATATATATAACTCTTAGTGCTTTGCATAACTGTATCAGGAGACTTTTTTTAACCTTTGGAGTAGTTGACATATATCAGCTTTCACCAGCTGGAAAGAAGTTTATGTATAATTTTGTAATTTGTGATGTGATATTAGAACTCTGCTGAAGGTATAAACACATACACACTCATACCTATTCAGTACATATTTCATTATCTATTATAAGCTATGCATGGTTCTAAGAATTGGTCCTTTCCCTTAAGAAGTTTATAGTTCATGCCTTGGCCATGTGGCTCAGTTGGCTGGAATGTCGACCCCTACGCCAAAGGTTGCAGTTTGGATTCCTAGTCAGGGCACATACCTAGGTTGCGTGTTAGATCCCTGGCCACAGTGCATATGGGAGGCAACTGATCTATGTTTCTCTCACATAGCTATTTCTCTCTCTCTTTCTTCCTCTCTCTAAAATCAATAAACATATCCTTGGGTAAGGATGTAAAAAAAGAAGTTTATAGTTCAGTGAATAGACGTATAGCAGTCTTCTTTGCTATTTCTTTTCTCATCTCTACTAACTCAAATGATGGAGAGCTCCAAGGCTCCACCTTCAAGTCTCTTTTCTATCCATATTTACTCTCCTTGTGACCTTCTATAGTCTTAAGGTTTTATAAATATTATGTACTTCCTGATGATTTTCAAATTTTATCTCCATTCGTATGTATTTGCCCTCTTGGCATCTGCACTTGGATGTCTACTAGGTAGCTCAAACTTAATATGCCCAGTGCAAACTCTTGGTCCCCCTCCCCCAACAAGAGGCTCCTCCCTCTGGAAGTGGCATTGCTGTTCGTCCAGCTGCTTGGGGTTAAACTCTAGGAAGTCATCTTTGACCTTTCTCTCATACCCACATCCAAAATATCAAAAACCCTGTTGGCTCTGTCTTCAATACACATGTCCAATTGACCAACGCTCTCCATGCCAGAATCCCCCCACCCACACAGTTTATCTCTAATCATGATTACAATAGCCTCCTATTTAGTTGTCTGCTTTCACCTTCCATTCTTCTATTCAAAATCCTTCAGTAGCTTCCCATTTCACTCAAAAAAGCCTAAGAGTTTTCATTGCCCTACAAGACTTATCCTACTGGGCTCCTTGCTATTCCTTCAGTATGCCAAACTATCCTGTCTCAGGGCCTTTGCATATATTGTTTTTTCTGCCTGTCCATCCCTTTCCCCAGATATATACATGGCTCAGTCCCTCATTGACTTCCTTTGGGTACATGCTTCAATGTCTTCGTAGAAATGTCTTCCCTGATTCCCAATATAAAATAACATTGCTCTGCTCCCTCTGGACCTGGCACTGTCTAACTCTCTTACCCTACTTTGTTTCTTCTATGGCAGTTTACTTGTTTAAAAGTTAATGATATTTGTCTTCCCTGTCTAGATTGTATAACAGTTCCATGTGCACAGAGACCTATTTTTATTCATTGTTTTATCCCCAGCATTTAGAAAAGTACCTGGCATGGTGTAGGCACTTATTATTTGTTAAATGAAATGCTACAAGTGCAATACAATATTGTCACTATAGTAGAAGTACATATAAGGAGATAAAGGAAAGAGTAATATGACTACCTAGGAATTGAGGGAATTGAGGGAAGACTTTGTAAAGATGCCCGTAAACAGATCTTTTTTGGGGGGGAAAACAGGTAAGAGCATTTCATACAATGAAAATTCCACTGCAGTTGTACAGAGGCTTGAGAAAATACAGTGTGTTCAAGGAACCCAAAGTACAATACTGCTAGAGCATAACTTGTGGGGATAAAGATTAAGTAAGTAGATGAAGCCAAACATGTAATAGATAGTGCCAGATCATGAAGGGTTCATAGGCCATATTAAGGAATTTCAGATTTTTATACTTCATGGTGGATAGTGTTATACCATTGAAGATTTTTGAGCGAGGGGTGCTATATAGGTTTACATATTGAAAAGGTAACTGGCAACAGTATGATAGGAAGAGGGAATCTAAGCTAAACAGGGCATTTTACTTAAGCTATACATGACATTGCAGACTATAGTGCAGAGAAACAATTACTACCACATGAGTGGGCAAGAGGCTATTTTATTTTATGGTTGGACAAAAACCACTGATGTGTAGTGTGAAGGTGTTCTTGGCATATTTGCAGTACATCTAAGAGGGAGAAGAAATGCCCTGTGGAGATGAGTTAGTTCATCTCTAAAAATCCATGCTTTAGGAGAATTTTCTTTAAAAAAAAATTTACCTAACAATTACATTGTAAGTAATAATGTAGACTAGAAAAGTTTTTAAGGAGTACCATTTATGAATTCAACAAGATTGGGTATCATTACAGAATAAAAGGTGTTGTGCCTGAAGGTGAGCCTCCATTCTTCATAGAGGACCAGTTGTTTTGTCAATAACACACCTCCTGATCTTGATTCACTGGTGAAGGAAATAGTGACATTTATGAATATAATCAGGAGACTATACTATTTACTGTAGAGCCAAAACATCTGCTCTTGTAGGATAAATATCTGTCTTTGCATGTTGCAGTACCTGGCATGGACAGAATTTTTTAAATGAGGGATAAGCTGAAAACATTTCTGCTTTCATTCAAATGCAAGTAAAAACCTCTTCCATTATTTCATTTGTGTCTTCCTCAAGTATCTCAGCAATATATTGAATGTCTGGAATACTTAAATGCTTGAACCCAAAATGGCGCACATGGTTTGAATGTTGAGAATTTGACACTCTGAAATGCATGGAAACATGCTGTATTATTGAGCATATTTTAAACACCATATCCGGATACTGTAAGGGGAAATGAAGAAATGTTTGCCAGAGGCAGATACAATAATACAGAAAAGTAAGATCCATTTGTCTCCATTTTCCAAGTTGAAGCATTTACCTTTTGAATGTGCTCTGCTATTCAACTCACTACCTAATGAAAGAGTAAAAGTAGTTTTTAGTGAGGTATTGCTTTATCATTTCTGAGTCCATGTTTGATCCAGACAGCCACATCTAGCTGAAAGATTTACCAAACTCTAATGACTATTAATGCAGGGTGGAATTTTCTGATTTGTTAGGAAAAAGGGGGAAGAAAAGAAACCAGTCCCAGGTTAGGTTTATAGAATCAGCTCTAGCTAGTTTAAACAGAAAGAGATTTAGTAAAAGATTTTAAATGGCTTATGGGATTGTTGGACAGACTGTGGAAACAGACTCTATGTTGAACTTTCAGGAATGACATTCAAAGCAGCTAGATCACCTAGAGAGGTACTCTCTCTTTTAGGATCGGAAAGGTGTCTGTAGAATTAGGAAGCTGTAACTTTTAGCTGCGTGGCTTAGAACTTTGCCACCCCCACCATGATCAGGAATCTGCCACTGTTCGGAAACAGCCATCAGTAAGCAGCCATATTCATCAGTAAGTTGTCACTACAGCTGGCTGTAGAGCCAAGCTACACCTGCCACAAACCTGTATGACAGAATGGATGCCTTGTGCCCTTCTTGACACCTGTGAGCCCTGTGACTGCATACAAGGACCTCTGCAAATGCTGCTGCAGAAAACTTGGACATCTCCATGACAGTGCCTGTTAATAGAAGCAGCCTAAATGCAATCTCCCTTTTTTTCTACCTCCCAGGATTGCTAGTGGAATTTAAGTCATATCCACAACCTTAACTGCAAGACAGTCTGGGAAATGTAGTTTTTTAGCTTTCTAGTTTCTGCAATGCAGAGTCATACATCAAAGGATGTTGAGATGGATGACAGGTACCGGTACTGATCCACCATATGTACCACAGATAGACCCTGATTTTCCATAGGCTAACACCATCAAATGGGTTATGGATAAATTGAAAAAGATAGCAAATAATACCGTCAAATGATGTGGAGAAACATAGAAGTATTTTTTAGTATAACTTATTGTTTTATAGTGACACATTAAAAAAAAAACAACAACTAAAATTGGTGCTCCACCAATATTTAGTGGTTTATAGATGGCAAAATTTTCCTCACATTTAAGGCATGAGTAGTGGATGAAAAGCCTGAACCAGGGAATAAAAGAAATCAGATGGGTGGATTCCCTGAACTGAGACTAGATTAGCATAATCAAATACTGAAGCATGGTTAAATAAGGTGGAAACTGAAAAGCAATCATTTGATTTGGTAGCACTTAATATTATTAGTGTTCTAAAAGGTCCTAGTAAAGAAATAGGGTCAGAAGCCAAATTGCAGGATCAGGCTGTGAGTAGGAGGGAAGGGATTAGAGCAGAGATTGTAGAGGAAGTTTTCAAGAAGCTTGCCTTTTAAGGAGCAGCATTTGTTTTGTTTTTTTTTTTGTTCAATGCACTTACTTATATATATATCATGATTAACTAGAACTGGTGAGGGCCAAAGCAAATATCACATGTAGGACAAGTACAATCTTCCACATTTCCTCATTTTTGTCTTTTTGTGTAGTTTGATGTGAAGTATGTGCTATAATCTCTTTCTGCTTAGAGATAAAATGGGTACATTATTTTTATTCTCTAACAATTAGCTACTTCACTTTTGATTTTTTTAACAAAGTGGTATTTAATTATTTTGATTTACATTTTTAATAAAGTACCAATTTTGGAGTTGCAGTTTAAAGTCTTAATAGCTCACTTAATGTATTTGTACAATTGATTGGTGAGCTGGGCATTGATTAGATGAATTCCTTTCAATGTAGTTTATTTGAACATTAGTGACAGATACTCAAAGAGTACAGATTATGATAACTGCTTTTATAGGAAATGATGTGAGAGCATTTCATATATTACATAGAACTTTTAAAATGTATTTTAAGTAAATATTTGATAATGTTAAGTTCAATGGATGTTGTAGACAACATAATCTACATTGTCTCCCTCTTAAAAAGATGGGTGGTGGAATATGTGTATCTTTAATAGAGTAGTTTTCTTAAAGTGCACTTATGTGAGCAAAACAGGAACACATTCAAGGGCAATGATTTAGTGTTCCAAATTTCTTCATTAGATATGGAGCATGTCTGTTATTTAATTCCAAATGTGTTTACATTCCAGGCCCTATAGAGTGACCTAGTTGGATTTTTCGTTAAAAAAAAAAAACAAAGCAGAAATTACACAGGGAGGAGATGTTGAAGAAGAAGGAAAGACTTAAAGGAGAAAAAGTTTGAAAATAATGAAAACAGAATTGTGATCAGTGTCCTGGAGTGAGAGGGAGGGAGGGAATGGGGTAGAGAGAACACAGGTAGATGGACGAACTGTAAATGGGCAAACTACAGATGGGTTTTGGATGAGAGGAGGGATGTGTAGTCTTTTCAGTAAGAGAATGGATGGATACAGAATCAAATATGTATTACTTTTCCTGTTAATAATGGGTTTATTTGTAAAGTCCAACCCACATGGGGTAATTTTGGAGTCATTTAAAAGATTAGATTCCTTGAATCTTACTCAAGATGAACGTAAGTATTTTTATATTTTTTGTTTATGTGGTAAATTGATTTTTTTAAAAAATTTCTCAATGACAAATTTAATAACAATGAGTATCTTAATAAAATGAGCCTTTCCCATTGATTTTCTCATTTTAATTTTTAAAAAGTATTTATTTTAGGGTTTTTCCTAGGTCTTTTTTAAGTTTCTAATAACTTCTTTAAAATATATTGGTTTAAATGGTGTTTCATTTTAAAGCAGATAATCAGTAAGAGACTTAAGTTTATCTATTGCAAACATTCCTCAGGCAAGTTGTACCTCAGTGAGTTGTCCAAGAAGTCACTGAGCCACTTAGTATCAGAGGTAAGACAGGAACATTGGTTTAATGATTGTTAGGGCAAAGCTCTTTTCCTTGTGTCAACTGCCTTGTTTTGCTAACTTAGTACACTGGGGTCCGATTTCAACACCTACACTTTTGTGTGTCCTTGTGGCCCATGAGTATCTCACAAGAACTTCAAAACTAGACTTACTGTCTTCTTTAATATTCATTCAACAAATACTCTCAAGTGCCTTCCTTTACTATATGGCAGTCATTAATTTAGATCTTAGGAATCGGCAAGTTCTCAGGCCTGAAGAATGAGGAAACCAGAAAATAAACACTTAAGTAACATATTTTTAAAAATTTTTCTGCAAGTATTGTTTTCTTTTTTAAAGATTCTATTTATTTTATTTTTAGAAAGAGGAGAAGGGAGGTAGAAAGAGAGGGAGAAAAACATTAATGTGTGGTTGCTCTCACAAACCCCCTACTGGGGACCTGGTCTGCAACCCAGGCATGTGCCCTGACTGGGCATTGAACCTACGACTCTGTGGTTCTTAGGCTTGCGCTCAACTCACTGAGCC
This sequence comes from Anoura caudifer, assembly GCA_004027475.1. Taxonomy (NCBI): domain Eukaryota; kingdom Metazoa; phylum Chordata; class Mammalia; order Chiroptera; family Phyllostomidae; genus Anoura; species Anoura caudifer. Next base: position 72,439 of record PVKU01002879.1, read on the forward strand.
AGCCACACCAGCCAGGGCCACTCAAGTAATATGAACAGAATTTCAGATAGTTATAAATGCTATCATGAAAAGAAACAAATAATGTAGTAACAATAGTCAAAGAAGGTTTCTCTGAGGAAGTGGCATTTGAGCTGAGACCTGAATGATAAGAGCCACCTATGGGTTAAAGAGAGCATTCCAGGCAGAGGCCCTAAGGTTGAACAAGCGTGGCATGGTTGATGAATGGAAAGAAGGTGAACACTGGGGAGGGTGGCAGGAGAAGAGGTCAGAGACGAGAGGACAGTTCAGTATGGCTATTTCCCTGAAAGTGGGAATTTAGAAAAGGGATTGTATTCCAAGTGAAATGGAATGGTATTGGAGCAGGGGTGTGACTGGCCTGAATGATATGTTTAGAAGATTATACTGTTTGATAGAGAGTAGACTGTAGGGTGCTACCAGTGAAGGTGATTGAGGATTGGTTGGATTTGGAATTCATTTTAGAGGTCTACTGGATTTATTGACCTGGGGGTGGGATGTTTGGGGAAGATGGTGAGAAAAAGAGGAAGATGGTAGTAGACTGGGGGAAGAGCATATTTTAGGGGAGGAAATCAGATGATTTGTCTGGGACTTGTTAAGTTTGAGATGTCTACTTGGAATTCAAGGAGGAACTTGGATATTTGCATCCCGTGTTGAGGAGGAGATGTGAGACCTGGAAATGCAGATTTGGGAGACATCATAGCACCTTAAACTGAAGGAATTTGCCTAGGGGAAGAAGAGAAGGTGGTCCACAACAGAGCCCTGAAGCATTGTAATATTTAGAGGTGAGGAGAGAGAGAAATCAGGAGAGAGGGCCAGTGATGCAGGAGGAAAGCCAGAATTGTGGAAGCCAAGAAGAGGGAATTTTAAAAGTGGATGTTAGTGTTCACTTACTTCACATAGTGCTGCCAGATCAGGTATGGTGAGGGCAGAGAAGTAACCACTGGGATTGGCAATATGGAAGGCAATTTCACTGTCTCATGGAGTTAGAAGCTAATTGGAGATGAAGAATGAATGGAAGATGAAAATTAGAGATAATTGCTTTCAAGAAGTTTTACTGTCAAAGGGAGTCTAGAAATGGAATGATATTACAGGGGAGGAAGTAGAGTCAAAGGAGGTTTGTTTTTTCTTTTAGTGCTTTTTTAAAATTGTGAAATAACAAAGCTTATTTATGTGCTGATGGGAATGGTCTACTAGAAAGGAAAATTAATGATGATATAGGAAAGAAGGATTAATTGTAGGGTCAGCCCTTGAGTTGGTGCTGGTGGGATGGGATGGTCAGCACAAGTTAGGGGATTGTCCCTTTCTAGGGCCAGGAGTTCAGTGATGTAATATGACCTCACTTGCCTCTGTACACATAGCTCCTCCCTCAGTATGACTGAACTTCTTTAAAACAAGTTGATCAACTTTCTCTAATCACTAATTTTTTTCCCTGTACTACATCTTACATGTTCTTTCAGATGAATTAATCCTATATAAGGCTTAGCATGAAGCACCTGGTGATATTTAATACCAATTTAAATTTTTGTGCCAACAGGTGAAGCAAAAAATTTATTGCCGTACCTTGGACCCAACAAAATGAGAGATTGTTTCTGCACCATAAATTTGGATCAGGAAGAAGTTTATCGTACCCAAGTTGTTGAAAAATCTTTAAGGTTTGTAAAAAATTGGTAAATTATCATTCATGTTACATATAGATATATATTTATTAATACATTTTATATACTTTCAAGACTTCATCAAAAAGACTTTTCTTCATATGAAACTTATTTTTCTCTTACCTTCTGAATTTAATTTTAGAATTACAGAATCTCAGACTTTGAAGGAGCTTACTGGTCTTTGAGCTGGACTAACTGCCTTATGCTTATTTCCTCCTGACAATTATCTTTGACAGGTGGTCATCTGGCATTTGCTTGACTGCCTCCTAAGCAGCCAGTCTGGTCTTGGAACTATTCTGACTCTTAGAAAGCTACTATTTTTATTTGATTAATGTCTAATAAAAGGAGAGCTTACTATATGCCAAGGACTTGCTGGGTGCTATTTATTAATACATCCACGGGAACAAGATAAGACACAGTGCTTACTTTCATGTGGCCCTTCATTGCCTCAAAATGTATCTTCCTCTTCATTGTTCTTAATTCTGTCCCTTGGATTTCTGGAGAACAAGTTTCAAACATCCTTCACATAACACTCTCAAGTTTTTGAAAACAACTATTATAGACCTCAGTTTGTTTTCTAGGCTAAATTTTGCCCATTCGTTTCAACTTTTCTCAAACTACATCATTTTACTTCTCTTGAGGATAACTTCTTACAGTTTATACAGGTCACTTAAGGAATTAACTCTTCAGTCAATTTCTCATTTTTGAAAGTGTAACAGCACTTCGAGAGCATAATAGTGAATTCTAACTCATAAAATTAAAGTGTGCCACCTCTGCCCTGTAATAGTGTTTGTGGACATTCTAGTGCAGAGCTGTGCTGGAAGGACACAGGCATCTTCAGACATCAGAGTTAAAACAAGGGCATCGGGAGATGTAGGAATGAACATATGGTACATGAACTATTGAGTGTTCATGACTAATGCAAATTGTATGCCATGTGTATATTTTTATGCTTTTTCATATCTTTTTTCTTTATACTCAGCTTTTTTCTCTCTGAAGTTTTCCCCTTTATGTCTTTATCGTCAATATTTATACTTTTGAGTGTCTATTAGAATCTTCCTAAAAAAGACATTGTACAAAGCTGAAAATACTGGAGCAACTCAAAAAGATTTGACATAATGCACCTCACATCTTTAGTCATAAATTACCTGTCTTTATTGTATTAGAACTGTTGATACTTGTGTTATAATTGATGAAACTTAGTCACCAAAAGGCTGAATAATTTGTGCATATAATAAAGGAAGTTTGAAGTAAAACTAAGATTGGGACCTGCAACTATTTAAATCTCAATGTTACTTTATGTATGCTGATTCCATATCACACAAAAATCAGTGACATACAAAACTAATAATTGTCTATAAATCAATTACTTGTGGTAGGTTCTAATATGTAGCCTTCTAAATTAGTAACTAAAATTAGGTTACTTTTTTTAACACTTACCTTTCCAAATATTTGTATTGAGGAAAATGAAATGATAAAATAATTATTTTTATCCATCTTAAATTATTTTTTTAGGTGCATAGCAACTTGGAAGATACTTTAAAGCTAACAGTGGTTACCTTAGGTCATTCAATACAGACTGTGTACTAGTTAGACTAGGTGATTCTTGGATTCTAGGTGCCCCCTAGCATTTTTTTCTTGTAGAATAGTGTGAAAGAATCTGTAGTATAAGCCCTTGCTCACCTTAGTTTCATTTCAGTGTTTTCTACCTTTGTGGATATTGTGATAAACTATTAAGTTGAAAGTCGGTACATACCACATACCACCAGGGGTGTCAAACTCATTTTCACATGGGGCCCCATCAGCCTCGTGGTTGCCTTCAAAGGGCCGAATGTAGTAATTTCAGCTCCTTAACAGTTAAGTAGTTACATTTATACAGTCCTAAAATTATTTCAGTCCTTTGGAGGCAACCATGAGGCTGATGTGGCCCCCGGTGAAAATGAGTTTGCCACCCCTAACTTAGATCTTTTGTGGGTTCTGGATATTATAGTTTTTATAGGTAGTCTGGAGATAGAGCTTTTATAACAGGTAAGTCAGAGTCACATATGGAATCCATAATTCCTAAATCTCTACTTCACTCAAATCCTTATAAGAAGTAGGTGGTATATAAACAGAGTAACAACAGTACTGTTTGTACCTGGTGCTCCTCTTGTCCATACCAGGAATTTCCTTAAGAGTGATATGCATGACCACAGTCAATGATAATGAACAGTAGAGTATTATTTTAAAAACTATGTAAGTCTAGTCATTGCTTCTTACTAACTTTTTGAAAAGTTTTCTTCAAATGGATTGATTGATTGATTTATAAAATAAAAATGTGGGTACCCAGATATGGATATTGTTGAGATTGGGATGATACAGTGATACAGATTACTTAATGAGTAATTCACATGTTATTCTTATTTGGCTTATTTGAGTGTAGGTAGATGACATATAAAAGTCTCTATTTTATAATTGTTTATAAAATGATGCAAAGGAGAAAAATACCTAAACATGTCATGCCTTTGCCTAATAATTGTTTTCCTATCAATTTTTCTCTGTTGAGATGAATTAGAAGGCTAGTTATTTTGACAGACCAACTTTTACGAGTTTAGTTTGGTTACATTTGATGTGACAAAAATATTGACAGAAGTTGACCAGGCACTATAACTGCAAAGCTGAGTCAAATGTTTTCTGGGCAAAGTTGGAAAAGACTTCTCAAGGAGCATTTTACTTTATATTTCATCTTTTCTTTAAGTTGTGACATCCTAAAGAGACTGCGTTTTATGGGAACATTTTCAAAGTATCTTTTTGTTTTTTTAAAATAAATTCTTAATAAGATGTTCATAGCATTTCAGAGACTCCTTCACAGAATTTAAATGTCAAAATAGCATTCTTAAAATGCACTTATAAAAACAATCTGTTTTATAGGAGAAACTCTTAGGCAAAGATTTTTTTACATAGGGTGCAAAAAGTACTAATTAAAAGGGAAAAATGGATAAACCAGATTTCATAAAAATCTCAGCCTTCTGTTCAACAGACACTGTTAGGGAAATGAAATTGCAAGCCACAACTTGGAGAATGTATTCTGACAAAGGACTTGTATCCAAAATTTAATTAAATAAAAAATAAGAATAGAGACAACTCATTTAAAATATGTGGTGAAAACCTAAATGTGTTTTTCCCAAAAGAAGATAGACAAGTGGCTAACAAACACATAAAAAGACATTCAATACCATTAGTCATCAGGGAAATGCCATTTTTAAGCCATTTTTGTCACTATAGATTCTTTTTTTTAAATCTTTGTTGTATTTTTTTCCATTACCATTTAGTCACTTTATACATATCACTTATAGATTCTTGAACATAATGTGTCAAGATAAAAGTCAGATCAGTGGTTCATGTGACAGTATGGAGGGAGGACTTTCTGGGCAGATAGAAATGTTCTATATCTTGATTGAAGTAGAGAGTACACAGGTGTATAAATTTATCATGTCACATTCACTAGAATAGCTAATTTTAAAGACTTTCAATAGCAAAAGTTGAAATGATATAGGGTAACTGGAACTCTCATACATTGCTGGTAGGAGCATAAAAAGATTGGAAATCATGTTGAAAACAGTTCGACAGTTTCTTTTAAATTAAAAATTCACCTACCCTTTAACCCAGCAGTTTCATTCTTAGTTACCTACCCAAAAGAATTGAAAGCTTATGTTCAAAGAAAGCTTTGTATGAAAATGTTCATAGCAGCCTAATTTTTAATAGCCCAAATTGGAAATAACTCAAATGATATATCACTAGGAGAATGGATTGTGAAATATTCATAGATGAAGTATTATGACACAACTAAAGCAAAGGAACTCTTTCTTGATATACATAGATAATGGAAAAGATTTCATAGACATTAAGCTTAGTGGAATAAGCTGACACAAGAGTACACATTATTTGATTCCATTTGTCTGAAATTCTACACCAGATCTATCTATAGTGATAGAAATCAAATCACTGGTTGCCTGGGGCAGGTGTGTCAGAGCAACTGTAGAAGAGCAAAAGGGAACTTTATGGGGATATAGAAATGTTACCATACCTTAATCGAGACGCAGACTACAGTTTATTAACTTAACAAAAATCATTAACCTTTATACTTTACCTTTTAAAAAAATATTTCTTTTTAGACAGAGGGAAGGGAGGGAGAAAGAGAGGGAGTGGAATATCAATGTGTGTGGTTGCCTCTCCTGTGCCCACTACTGGGGACCTGGCCCACAAACCAGGCATGTACCCTGACTGGGAATCAAACTGGCAGCCCTTTGGTTTGCAGGCCAGTATTCAGTCCACTGAGCCACACCAGCCAGACCTAATCTTTATATTATAAATTGAATTTTATTATATGTACTTTATAGCACAGTAAAGTTGATTAAGAAATAACCTATTTTAATATTGAAAATATATTTTAAAGTAACATATTACATAACATTACCCATTTTAGATGTCATATTTTTGTGATTAATATAGTTTTGCATATTTCAAAGATGATGACACCATCCGTCACTCTCCTGAGTGTCCACTTAGGTGAGCATGACCCTAGGTAATTACTGAGTCTTCCATTCACATGACTCCTGAAAAGCTGTTCAGAGCTCAACCTGGTGATTGAGGTTCTTTCAGAGTTGAGCTTGGTTTATACAGGATTTAGTTGAAACTTAGCATATAGAATTATTTTGGAGCTTTTGAAGCTTTTCTTACTGCATTTTAGTGTGTAATTTAATTTGTTTCATTGAAAGTATTGTTTGAGGAGGCTGTTAAATTTAAAATAATGAGTTTCCCCCCCTTTTCTCTCTAGCCCATTTTTCAGTGAAGAATTTTACTTTGAGATTCCAAGAACTTTCCAGTATTTGTCTTTCTATGTTTATGATAAGAATGTTTTACAAAGAGATCTTCGTATAGGTATGTATTATTCATAATTGTCTTTAATTACAACATTGGTGTTTATGTTCATTCTTTCTCTAAATATAAAGTATTGAAAACAACAGAATAATATATGCTCGACATTTTTAATCCTTTTCTCTAGTCTTCATGTTTGTGAATCTGATTTTTAATTTGATTCCTGTCTTGGTGTCATGTGCTTCCTCAGTACCAGATGGGTCTCCATAGTATTCATTATGCTCATTCATCAATTTAATATCTAGATTCTCTAGTTGAATATGATATTTATGAAGCAGAGGCTATCACAGAATGCCTTACATTTAGTAATATTGAGTATTATGTTGAATGGTTGAAAGAATTTATATTTAGATTTTATTTATTTATTTTTAGAGGGGAAGGACGAGAGAAAGAGGGAGAGAAACATTGCTGTGTGAGAGATACATCACCAGTTGCCTCTCACATGCCCCCAACCAGGGACCTGGCCTGCAACCTAGGCATGTGCCCTGACTGGAAATTGACCTGGTGACCCTTAGGTTCCCAGGCCAGCACTCAGTCCACTGAGCCATACCAGCGAGGTCAGAAAGAATGTTTTATACAAAGATCACAGGATCTCATCCTTCCAAAGAACATCTGTTTTTGAAGTTTTTCTAATAAAAGTAATTAATTCACTTTAATCTGGTCATATGTTTTCTGTTTGTATTGACTATTTCTTAAACAATTGTCTGAGTCGGGGTAGACTAAAACAAAGCTAACTGGCCACATATGTGTCACATTCATGGTCTTTGTACCAGTATATTTGTATTTTAATAACAGGTAGAGGTCTATAATTTACATGTATTATTCTCTCCCGTTTTAGTATCCTGAACTTCATCATCTGCATTTCTTTTTCCTGATTTGAAATATGCTCAAGTGTCCTACAGTTTAAATAATAAAGCTTTATTTGATTTAGTCCTCTTAACTACCATCTAATTTGTTTCTCCTTTGCTATTGAACTCTTTAACAAACTGTCTGTATTCTTCTTACTACTTATGTCTTTTTAAACCTCTGTAATCTGGCTTCTACATTTTTCTGACAAACATTTTTGAAGTTTGAAAAAGTCATTTTAGGGAAAATCAAATGGCCTCTTAAAAACATATTTTTTCTTAATTATACAACTATTGCACAATCTTAGTGACTGTAGTGACTGCACAGGAAGAACTACAGTTAATAATTTGTATATTTCTTCCCATTCTTTATTTCATGCTACATTCAGTTTTTTCCTTTTTCACTTAATATCATATAGCAGTCCTTTTCCTGTGTTAGTAAATATTTTAAAAATTTTGTTATATAACATTTTTGTATAGAAATGTGTTATTTTAACCACCTCTTTGTTGGTAAACATTTACGTTTTCAGATTTATGGTGCTACTGTAAACATCCTGCATAAATTCTTGAATGTCTATTTTTCTTGGGATAAATTTTTGGAAATGAAAATACTGAGGCAAAGGGTTTATTTTTAGGATTACTTCTATATTTTTACATTGGCCCCAGAAGTACATACTAATTCACAGTCCCCCCACACATGGTATGGACAACCATTTCATCCCTTTTCTTCTTGGATCTTGTCATTGAAAAAATATTTCCCAGTTTGATAGGTGAAAAATAATATTTAATTTTTTAACTCATTTTTCTGATTATCAGTGAATTTGAAGAAATTTTCACATGTTTTACATTTTTCTATTATGAATTAGTGTTCATTTTTCATCTTTTTTTTTGCTGGAGTTAAATCTTTTATACTTATGCATCTTTATTTGTTAAATATATCAGATTTTGTCAGCTATATCTATAGCAAATAATTTTTTCTGTCACAAAAGGCAGTTTTTTAATCTTCATCTGCTTGTGTCACATTTGACTCTTTCAATTGCCCAGGAAAAGACAGCTTAATGACATTTTATTTTCCTAGTTGTCTTTCTTCTGGCTTCTTCTTTACCTCCATACATACTCTTCTCTTTCTATCAAACCCTTAATTATAGATCATCTCTGAGGCTCTGTCCTCAATTCAATTAAACAAACATTTATAAACACTTCTGTATGGCAAACAATGGATGGGAGTGTTAGGATGAATAACACTCAATTTTGTTGCAGACTTGTATTTAAGACTAATATATTATAATAGGTTCTGTGCTGGAGCTATGAACAAAGTACATGGGAGCATAGAGGGGAGAACAGTTAATTTTGTGTGGTAAAAGATTAGCAGGTTGTTTCAAGGTAATAGGGATTAGCAGAAGCAGTGGAAAAAAGTTGAATCATGTTTGTGGTATGTCTGCTGAAGCATATAAATTACTTAACAGGAGGATGGTAAAAGGAGAAGCTGGAAATACAAATTGGGGTCAAGTTGTGTTGGACCCTAAGAGCCATGCTAAGGAATTTGGACTTCATTCTATAGACAGTAGTGTTGTGTCTCTTAATATGAGGAACATTTTAAAAATTACATATAACTGCATATATACATATATACTTTTAGAGTTTAACAACTTCCTACAACAGTAACTTTCAAACTATAAATAATGTCTACTGATTACATATTTAAAGTATAATGTGTAATTATATATAACTATACACACATTTTAAATATATATATACACACACACACACACTTTAGGTATGTACTCTATAGTTTATAATTTACAATAGAGAGTAGAGGCAGTGAGACCAACCAGGAGGCTATTACCAAATGAGATGAACAGGGTGATGGCAGTGGAAATGTGAATGAGGGAATATACTTCACAGGAGTAGCTTCAAATAGGATTTAGGGACTAAGGGGAAAAGAGGATGTGAAAAGGAAAAGAGTTTAAAAAAACCTTTGTTAGTATGGCTGTCATTCATTAACTGATATAAGGAACACAGCAAGAGCATTCAGTTTTGAGTGGGGGTTGGGAAGGAGAAAGGATGAGTTTGGTTTAAAACAAGTTAAATCAGTGTTACCTGGGGAACATCTTTGGTTTGACTGTTGGGAATGCAGATATGAAGCTTAGAGAAAAGAGCTGGAGATGTTGGATTTGAGAGTCATTAGCATTAAGTGATACTTCAAGTCTCCCCTGGAATGAATGAAATTTCCCCAGAAGATAAGGAGTGTGTTGAAGGAAAATGAGGCCTTAGTAAAGATTGATAAGGTGTTTAAGGAAAGTAGAAAAAGAGATAGAGATTAGTATCATTGAAGGCAAGGAGATCTTTTAATGTCAACAACTAGAGAGAGGTAGAGTAGGATGAGGATTGGATAGAGGCTGGTGGTGATTATTAGAGACTCAGGAGAGAGTGTATCTTTTGATGGTCATGTCTTTTTAAAAAAATATTTTGTAATGGTCTGTGTACACATATCATAGTTATACAGTATTTCTTGAAAAGGCCTTTAGTTGAGGTTTATAAGTATGATTTCCAAAAGTTGCCTTTGGTTTGTATTGTGTGTGATTTCAAAGTAAAAACATCAATTTTATTTTAAGGAAAAAAATTTAAGTAAAAATTAATTTTTTTGTGGATTGGTATCAGAAAATTGTAACTTGATTTGAGAACTTTTTCCAAGTTTATTCTTATTAGTAGATAAAACTTATGTATTTAGTAGGAATTTCCCCTTTTATACATAGGAATTATTATTAAAGTAAATACAGTACATATGTAACCTTTAATTATAGTTGGAAAATGGTCTTGCTGTTTTCTTTCAGAAATATTGGGCTGGCCAAAAAGTTTGTTTATTTTCCATAAGATGGCTCTATAGCACCTAGTTGTCTTTAACTTCATTCAAAACAATTTTGCTAGATTGTGTTGTGACAGCTGTCATATCAGCGTGCATTTCAAAAAAAAAACTTACCAAAATTGGTGAATTTTTGTGTAACCAAATAATTGAAGATAGAAGAAAATATGTAACATTTTCAGCATATCAGGCTTTATTATTTCAAGAAAGGTAAAAATACAACTGAAACAAGCACAAAAAATTGTGCAATGTATGGAGAAAGTACTGTGACTGGTTGAACATGTCAAAAGTGGTTTGCAAAGTTCCATGCTGGAGATTTTATGCTGGACTGTGCTCCACGGTCACGTAAATTAGTTAAGGTTGTTAGTGATTAAATCAAGATATTAATTGAGAGCAATCAGTTTTCCCACACAGGAGATAACTTGGCATACTCAAAATATCCAAATCAATAATGTTATTGGTGAAAATGGAAAATGTGGTTTTCATTTTACTAAATGGACTTTTTGGCCAATCCAATATTTACCTTTTTGTAGTTCAACATTTTCTTCTGTCATTAACTCATAAAGTTGGCTTTTAAAAAAATTTTTGAGCTACCAGAAATTGAGGTGCCTCAATTATTTTATATTCTGAGTTGCCCAATTGAAGATTAAACAGTGCCATAGCATTTTTTTGAAATGAAATTTGAGCTAGAGATCTGAGAATGTGTACTGGTCTAATATAACTAGAGCTTGTTTGTTTTTTGTTTTTATTGTATAAGTAATATGTGGATATTTTTCTTTTGTAAAAAAATTATTATAGCATTACATACAGATAATCCTAATTAATTTTGACCACAGACCGACCCCCTGCCCTTCCAGTCCCTTTCCCAGGATAACTTATCGATATGGGCATTTATTTTCATATTAGGCATCTCATATGCCAGGAACAGTTAGTGCAAAAGATCAATAAGGGGTTAATTAAAAATTGAGACTTAGGAACCATTTTACAAAAGAAAAGGAAATTGTAAAATTGAGGCTTTAAAAGTGTAATATATTAAGGTATAGTGTCTTCTCTTAAAAATTGAGAAAAAGACAAAAGTAAAACTTTATGTAAGAATATATGCATATGACTTCTGGCCAAGATGGAGGCATAGGTGGACACACTGTGCCTCCTCTCACAACCAAGATTAAGGACAACAAAAATATAGAACCAAAAAAAACCCTGGCCAACCAGACTAGATAGAAAATTGAATTGTATGGAAGTCCGACAACAATTCACCCAGACCGGTAAGAGGAGTCGGGGGCCCATGGAGAAGGGTCATGGCAGGAAAAAGCAGTGGCTAGTGGTCCTGGGCGCACAGGCGGCGGTTGGAACACCCCAGGCGCACAGGCGGTGGTTACCGAGCACAGGGAGCCAACGAGCAGACCAAGCGAGGCGCACAAAGTGGCTGACAGAGGTCACACATTTGTGCACAGATAAACCAGGCGAAGACAGACTGCGCAATGCAGGACCCCAGCGCTGGGAAATAAAAGCCTGAAAGCACTGAATGAAAAATACTTGTGGGGGTTGAGGTACAGGGAGAGAATCCCAGCCTTACAGGAGAGTTCGTTAGAGAGACCCACAGGGTCCTAGAATGTACACAAGCTCACCCACACGGAAATCAGCACCAGAAGGGCCCAATTTGCTTGGGGAAAGTGGCTGAAGGGACTGGAATCAGTGAGAGAGCACGGAACAAGCGCCATTTTTCCCTCTCGGACCCCGCCCCCACATCCAGCATCACAACCCAGTCACTGGGTTGCCCTGCCCTGGTGAACACCTAAGGCTCCACCCCTCACTATGTAACAGCCTTGACCAGACCAAAAAACACCCCCCCAAAAAACCCAAACCAAAACTGGCTCAAACGGGAGAACAGATCAAAGCCCCAGAGTTAATTCATCTAAGCAACCGAGAGATAGCCAACCTATCAGATGCACAGCCCAAAGCACTGGTAGCCAACCTATCAGATGCACAGTTCAAAGCTCTGGTGATTAGGAAGCTCACAGAACTGGTTGATTTTGGTTGCAAATTAGATGAGCAAATGAAGGCTACAATAAGTGAAATGAAGAAAAATGCACAGGGAACCAATAGTGATGGAGGAAAACTGGGACTCAAGTCAATGGAGTGGACCAGAAGGAAGAAAGAAACAACCAAATAGAAAAGAATGAAGAAACAAGAATTCAAAAACATAAGGAGAGGCTTAGGAACCTCCAGGACATCTTTAAATGTCCCAACATCCGAATTTTAGGGGTACCAGAAGGAGAAGAGGAAGAGCAACAAGTGGAAAACTTGTTTGAACAAATAATAAAGGAGAACTTCCCCAATCTGGCAAAGGAAATAGACTTCCAGGAAGTCCAGAAGCTCAGAGAGTCCCAAAGAAGGTGGACCCAAGGAGGAACATACCAAGGCACATCATAATTACATTACCCAAGGTTAAAATGAAGGAGAGAATTCTAGAAGCAGCAAGGGATAAGGGGACAGTCACCCACAAAGGAGTTCCCATCAGACTGTCAGCAGATTTCTCAAAAGAGACCTTACAGGCAAGAAGGGGCTGGAAAGAATTATTGCAAGTCATGAAAGTCAAGGACCTACATCCAAGATTGCTCTACTCAGCGAAGCTGTCATTTAGAATGGAAGCGAAGATAAAGTGCTTCTCAGATAAGGTCAAGTTAAAGGAGTTCATCATCGCCAAGCTCTTATCATATGAAATGTTAAAAGAACTTATCTAAGAAAAAGAAGATAAAAAATAGGACAGTAAAAGGACAGCAAATTCAACAGGTATTAACAACCAGACCTAAAACAAAAGCCAACTAAGCAAATACTACAACAGGAGCAGAAACACAGAAATGGAGATCACATAGAGGGTTAGCAACAGGGGAGTGGAAGGAGGGGAGAGGGGGAAAAGGTACAGAGAATAAGTAGCATAGACGGTGGGTAGAAAATAGACAGGGGGAGGGCAAGAATAGTGTGGGAAGAGTGGAAGCTAAAGAACTTATGACACATGGACATGAACTAGAGGGGGGAATGTGGGTGGGAGGGGGTGTGCAGGGTGGAGAAGAATGATGGGGAAGAAACAAGACAACTGTAATAGCATAATCAAAATATAATTAAAAAAGAATATATCATATTTCCATTTCCAATAAAGATCCTATTAACATTAAAATTAAAACATATATTTTACCCCCTAATGAGTATTTTTGAGTTATTTTAGTCTTCAGAGGAATCTAGGCTTAAGCAAACTGGTTAAGATCTACAATCTTAGTAGCCTTTGGCGACTTTTTTTCTTTTCCCTGAGTTTAGAACAATATTTGATAAGAGAATTTTACTAGAGTGTTACTAGAATATTGGAGTTGTGAATTCCAGTCATGACTATCAATAATTAGCTGTATGATCTCAAACAAGTTACTGTACCTTCTTAGGCCTAGTTCATTTATAAAATAAGGCTGAATTTAAGATAGCTCTGAGTTGTAATTTCTGTTGGCATGTAGCTCTTAAGTCAAACCTACTGTTTAAAATTTGCCTGAGACTATACTTTAGTGACTGTTTGCATGGTACTGCTTCAGTTATTTACTGCTATGTAGTAAACCACTCCAATACTTAGTGGCTTAGCACAGCAACCATACATTTGTTTGTTTATGATACTGTAGGTTGTCAGTTTGGGCAGAGCCAAACTGGATTGTTCTTCTGCTGGTCTCCCCTGGGGTCACTAATGAGCAGTAATCTGGGAATGATTGGGCTGAACCATCTGGCTCATTTGTCTGATGGTTAGTGCTGGCTATTATTACCTAGGTCTTCCTCTCCACATGGTGTCAGGATTCCAAGAGGGTAACCACTACTAACTGCAAAGGTGCTTATTAAGCCTCTACTTGTGTCACATTTGTTGATGTCCCTTTGGCAAAAATAAGTGACATGGCCAAACCCAGAGTCTGTGCTGGAGGGGACTACACAGTGGCACACACCAAACAGACCATTAATATATCAGTCTAAACCAGAGACCAAATTGTATCCACCTAAACCCTATACACTGAGGCACTGAAATATTTCCATTGACTGAATCGCTGTTGATTATGTGCCAGAATTTGTTCAGTCCTATTTCTGATCCTGTTTCATCTTGTATATGCAGTCATACTTGTCACTACTCTTATCTATTCTTTTAGCCATTTCTTGTGGCATCCAACTAGGAATGGGACTGTGAGATTTTGCCAGTTGGTGATCTGTATCAGGATGAAATTTCTAATAATATGCTATGTCTAAAAATGGAGCCCAAATATAACACAGTATTTACAGATGGCAAGAAAACACTGCATAGAAGTGGTGCTGGAAAGCTAAGAATACATTTTTTACAGACCAACAAAGATGGGGGGTTTTTTGCCCACAATTCCTTCGTTTCTTTTTGTTTCCTCCCCTTCCTCCCCTTGTATTGAGGCACGTAACACAAAAAAAGAGACATCTATTGAGGAAGATAGAAGGAACATTGTACACAGGACAATGATGCCTTAGTCCCCCTTCAAAGTATGCACCTTGGGACCTCACACAGTTCTCCCAATTGCCATCTGCTATCCCATTGTATTTTCCTGAATCTCATCAATAGTCTGAAATCTCTTCCCTTTTATAGGTGATTTTAGGTTTAGGAAATGCCAGAAGTCACAGGGTGCCAAATCTAGGCTGTAGGGGGGCTGAGTCACCAAGGTGATTAGATGTTTCAGCAAAAGACTGTGCATGAGAAATGAGGCATGAGTGGGTGTATTGTTGTGATGAAGCTGCCAATCACCAGTTGCCCACAGCTGTGGCCTTTTGAATCATTCAAATAGTTTCTGCAGAGGAATGTTCAAGTTTAACATAAAATTTGATACAGATTCATTGCTTTATTTGTTCATTTTTAATGCAACAGCCGCACAGTACACATGCTCACTCAACAGCATCTATCACCCCCACTGACTAGTACAGTGAAGTCATCCTTATTCATGCATGTGCATTTCAGTCTACTCTCCTTGGCTGCCAGGTTACATGGAGGTCCTGCAAAACTGCTCTCATCATGTTAACAATGGCTGGACTTTTTCCAGACAGACCTTGTATGTTTGGTCTAAGCTTTTTCTGTCTGTGAGTTTGTTCGGACAGTGAGGAAATGAAATTATCACCTACAAATAATTTGTTGGGTAGTTTGTTCTGGGTGATTGATTGATTGATTGATTGATTGATTGATTTATTTATTTATTTTTGAGGTTGGTGATTTCCTGGCTAGTAAAATAATGAATTAATAACTTTGTTTAAAGCAGTAAACACTAAGCTAAAACAATCTTTGGGACCATTAGAAGCACAGAACAGGTTTTTAACATCTCTAGAGCTAAAAGTTGTTTCTAATACAGAGGAGGTAAATGAGGTAGTGTTTAAATAAACAGCCCAAGATCACATAGCTAATAGTAACAGAATTGACACTAGGCTACTGAATGAATGTCTATGTTGGAAGGAACATGGAAAAGGGTGCCTTGGTTTTGAAATCTGGCTTAGCACTTGTTAGTGGGCAGGTTTCTAAATATTGTTAAGCTTTCCTCATCTGTAAGATGGTGTTTATACTCTCTACACCCAAAATTATTATGAAGATTAAACAGGAAATATGTAAGAATGCCTACTATCTGGTGCATGTTCAGTAAGTGCTGGCTTTTTTCAGTTCAGCGCTCTTTCCGCTGTGTTAGGCTGCCTGCCTTTCACAACACAAAACAAGTAAGAATGATGAGAGGTTTTTTGGCCTTATGTGTTTGTATTTCAGAAACACGTCCTTCCCATATCTGTCCCTCTCCCTCTTCTATATCCCCTTGCCCTTTACCCTCCCACCTCTCTCTCTCTCATTCATTCTCTTTCTTTCCCTCCCCTCCTTCCTTTCCTCCTTGTTTGATTCCCTAGGACTGATGAACATGTTGCAGGTTTCCTAATACCTAATGACTTCAAAGATTTTCTTTATTTTCCTCTGTCATTCCTACATTAACAGTTTCTCTGACGTCTTGGGATCATTCACATACTCTTCCCTGCTTCTTCAGGCTGACTAATCTCATGCAACTAAACCTTTTTACATTTCTGGAACTGACATCTTAGAAAGGACTTCCATAAGAATAAGGGCTGGCAGTAAAATTGCAAGTTTTTCTCAGTTTATGAATGGCTTATTTATACAGCTGGTCAGACAAGGGTTTCTCTCTCAGGAGAGAAGAACCATTCAACTCTTTCATGACAATGAGTACCATGGATACATAAGATATGAAGTAGGAAGAAGTGGGCACATCCTTCAGGGATTTTGTTTTTTAACCTGTGAACTAAGAGAGGATTCTCTTTTGGGAAGGCAACTGTAACAAAAGATGTATTTCCAGGGATATGGAGTTGTGAATCATAAATAGAACAGGTAGAGTCCTATTGAAGTTTTTCAGTGCATTATTGGTTAAATAAACTTCGGTTAGGGGAATCTGGAAATCAAATCCCACTTAAAAAAACAGTGCCACTGTGATTATTTGTTGAATAAGTGAGTCAAACCAGTAAATTTCTAAATAAACTTCTTTAAAAATGCTATTTTTAAGTTGGGTGCTTGCTTTAGTGATGTTTGTAATGTTTGTATATATTATATGTAATATATGTACACACAAAGGTACATCTATCTCATAGATAATTTATGGAATTATCTATGAAGAATCCAAAAATCCTAGAAATTGTACAATAGGAATCTTAACCAGGGCTTACCAGCAAGTTTCTGGATGATGGGTAAACCCTCTTAAAATTATATACTAGATAATATCTATGCAGTTCTTCTGGGGAGAGGACATAAGATTCATAGATAGATACTAAGATTTTTAAAGAAGGAGATAAATGGTTCCCAAAATGTAAGAACTTCAGCTATAGGAGGCATAGGTCTATGTCTGTGTATGTGTGTCTATGCATCCATATGTATAAAGCTGCTGTACATTGCCTTATCATTTATATCTCTTGTGAAGTTAATAGTAAGTGGAACCACTTTATAGAATTGTGGTAATTTGAGTTACTCGTGATGAACAATGTTGAATCCTTTGTCATAATTCTGAATCCTAAACCATTCTTTGTATTATATTGATTTGCCAGGAATTTGATAAAGTGTATAGGTAAACAAATCAAGAGATTTGTATGATAATGGCTCTTAACCTAAACTCTTTCAGCAGCACAAAGAATATTTGGGTGTTCCAGTTAATGCGTGAATTCTGTACTTGCTTGTAATCTGTATATTCAGTAATGGAAGAATTTCTTTTTTTTTTTTCATTATTTTGTATCTTAAATTCAATGTCCCCCAAAGGCTGAAATATATTATTTTCCTAATGTCATTTCCTTTTATATTTGAATGAATTATAAATGCTATATATTTACTTGAAGATTTTGACCTTCACATTAGACTTCATCCAATATATTTATAAGAAATTTGGAAAAATTCATGCTTGTCATGAGGGCTAATTTCTTAATTTAACAATTTTACAGATGTTAATAAATATAGCTGATAATTTTCAGTAGTTCTCTTTTGGGTTGTTTCAGTAGTTCTCTTTTGGGCTGCCACTCTAATGAGAATAAAAGTAGCTGTATATTAACATCTTCCTTAAAATCATATACATATATAGGTAGTCTTTATAGTTTGAGTTTCAGTCATGACTGGAAAGATAAGCTTATCAAAAATTTTAATATGGCCCTTGCTGATGTGTGGCTCAGTGGACTGAGTGCCAGCCTGTGAACCGAAAGGTTGCCAGTTCAATTCCTGGTCAGGGCACATGCCTGAGTTGTGGGCCAGGTCCCCAGTTTAGGGGTGTGTGAGAGGCAAGCAATCGATGTTTCTTTCACACATTGATGTTTTTCTCCCTTTCTTTCTCCTTCCCTTTTCCTCTCTCTAAAAATAAAATCTTTAAAAAAAATTTTTAATATGGTCCTGACCAGTGTGAGTCAGTTGATTGGGCATCATCCTGTGAAGTGATGTGTCATAGTTTTGATTCCCTGTCAAGACATGTGCCTGGGTTACAGGTTTGATCCCCAGGTCAGGGTGCATGTGAGAAGCAACTGATGGATGTTTCTCTCCCTCTCCTCCCTCCCTTCCCCTCTCTCTAAAAATAAATAAATAGCCTTAGCTGGTGTGGCTCAGTGGACTGAGTACCAGACTGCAAACCAAAGGGTCATCGGTTCGATTCCCAATCAGGACACATGCTTCGGTTGCAGGCTAGGTCCCCAGTACGGAGTGCATGAGAGGCAATCACACAGTGATGTTTCTCTCCCTCTCTTTCTTCCTCCCTTCCTCTCCCTCTATAAATAAGTAAATAAATCTTTTTAAAAAATAAAATCCTTAAAAAATTTTAATTTGGTTAAACATTTTAACTAACAGCTTTATTGAGATATAATTCACATACCATAAAACTCACCCATTTAAAGTGTACCATACAAGGCACCGACTGGGTAGCTCAGTTGGTTAGAGCATCGTCCTGATACACCAAGATTGCAGGTTTGATCCCGGTCAGGGCACATACAAGAATCAACCAAATGAATGCATATATAAGTAGAATAACAAAGCAATGCTTCTCTCTATCACACTCAAATAAATAAATAAAAATTAAAAAATAAATAACGTGTACCATACAGTGGTCTTCAGTATATTGTCAGAGTCGTGCAACCATCACCATAATCTAATTCCAGAATAAAATTTCAAAAATAGTCTTTTGTTTGTTTTCCTGTCTAGCTTTTCCTTTTCACTTGATACACAAAAACTGACACACTGTTCTCTAAAAGTTTTCAAATGTTGAACTAAAAAACCAGGATAGGTCATAAGTGAAAGGTACTCTTGAAGTATAATTAGAGCACTTAAAATGAAAAATTCTTGTTTGATAGGCAAAAGGAAATTGTTTTTGACTGTTAGTGTATATCCTTTGTTGAAGTTTTTGTGTAGAATCTTCAAATAAATTATCAATCATATGCAAAACTATGTTTACTTCTTAAAACTTGAATTGAGGAAGGAAATACTTTGCACCAACATGGCAAATACTTCATTATAATAAGAACATTTCTGTTTCTTCCTTTTCATACTACTTTATTCATTGTATTATATCTTTCTCAGAGGCAGAAGCTCTTTCAGGAGCTGCCTTGATTTTGCGTGTGTATGTGCATTGAAGCAACATAAGCAGTGTTTGCATTATTTTGATAAAAGCAAATTTTGAACAAAATTATTGCTTTAATCACCCATAATTTTCAAGTTATTCTCAATATTGTTAGTGATGTATAATGTTTTAATTTTTTTCTTAACTGGGGCTTATAAACTCTTGTTAAACGCAGATATAAAACATAGTTTATTCATAGCATTGAAGAATTGGCAGGATTAATTTGTACTATCTTGTATAAATACACTGATAGTACTTTTTACACTGATTGTACTTTGGGTGAAAACTGAGTCTGAATAAGTACTAAAAAATGCAGCTGCATGTAAATACACCTGAGTTTTTGTCAAACCCCCTGATTCAAAATGACCCAGAGGAGGGCCTGCCAAGGGACAAGGGAAAAAAAGCACATTTTATTCCTTAGAATATAGAAAAATACTTTGTAAAAGTGATTTTTTAATATCAATCAATAGGTATGTTGTTTTAAAATGTTTTCTACAAAGTATTATATATAGTAGTGCTAACGATTATATGAAATTTTTCCTCATATTCTTATACTTATTTCCTATAGGAAAAGTAGCCATCAAAAAAGAAGACTTGTGTAACCACAGTGGTAAAGAAACTTGGTTTTCACTACAGCCTGTTGACTCCAATTCAGAGGTTCAGGTAAATATTAAGACTTGTGATATAAGTGATATAGGAGATTGTCACACAGAAAATGAGTGAAAACAGATTATACTAGTTCATATACTTACAACTTATTATACCTTATTTTAAGTTCTAGCACCATATATTTTAGACCTTTGGTTAATAAGTAGCTAGAAGGAAATGTCTTGCCACATGAATTCAAGAATAACACCAGTGCTTATATGTGTGTGGGGAGATAATATTGGGAGGTTTTTTCCCCTTTGTTCTTTTGCGTCAGTCACAGGAGCAAATTATTAAAGTTTATTTAAGTGGGGGGAAAAGTTTTATTTATTTTTTAAAAGATTTTATATATTTACTTTTAGAGAAGAAGGGGAGGGAGGGAGAGAGGGAGCAAAACATTGATGAGAGAGAAACCTTTATTGGCTGCCCGTTTATTGCATGCCCTCTTGCATGGGACTGGAGACATGTACCCTGACTCGTATTGAACTGATGACTCTTTGGTTTGTGGAATGATACCCAACCAACTGAGCCACACGGGTCAGGGCTAGATAAGGAAAAAGTTTTAAAGGAAAAATGTGTTTTATTAACTCTGACTTTGAGGAGAATTTCTATATGTCTGTGACTTCATCTGTTCTGATCAGGATGCTTTTACTTTACTTCCTAGTAACGTAGACCTAGGAAAATGCTGTTCATTCAAAACCATGCCTAAGCTCACCATACAGCACCTTTATTCTCATACCCACGCTTCATATTGTTCACCTTTCCTTTATTTCAAAGGGGATCATTACTTTTTTTAAAGCTCTTCTTTCCTCTTGCCAAAATAAGAGGTCTTACAAATTCTATGTGTGAGTAAAGACAGATATTTAGCCATGTGTCATACTGTCTCTTTGTTTCTGGAAAATCTGAGTTTTTCTTAGAAATTATTATTTCTTTTTTATTTATAAAATATGATAAGGATTGTGAAACCATTTCCCAAAGGCATAATTGCAAGCAGAATTCTTCCTCTCTAAAAAAAGCTATAATTTGCTGCAACTCAAGTTTAAGAGAAGAAAAAAGTGCTGCACACACACCCACAGATATTTGCAAATAAAGTGCCTGTGTCTCTGTTTCCTCATAACCTCTCAAGCATTCTCTTTGATTACATTCTCTAAAAATTAAGTACTGGTATACTAAAACCTCTTCTTAAGTACAAAATATAATTTCAGATTTTCCTATTTTAGCTATTGTACCCCATTTTAAGGTTCTTTTCCTTCCACTTGACAATTACAGTTATTCATATCCCAATTATACAGTATGGAAAATGATCCAAGTGACAGGCAATGTGATGAAGTAGAAAGGGTTTTAAACTAGAAGTGAGAAAATTTAGTTCCTAATTTTCATATGTGGTTACTTTACTGACCTTGAATTTTATTTCTATAAAATGGAAATAAAAACTGCCACGTTGATTCACATGATATGAAATTTAAGTGAAATAGATACCTTTAAGAGTATTTTGAAAGCTGTTAAATGCTATCCAAATGTAAAATAATCTGTTTACTTCCAGTTGATCAGGTGGCCATTTCTCTAATACACCTTTATGAAAAGGCAGATATGAAAGTTTTAAATTAAAGTTTTAACAAAAAGCAAGGTAAGAATAGGCTTTAAGAATTTGGTCTAAAATGAAATTTGAGGGTTATTTTAAGATGCAGTTAATAAAATCCATTCTTTAACCAATGTAAATTTTCTAAAGGATTTAAGGGCCTTAGTTCTCAAAAAGTAGAAATGCCTTTATAATAATACTCTTTATATAATTCATAAACTACTACTAAGTATCAGGCTTTTATTTGATGGTATACATAAAACTCATTTCTGGAAGATGAAAAGTCTGGAAACAGTATTTAACTGTTAGGTATAATGTCAACATTTATTTGCTGTGAGTTATTTTCATAAACATGAGTATAATCTTTATAGCTCTTTTTTCTTAAATGATACTCAGTATTTAAAAGATTTACTGAGTATTGAAAATAAAATTTAAGAGGTAGGAAGAATGCATAACACTTTTCAGGTTCATGTAAATACCACTGAGAATATTCTTACTTGGCCCCAAAACTGATTTAGGAATACTAAATTAACTTTTTGAGTCTAGAAACATAGAAAAGCAGTTTGTGATTCATATAAATCTCTCTTTTTAATAAATCATTCACCTGCATAACGTTTATAAAATTTTACAAAAATATAGATATGCAAGTTATTGATGGGGCCATAGGAAAAAGCTATGACAGATTGAGTTCAGCAGGAATTCCACCTAATAATTACTATTAGTAATTTGTAACAGTCTATACCAAGCACAGTACTAGGTACTTAATATACATGGTCTCATGTAATCTTCAAATTTGTGTTATGAGGTATAGGTAGCATTATCTTCATTTTACAGATAATGGGAAATAGTTTCATAGAGGTTAAATGATGTCTCCAAAGTCACAGCACTAAGTAAGTGAAGGAACCATGATTACAGTAGAAATCTGGTGTGATTCTAAAACTCTTAACCACAGTGCTTTACTGCATTTCATTTTTCTATATACTATTGGCCATAAAAAGGCCTCAACAGAGATTATTAGGAGTATCTCTTAGGGAATATCTGAGTATAAGGAACAGAAGCCTACTGAAATAAACTCAAAGAAAAAGGAAGAGGCATTCAACGGTTCCTAGGAAACTTCTTGGAGTATAATTACAGGAGCTTCAATTTGACCAGTAGGAGTTAGAAAGTTGTCAGCCATTTACAGAGGAGGTGTATCTTAAGTGGAGGTCAGGTTCTTACAATAATAGACTAGATACAGGTTACATAGTCAAAATTGCTTTTGGAAGACTTTAATTTCTTCCCATAAAGTACAATAAAATGTTGGGTATTTGGTTTGTTTCTGGTTGACCACTACATAAAACAGCTGGCTTGCATTTGAGGCCATGATAAAGTTAAAATATGTACTGTATCCTCAAACTTCCATTCATTGAGCAATAGATACTGCAGGAAGCACATGGGAACTAAGATCCACTAACTCATTTCTCCCTACTCTTATGCTCACTGTGCTCATTGAATATAAGTGCTCACTGTTTCAATAGTATTTTTTCTTTCTCTTCATTTTGTGATGTGAATAATATGTTCTTTCTCTCATTAACTACTCACTTTGCAAAATGAAAGAGAAAGGAAAAAATACTGTATGATGAGATTCCATTGTATTCTTTTTGTATGTCTGATGAGACTATATCTCTCCCTGTGCTTCTCTTCATTAAGTCTAATCTTTTAACGACTAAAAAAAAGAAAGGCAACATCAGCCTATACAGTCTACGTGACTGTATAAATATATAGCCAAATAGCAGCCTTGCTCTCTAAGATCTCATTTCTCTGCCACAATTTAGAGAGAGAATTTGGCCAAATGTGGGTCACATGTCCACTGTAGTCTGATTTGATATGACTGGGAGTGAAGTCACTGCAGAGAAGTCTATTTTGGACTTTGGGTAGGCATGTTCCCCATGAAAGGGATTTGGGTAGAGAAGTGATCAGTATCTCTACTTCAAAGGGAAAAGATGTTTGATTTCCTGTCGGTCCCACTAGCAGGCACTTATACCCAAAATAGTTGCTATCCTATAGTTGTTCAAGGATCTTCACCTGTGAAATGAGAACTTTAGTATAAAGTTTCACTAACATGAGAAAATGTAATTTAGCCCTGAAATGAAAAGATCCCAATGGTAGTAAGATGGGTTGTTGAAAATTTACTAAGAACTTTAACTGCTTACCTGGACTTGTTTCCCAGATGCTTTAAATTACTGCTTTTAATAATGTTAATTATTTTTAATTTTCTTTTCAAACACTTAAGATATTATTAATATTTCATAAGTATACTTTCTAACACTTTGGCAGTTTTTCTGTATTGAACCATTCTCTTCTCAATTCACTTTAAGCTGCCTTCAGACCCCACAGCTGGTCAGAGAGAGGGTGAGCACAAATGGCTCTTGCTGATGTTATACCTATGACATTGTGTCACTAAGTCTAATGGACATTTTTCAGTCCTTCTCTTACATGACTTTCCAGCAGCTTTTGATATTGTTGAGCACTCTCTCCTTTTTCAAGCAATCTCATCTTTAGTTTCTGGTCATCATCCTATTTCACTTGGTGACTTTTCCCCATATTCTTTGGTGTATAAGTGAGGTTAATATGGATTGGTGTTGGTGCCTCTTCCTTTAAATTCTCTTTGGCTGTGGTGATCTGTATCTATGTCATTAACTATTTGGTCCTGGAATGCATAACAAACTAAGTATTTTTCCTTTATTTATTTCTTAGGTGCTATGATAAAGGACATGCCTTTACGTAAGACTGATGAAACCAAATCTCTCCTATGGAGAAGTTGGTGCTCTCATTAATGAAGGGTGTTTACCTCACACAACTTGTACAAGCAGTAAATCCAAATATATTGTCAATCACGTCCTTTTGATGTAATTACATAGTTAATAAGTCCTTACCAATAAGCTCATCTTGAATTTCTGTGTCATGCCATAAGTTATTGTTTTATAATTTCTTTTGAAATATGGCCTCTGCCCTCCCTCTTTAAACAAGCATTATAAAAGAAATGCATTGATTATAGCTAATAATATAAGTTACGGGGTTTTTTACATGCCATTAAGACATATTGAATATTGTAGGTTGATTTTTTTAAAAATTTCATTTGTAAATTTGTTAACATGAAATAGTAAAGGAATGAGACTTCTAGATCCTAATAAATACTTCTCTAAGAAGAAAAACTAAATCTATCCATACATAAGTAAGAGACAGTAATATCTTTATACTTTTTTTTACCTGACAGGTAGTTGTGTCCAAAATGATTTATAGATTTAATTACTATATATGAAGACATCTGTCAGAAATCTAGAAGTTTGGATATTTTCCCTTCTTAAAAAAATGGTTTTTACCAGTTGAAATATACAGAGTTCTCTTATGTGGAATATTGTTCAAATTTAGTATTTTGTGAGAAAAACTAAAAAATGTTTAGACCCAAGAGGATTTAAATGCATGCATTTGTATGCATTGTATTGTGCTCACAGGCCTGTATTTATCTGAGCTTCCCAAACTCTATGCAGAAATTCACATATCTTCTCTCTAGGGTACCAAGAATAACATAATTTAAAACTAAAATAATCTCCGATTTTTCTGTGTGATATTTTTATAAAAGTAATTGAAATAAAGTTGGTATATAAAATATTAAACCTTCAGATAGTACCAGGATAATACAATTTCCTAAATATGCTAATACAAGTTGGTGTGACGCAGTTGCACATACCAGCCTAACATAATCAATGCTATAGAATACATATAGAATAATATCTTCCAAGAATTTGGTTTTAATTAAAAGTAGGGCATATAGTACCAGATATTTGATCTTCCAGTGTTTTCTGACATATATAAATGCTGTATTATTTTGTCATTGAGTCTCCCTTAGATATTGGATAAGAAAGTAGTTGTAGACCAGATCACATTACATGTTTATGATCAAACATAATTCCTTGTTAGTCTTACCGTTTCTTCTTTGTAGGCTCTGACTCATTTTTTCCCCCCAGTTAACTTTTAGGATTTTCTCTTTATCTTATACTTTCATACTTTACTATCCTATGCCTATGAATGGTTTTCTTTATATTTATCCTATTTGAGTGTTCCTGGGGGCTCTTGAATCTTTACCTTATATCATTGTTCTGTTTTGGAAAATTCCAGGCAATTATCTCTTTAATGGTTTTTTTCTTCCCTATTCTTCTCTCTCCTGAGACTATAATGACATAAATAGTAGACCATTTTGCTATGCCCCTTATTCTCTTTTTCTGTGCTTCATTTGTGGATATTTTCTACTGACTAATCTATCTCCCGTTTACCCGTCCTTTTTTTTTAGCTGTGGATAATCTTCTGTTGAATACATCCTCATTTTGGTTATTTTATTGTTTAACTCTAAATTTTTCATGATACATATTATAGTGTCCACTTAATTGCTAGGTTTTTCATTTTGTTTTTTTATCTTAAAAATATTTTTTAACGGCTTTTTAACCTCTGTCAGTTAACTTCAACATCTACATCTCCTGTAAATCTACTGCTTTTTGCAGGTTTTTTGTTTTTGGTGTTATCTTCTGGCATGCTTAGTAATTTTTGATGGAGTGCTAGACACTGAAATATGAAATATTTTAGAGACAATTTGCAACCCTGGATATTTTTTTTTCTTTCTCCAGAGATTTACTTTTGCTTTTGGCATGTGGGTAGATTAGAGGCAGTTCACCTTATTTCAGTTAGGGATTCAACTGATTTCAGGATAGGTTTTTAGTCTTTGTAAAGGCTGGTTTATGTTGTTCATTCTTACAACTCAGGCATAGTCTTTTAGAGGTTCCAACAGAAAGCCTGGGTGTTTACTATTTTGGTGGACCCTGGACTATGATTTTTATCTGCTCAGCACCATGAAACTGTGGAAAGCTTTGATTAAGTTTATTAGCATCTCCAGCCACTGCTGAAGTTAGGAAATCCCATTCAACAAGCTTCTTTGGATGACCCTGTTTTTACATCGCATTGGCCAGAACTGTATCATATGGCTATCATTTATCCACTGGCTTCAAAGGATATGTTTTGCTGAACCCATAACTGCCCTTTCAAAAAACAAACAACAAAAACTTGTTTTGCTACAATCCAAATATACAAAACAATAACAGATGTAAGTAAAACTGAACTTTTGTGTGAATGTATTAAAGAATACCAAGTACATTTTCTACAGTGTTTACAAATTTAGGTTTCTGACCCTGAAAAGTAGGTTCAAGTAATTTAATAAAGTTTTCGTTCATGTTTCTTTAATAAAAAGTAACACACATTGGTAATAGAAACTGAAAAATCTAAATGAACATTTAAAAAAATCTGAAATCCTACCAACAAAAGGTAACTTCTATCAGTGTTTTAGTAGATGGACTTGTAGTAATTTTGTATAGTGATATGTGTAGAGTATATTTCATTTTTGTAAATTAAACTTACATACCCTATTTTGCAACTTGTTTTTTTACTAAGAATTATGTACATATTTCCATGTTAAAGTATACAATGAGGTAATGTTTTACAGTTTAGAAATTATAATTTTCTTAATTTAACTCATGCTTTTTAATTTTAGTGTTCCACCTTAGTAGTATATATCTTGTCTCCTGTTCTGTACCTGCTCTTTTCTTGACCAGGTTAATTAACATACAATCACGTTATTGTTGACTAATACCAAAGGAATGTCACGTTAACAGCCAGTGGAAGTAATGAATGTGTTCCGTAGGCTCTGACTCAGTGATAATGATTCCTGGCGGAATCCTATTAAATATCTTTTTATCTCTAGGCTTTACTTGATACACTGCTATGATTTTTAGTTGTAAATGAAATTATACTTTTTTTCTATTCTATTTTAACAGTTTTTATTATCTTAGAAATAGAGATTCTGTACATTTCCCAAGAGACAGTTGGTAGTGCCTTATTAGCATACAATTTCTACCATAAAATGCACACGTGTAAAATAGTAAAACTGCTTTGAGATACAAATGTTCATACAGTTGGCTAGGCTTACTAAGTGACACATACATGCCTGTGTGACAACAAACGATTAAAAATTCTACTCGGGTAATATTACTACAGATCATGGACCTCTTCAAAGTGACTCGTGAATAGCAGGGGTTGTGGATATTAAATGTAGGACTAACAAAAGGTATGTTTTATAAATTATATATCATGTTATAAACATTTGTGCCTAGATTTTTAATGGAAGATTTGTTTAATTCTAAATCCATCTAACTGCTAATTTTACTACCACTGGTGCCTTTCTTTAGAGCTTAGCTTTTTCATATAGACTTTTGGGTTGAGACAAATCAGTATTTATTACTTACCACTTACTATCTCTATCTAACCTTGAGCTTTGCATGTAGTAGACCTCAGATTCACTCTTGTGGTAACAAATTCCCTTAAAATAGTGAGGTAGATCCAAGTTAGATTTCTATGAAAGGATACTGGGAAGGGGTTGTTCCTAAAAGCAACAGTGACTAGATAATGAACTTTCTTGCCTCTAATGAAACTACTTACATCATCAGCCCCTAAACATCACACCCCTGCAATATCCAGTTGGCACTGTGGGAATTTGTCATTTTGTCAGCTGGGTGGAGGTAATCCAGCACTGGATTCTTAACTAGTTTAGAATGGCTCATAACCACTTTAGAATTGCTCATCAGCAGTGGCAGAGTAGAAATACCAAGCTTTGAATTATATTATTCTTAAACCTTTGTTTCTTAAGACATTGATACTTTGTTTTAAATTTATACTACTGAGTTTTAAATCCATATTAATGGCTATTTAAGAAAGTATTCCTTTCTTTTCAGTATGTCATTTTTTTTAATTTTTAAAATTACATTTTAATGATTGTTATTGCAGTTGTCCCAAATTTTCCCCCTTTGTCCCCCTCTACCCAGCACCCCTCATTCCCTCAGGCAACCCCCACACCATTGTCCATGGGTCATTCATACAAGTTCTTTGGCTACTCCATTTCCTACACTGTGCTTTACATCCCCATGGCTATTCTGTAACTACCTAGTTGTACTTATTTTTTAAGTATATTTTATTGATTATGTTATTACAATTTTCTCATTTTTTCCCCCTTAATATACCCCCTTTGCCCTGCATCCCCCAAACCTCCAGCTTCCCCCACCTCTTAGTTCATGTCCATGGGTTATACAGGTAAGTTCTTTGACTTCTGTTTCCTATACCATTCTTAAGCTCCACCCCCGCATCTACTTTATGCCTACCAATTATGCTTCTTATTCCCTGTACCTCCCCCTCCCCACTGAAAACCCTCCATGTGATCTCCATTTCTGTGGTTCTGTTCCTGTTCTATTGTTTGCTTAGTTTTTGTTTTTGTTTAGGTTCAGTTGTTGATAGTTATGTTTGTGGCCATTTTACCATTCATAGTTTTTGATTTTCTATTTCTTAAAGAAGTCCCTTTAACATTTCATATAATAAGGGCTTGGTGATGAACTCCTTTAACTTGACCTTATCTGGGAAGCACTTTATCTGCCCTTCCATTATAAATGATAGCTTTGCTGGATAGAGTAATCTTGGATGTAGGTCCTTGGCTTGTATGACTTTAAATACTTCTTTCCCAAACCCCCTCTTGCCTGCAAGGTTTCTTTGAGAAATCAGCTGACAGTTATGGTAATGCCTTTGTAGGTAACTGTCTCCTTTCCTCTTGCTGTCTTTAAGATTCTCTCTTTATCTTTAATCTTGGCTAACTTGATGATGTACCTTTGTGTGTTTCTCTTTGGGTCCAATTTCTTTGGGACTCTCTGGGCTGCCTAGACTTCCTGGAAGTCTATTTCCTTTGCCAGATTGGAGAAGTTTTCCTTCATTATTTGTTCAAATTAGTTTTCAACTTCTTGCTCTCATTCTTCTCCTTCTGGCACCCCTGTGATTTGGATATTGGAACATTGAAAGTTGTCCCAGAGGTTCTGAAGCCTCTCTTCATTTTTTTGAATTTTTGTTTGCTCATTCTGTTCGCTTGGATGTTTATTTCTTCCCTTTGTTCTACATCCTTGATTTGAGTCCCAGTTTCCTTCCCTTTACTGTTGGTTCCCTGTATATCTTGCTTTATTTCACTTTGGGTGACCTCCATTCTTCATTTTGCGACCGGATTGCGAAATGAAATGAGCATCCTGATTACTAGTGTTTTGAACTCTGCATCAGGTAGGTTGGCTACCTCCTTGTTGCTTAGTTCTTTTTCTGGAGTTTTAATCTGTTGTTCTATGTGGGCCATATTTCTTTGCCTCTGAGCACCTCTTATGTTGTAGGGGGTGGAGCCTTAGGTATTTGCAAGGGCGGGGCAACCCTCTTTGCTGCATTGTGGGGCTGTCTGTGGGGGAGGGGTCAGAGAACAATGGCTTGTTTGCTCTGCTCTAGCCCCATTTTCCAAGGAACTCTGTCTTGTGAGACTGGGAGTTTCCCCCGACCTGGCAAACCCTAGGCAACAGTTTATGGCTAGCTTGAGTCTTTAGTTTCCCATTCAGCCAGCCCTGTCTCACTCTGCCACCTTGGGGAGGGGAGGGGGTGTCCTCTCTGCCTGCCCAGCTGCTCAATTCTGCCCTCCTAGCTGTCCGATCAGTGTTTAACTCCTTGGTTGTTGGAGTTCCATGCAGTTTGATTTTTCTGGCACTTCTAGTTGCTTATTGTTTTTAGATTGGTGTTATCCTCCTTTTGGTTGTGTGAGAAAGCAAAGGGTTTCAACCTATACCTCCATCTTGGCAGTAACTCGATTGGAGCTTTTTTTAAAAAAAGTTTTAAAAATAGTAACTTGTAACAGCACTCTTACCTTTGGATCCAGCCAGTGGCTTCTGCTGTGTGTGTGTGCATGACCATCACTGGTGCAGGGGTATGTGGGCTCCCGATCAGCTTCCGGAACTGGTTAGTCTCTGGGGTGTGCTCATAATCTATAAATTAGGACAAAGAAAATAATATTCTTAATTATTAAGGAAAGCCTGCAGGCACAAAATGACCGCTAACCTGCATACTGCCTAAAATGTACTTAATATTAATCATCTAAAATACGAACAATACCACTGATTCCTTTATATGAAACAAAGCGCTACCCTCGCCTCACTCCCGCGGTCCGCCACCATGCCGCGGGTCCCCTAAGCCAGCCCAGCCTCGCTCCCACGGTCCCCCGCCAGGCTGTGGGTCCCCTAAACCAGCCCTGCCACGCTTCGTGGTCTCCTAAGTGGGCTCTGCCTCACGCCCGCGGTCCCCCGCCATGCCGCAGATCCCTTAAGCCAGCCCCGCTTCACTCCCGTGGTCCCCCGCCGTGCCACGGGTCCCCTAAGCCACCCCCCCCCCCCCGCTCCCGTGGTCCGCGGCCGTGCCGCGTGTCTCCTAAGCCAGCTCCCCTCGCTCCTGTGGTCCCCCTGCCGTACCTCGGGTCCCCTAAGCCAGCCCCGCCTCATGCCCGTGGTCCGCCGCCGTTGCCGTGAGTCCCCTAAGCTAGCCCCGCCTCACGCTCGCGGCCCACCACCATTACCGCAAGTCCCCTAAGCCACCTCCACCTCACGCCCGTGGTCCGCGGCCGTGCCGCGTGTCCCCTAAGCCAGCTCCCCTCGCTCCTGTGGTCCCCCTGCCGTACCTCGGGTCCCCTAAGCCAGCCCTGCCTCATGCCCGTGGTCTGCCGCCGTTGCCGCGAGTCCCCTAAGCCAGCCCCGCCTCACGCCCGCGGCCCGCCACCATTGCCGCAAGTACCCTTAAGCCACCTCCACCTCACGCCCGTGGTCCGCGGCCGTGCCGCGTGTCCCCTAAGCCAGCTCCCCTTGCTCCTGTGGTCCCCCTGCCGTACCTCGGGTCCCCTAAGCCAGCCCCGCCTCATGCCCGTGGTCCACCGCCTTGCCGCGGGTCCCCTAAGCCAGCCCCCCTTACTCCCATAGTTCCCCCTCTGTACGTTGGGTCCCCTCAGCCAGCTTCACATCATGCCCGTGGTCCGCTGCTGTGCCGCGGTTCCCCTAAAACAGCCCCCCTCGCTCCCGTGGTCCCTCCGCCGTACCTCGGGTCTCTGAAACCAGCCCCGCCTCACGCCCGTGGTCCGCCGCCATGCCGCGGGTCCCCTAAGCCAACTCCGCCTCACGCCCACGGCCTGCCGCCATGCCGCGGCCCCCCGCCATGCCGTGGTCCAACACCGTGCTGCGGGTCCCCTAAGCCAGCGCCGCTTCACGCTTGCAGTCTGTTGCTTGCAGTCTGTTGCCGTACCTGAGGTACCCTAAACCACTGCCGTGTTGCTCCCGCCCTCTGCCGCAGTGCCTAGGTTCGCTGTGCCTTGGGTCCTCTAAGCCAGCCCCGCCTCTTCCCGGGGTCCTCTGCGGTGCCCGGTCCCCTTGCCCCGCCTTGCTCACACTTCTGCTGCCCTGCCCCCTTGGTCCTCCACCTTGCCCTGAGGTCCTCTCTGCCGATGGGGTTACCCATCTCCGTCTTTCCTTGGATTTGGTCAATGTTTCTTTAACTCCTTATTTATCAGAGTTCCATGTAGTTTGATTTTCTGGCATTTCTGGTTGTTTATTGTTTTTAGATTGGTGGTTATCTTCCTTTTGGTTGTGCGAGGAAGTGAAAGGTTTCTACCTATGCCTCCATCTTGGCGGGAGCTAGATCCCGTTTTTTTCATCAGCGCGCTTGGCCATATGGTATTATCTTTTGTTTATTACCTCCCCAAGTAGATTGTGAGTGTCTTATAAGCAGTTACTGTGTGTTATACATCTATAAATTCCTACCCACTCCCACAGTGCCTCCTAAAATATAGTAGATATTTCATAAATCTATTATTTAAGAAAAGTATTACAAATTGCATTACTAGTTTTAACTTAAAAAGTTTTGTTGTTTTAGAATTGTATGATTTATCTGTCTTTTAATGATACTGCCTGTGCCCTTATTGATGGTTTGTCTTTTCTGGGAAAGGCATTCTACATTTTATAGTTAGCTTTTATTTCAAAATTTTCTAAAATGCAAGTGTTATCTTCATAATCCATGATATTTGAGATACATAAATAATGGGTTGGCCAAAAAGTGCGTTTGTTCTCTACCCTTAGATGGCTCTAGTAGCACTTAGTTGTCTTTAACTTCATTCAAAACAATTTGTTAGATTGTGTTGTGACAGCTGTCAAATCAGTGTGCACTTAAAAAATCTTACCAGAATTGATGAATTTTTGTGTAGCCATTTTAATATTAAAGATGGAAGAAAATATGCAACATTTTCTGCATATTATGCTTTATTGTTTCAAGAAACATTGAAAACACAGCTGAAAAAGAAAAGATTTATGCAGTGTATGGAGAAGGTTCTGTTACTGATAAAAAGTGTCGAAAGTAGTTTGTGAAGTTTTGTGCTGGAGATTTCTCACTGGACATTGCTCCACAGTCAGGTAGACCAGTTGAAGTTGATAGCGATCAAATCAAGACATTAATTGAGAATAATCGGTGTTCAACTATGTGGGAGATAGCTGAGATACTCAAAATATCCAAATCAATAAAGCTTTTGGTTAAAATGAAAAATGTGCCTTTTATTTTACAGAAAAAATGTAACAGACTTTTTAGCTAGCCCAATATTTGTTGAGCCTGGGCTTAAAGTTCTTAGATTTGAATACCATGTTTGATATAAGCGTTTGACTGCTTCTTTCAGATTTTGGTGTACATTTTTGGTTATTAATCATTTAACAGGAATTTAATGTGGGCAAAGCCATGTGCTAGGGATCATTAATATTTAGTTAGCATGTAATGAAATATGAATACCATGTAGAAAAAATATATACTTTTAATTAATATTTTTGTCAAGAAAATAGACTACTCAGTTTATTTATTTTTGTCATTACAGGGTAAAGTTCACCTTGAATTAAAACTGAATGAACTGATAACCGAGAATGGAACTGTGTGCCAACAGCTTGTTGTACAGTAAGTATATTTTTTTACCAAAATCAACTAGAAATAATTCTCCATTTTATATTATTTGAATCTTAAGCCAGCTCCTTATTTTAAATAGTTCAGAAACAAAATTACTATGCCATTTCTTTATTAAATTGATTTCCAGTTTATTTTTTTATATCTAGTCTACTCAGGTTATAGTAAGTCATTAATTAATTCAACTAAAGCTTATTATTGAATGGGAGTTAAATGATAGATACAGGCAATAGGGTGTTATAGGATCACAGATAAGTGTGTCTAACTACCTGGCAGGAGGGAGGTGGGAAGGCTTCCTAGTAGACTGCTTCTGGGAACTTGGATACCACAGAGCAGAGAGCACTGGGGACCTTGAGACTAAAACTAAATGCTTACTTCACCTACTTTGAATTCCTTTTTTCCTCTTTTGCCTTCAAGTCATTTTTCCCCCCCAGGCTAACCTTCTGACTGTTCTGGAAGTCTGTTCTTACCCAATCCCTTATCTTTTCCTTCCTACCCAAATCCTTCCTCTGTGTTGTCAACAAACTGCCCAATATCCCTGTCTTCTTCTGAATGTTTTCTCTGTCTTTGTCATGACTAATATCTGAGTGTCCTTTGAGATAGTTTCCTCTACTGTGTTCTTAACCAGAGGCTGTTTTTTAAAATAGCGCATACTTTAGAGCCAGAGAGTAAGATAAATGTTACTCTCCTACTGTTTCTCCAGAATAATTTATTCTGTTAATTATGAACACCCCAGCTCCTTTGAGGCATCCATTCTCTACATAAATATATATATGTATTTTAATACGTACACTAAGTGTACCAAATGTAATTTACTTAGTTAATTTTTTCTGAACTCTTTTCAAAGGTTACATATGAGTATATCATGACCTTTAGTTATATCAGTGCTTATTTCCTAAGAATAAAGGTACTCTCTTAAGTAACTGTAGTAAAGTTACCAGACTCGGGAAATATAACATCGTTAAAGTAAAAGTATAATCTATAGTTAA
Source organism: Anoura caudifer (assembly GCA_004027475.1). Lineage (NCBI taxonomy): Eukaryota > Metazoa > Chordata > Mammalia > Chiroptera > Phyllostomidae > Anoura > Anoura caudifer. Next base: position 107,006 of record PVKU01002879.1, read on the forward strand.
TTATATTCAATACATTAATCTACAGTTACTGTATTTTACTTTGGTCAACTGTTCCAGTAATGACCTTTAGGACATTTTGTTTCTCTCCAGGAATGAATTTAGTTCAAGAGCACGTATTGTATTTGTTTTCAGGTCTCCTTAATCTTCTTAACCTGTGCTCATTTTTTAGCTTTTGTCTGTCTTTCATGGTATTAAGATTTTCGAGAAATACAGACCAGTTACTTTTCAGTTTGGATATCCCTACTAAAAGTAGTTAAAGGTGTGTTTGCAGGTTTCCCTCACTAGACTAACAACATATAATGAAAATATTTGGATTAGTCCCTCTTCCAGCACTCCCTCCTCTGCTCAGTTTGGTTATGTTATACATTTGAAATACAACTAGTTGGATTGGGTTGGTTGGTTTGTATTCAGTTTAATGTTTCCCCCCATCCTTGTTGGTTTGCTCTTATTTTTTGAATATGTAGAATGTTATTAGCATGAATTCAAAAGTCCAAAGTATACCAAATAGCCTTATTTACAAATGTATTCAGTTCCTTCTCCCTGTACCTTGATTTCTATCTCTAGTTTTGCCTTTTCCAAAATGTCACATGAACAGATTCATATAATATATAGTCTTTTGTGTCTGGCTTCTTTCACTAAGTTAACATAATGCTTTTGAAATTCATCTACATTGTTGCATATATCAATAGTTTAACCTTTCTTAGGTATTTCCTTTTTTTTTCTTGTCATAACTTGATAGATACTGTTATCCTCATTTTCCAAATGATAAAATTATATACAGATTAGTTAAATAAGCCCAAGTTCATATAGGGAGTGATAGAGTCTGCATTTGAACTCTGGCTGTTTGATTTTATTTATAAACATTTTTTCATTTGAGATAATCAGAGATTTATAAGAATGTGTAAAGTACAGAGGGGTTCTGTGTATCTTGTACTCAGTTTCCCTCAGTGGTTACATCTGATGTAATTATAACACAATATAGAAACCAGGAAATTGGCATTGTACAATATGCAGTGTATTATATGTCATTTCATCACATGTATAGATCTGTGTAAATGCCACCACAATCAAAATACAGAACTGTTCTATCACTATAAACATCTTCTTCATATGACTTCTTTACAGTCATATCCACTCCTTTCCCCACCACCATCCCTAACCTTTGGCAACTTCTAATCTGTCTCATCTAAAGTTTTGTCATTTCAAGAATGTTACGTAAATGGAACCTTGTAAGTATGTGACCTTTGAGATTGGCTTTTCTCAGTCACATTCTTCCAATTGTTGTGTGACTTTCTTATGGATAGAATGTAGTTGGGTCACTTTTTAAATCTAGTCTACTAAGCTCTGTCTTATTTACTTAGTTTATACCATTTATTTTTAATGCAATTATATATTAGGCTTAAATTGGTTGTCTTATTTTTTGTTTTCTGTTCCTTCTTTGTTTCTTTTTCTTTGGGTTACTTGAACATTTTTTAGAATTTCATTTTGATTTATCCCTAGTGTTTTTCAATCTATAGTGTATTTCTTTGTATAGTTCTTTTAGTGATTCCTTTAGGTACTACATTGTACATGTATAACATCAGTCTACTGGTGTTGACATTTTACCAGTTAGAATAAAGTGTAGAAATCTTACCTTCTTTTAAATCCCTTTAACATTCACCACTTGTAATACAGTTGTCTTAAATGTTTCTTCTACATAGCCTTGAGAACCACATCAGTTTTATAATTTTTGCTTCAGCCATTTAACAAAACTTAGAAAAGTTAGAAAGTTGTATTTGCCCATATTTTGATCTTTTCGTATTCTTTCTTCTTCCTATTGTTTTGCGATTCCTTCTTTTATCACTATCTTTATTAAAAAGATTTTATTTCTTTTTAGAGAGAGGGGAGGGGAAGGAGAAGGAGAGGGAGAGAAACATCAATGTGTGGTTGCCTCTCACACGCATCCCTTACTGGGGACCTGGCCTGCAACCCAGGCATGTGCCCTGACTGGGCATCTAACCGGCAACCCTTTGGTTCACAGGCCGGCCATCAATCCACTGAGCCACACCAGCCAGGGCACTATCTTTACGTTTAGAGAATTTCCTCTTTTTCTTTTAGGGTAGGTGTACTGGTGATACTTTCTCTTACTTTTCCTTCATCTGAGAATGTCTTGATTTTTTTTCTTCATTCTAGAAGGATATTTTCATTGGATATACAATTTTTGGTTGACAGTTTCTTTAAAAAAAAGGAAAATGTACCACTTCCTTCTGGCCTCATGGTTTTTGATGAGAAGTCTACTGTCAGTCATGTTGTTTTTTTCTATGCAAGTAATATGCTCTTTCAGGCTACTTTCAAGATTTTGTCTTTGTTTTCTGTGTGTTTTAGCTTGACTACAGTATATCTTGGCATAGATTTCTTTCAGTTTATACTATTTAGCATTCATCCAGCCTCTTGAATATAAAATATGTCTTTTGCCACATTTGGGGTATTTTCAGCCATTATTTCTTCTGATACTTTATCAGCTTTACCATCCTTCTTTCCTTTTTGAGACTTCAATGGCTTGAATGTTAGATACTCTGTTATAGTCCCACAGCTTCCAGAGGCTCTGAGCTTTTTTTTCCCCAGTCTATTTTCCCTCTGTTTTTGATTTTGAATAATTTCTATTGCTCTGTCTCCTAGGTCACTGTTTTCTTCCTCTGTCCTCTTCATTCTGATGTGAGCCCATTTATGGAGGTGTTTTGTTTTGGGGTTTTTTTTGGGGGGGTTGGATATTGTATTTTTAAGTTGTAAAATTTCCATTTTGTTCTTCATATCTTTTATTTCTTTGGTGAAAATTTCTCTTTCTTGCTGAAACTTTCTGTTTTATTTATTTATTTATTTCAAACACATTCAAAATTTCTCATTAAATCATTTTTAGGATGGCTGCTTTTATATTCTTGCCAGATAATTTCAGCATCCATGTTATCTCAGCGTTGGCATCTGCTGATTGTCTTTTCTCATTGAAGTTGAAGATCGTCTAATTTTTGTGTGTGTGTGTGTGATGAATGGTTTTCAATTCTATTCTGGACATTTTGGGTATTATGTTATGAGACTCTGTATCTCATTTAAATCTTCTGTTTTAGCCGGATTTCTCTGATACTCTGCTGGTGGGGTAAGAGGAGTTCTTACTCATTCTTGTCAGATAGAGGTAGAAGATTAGGTTCCTGACTTCATATCCGTTGCTACTCCTTGAGAAGTGTTCTTTGTTTATGCTGAATGAAGTGGTAGTTGAGGCTGCCCTTAGTCCTCACCTGTGCCTGCTCTTGCTTGGGATAGGGAGAAGTGCCTCATTACTGTTCTGTGCTCTCCGCTGACACCATTGCTGGGAGGAATTAGTTGCCCTTCTCTTCCCACTCAGCCTTCTCCGACACCACCCTGGCATGGGGTTGGGGATCATGCCTTATTGCTACTAGGTGGGGATGGAAAGCCAGGTCCCCATGTGGTTTCTGTTGACACCATGGGGGGAAGGGGCTTATTACAGCCTGCTGAAGTCTAGATTCTCTCCTCAATCTTTGGCCTTTGTTGGTGGGGTAAGGATGGAGCCGCAGCTTTTTTTCTTGGTGTTTGATTGGAAGAGATGGTTATTGTCTGAAAATGGTTTCTGTCTTGCTAAGTTGCCTAGTTCCTGGTCCTTTCGCTACAGAGAGTTGGGTTTCTCTCAGGGCATTTTTTGTTTATGCTCAATGGTGTTTCCGGGTTGGTAGCTTCTCTGCTATTCAGCCAGGGGTATATAAAGTACAGCATTCCCCCTTATCAGTGGTTTTACTTTCTGTGGTTTTGGACACCCACTTCCAACCACAGTTCATGAATATTCAAAAGAAAATTTCAGAAATAAATGATTTATGAGTTTTAAATTGCACACAGTTCTGAGTGGTATGGTGAAATTTCACACTGTCCTGCTCCACCCAGCTCAGAATGTGAATCATCCCTTTGTCCACTGTATATGCTGCCCACCCGTTAGTCACCTAGCAGCTGTCTCTGCTGTCATATTGACTGACTCAGTATTGCAGTGCTATGTCCAAGTAACCCTTATTTTATTCAATGGCCCCCGAAGCATAAGAGTAGTAATGCTGGCAATTTTGATATACCAGAGAGAATCCTTAAAGTGCTTCCTTTAAGTGAAAAGGTAAAAGTTCTATACTTAATAAGAAAAAAATTGTATGCTGAGGTTGCTGAGATCCACAGTAAGAATGAATCTTCTGTGAAGTTGTGAAGAAGGCAAAATAAATTCATGATAGTTTGAGAAGAGAAAGATCATATTTATGTAACTTTTATTACAGTATTTGGTTATAATGGTTCTATTTTATTATTGTTGATAACCTCTTGCCTAATTCATAAATTAATCTTTATCATAGGTGTGTATGTATAGAACAAAACATAGTACATACAGGGTTCAGTACTATCCATGGTTTCAGGCATCCACTGGGGGGTTTTAGAATGTGTCCCTCATGGATCAAGGCTGAGGTGAGGGGGTGACAGGCTACTATTTAAAGAAAGCCCAGGGAGCTTATTGCTGTATCTGCTGTATCTTTTCTTGGGTCCCAAGATTTCTACCTGGTTTATCTTCTCTTCATCTTTAAGAGTTTTCTTGTGTTAGTTTTATATATAATGTTCAGAATTTTTAGCTATACTTAGTAGGAGGAATAGGATGGCATGCATCTACTCCATCTTGTCCTAGAACTGGAAACCAGTTCATTTCTTTTTATTTATGAGTAGTAGTCTATTGTATGGAACTTGTTTGTTCATTCTCCAGTTTATCGATATTTAAATTGTTTTCAGTTTGAGACTGTTATAAAGAAAGCTACTATAAATGTTCACAAACAAGTTTTTATGTGAACATGCTTGTCTGTATTATTTTCTTTTTTCTCTTCTTTTTCACTTAAGCCTCCATTGTCCATATTCACTGACTTGCAGCAACAGAACACCAGTAGTAGCCTTATGGAATTGTTTCTTTCTCAACCTGAAAGGTATTTTGAAGTTTGTGGTATTCTTTTTTTTAGTAACATTTGAAGGCATGGTATCAAGTGTTGTTTACTTTGTGCACCTTGCTAAACTTAAAGTTTTGGGGGTAATGTATGGAAAGATTCTAATTTTATTTATTTTTTTAAAGATTTGATTTATTTTTAGGGAGGGGTAAAGGAAGGGAGAGAAACATCAGTGTGTGGTTGCCTCTCACACGCCCCCTACTGGGGACCTGACCTGCAACCCAGGCGTGTGCCCTGACTGGGCATCTAACCAGCAACCCTTTGGTTCATAAGCCGGCACTCAGTTCACTGAGCCACACCAGCCAGGGCAAAAGATTCCTATTTTAGCAGTAGCTATTATCCTGCAGACCTAGAAGCTCTGCACTGGAGCTGGAGCATTTCTTGTATGTCAGTAAGACCATGATCCACTGGTCTTTACCACCTTCTTTCCCACTCCTATTTTCACTTCCCTTTACATGTTTTTTAATCATCTGTCACTATAATCATTTTCTTGCAGGTTCCCTAAATCTTCTGCTCTTCTCTTTATCCCTCTTATTTATCTGGAAAAATCCTAATATGAGTGAACTTAACCTCTGCCTCTGTATTCACTCTGTATTCAATCTGAATATTGCTGGAGAAAAAAAAAATCACACAGACTGATTTTACTTTCTATTCATGACCACAACCTTACATGGGTACTTACAACTGTCCTGCAGTTTTGTTGTGCTTCTCTAAATGCACCGATGAGATTTTCCATTACTACAGATTGTAAATTGGTCATGTCTTCCTGAATATAAATCTGCAAACCTATATTGGCACCCATCTTTTTGTCCTTATGTTATAGTAGGAGAGGTGCCCCTTCACTTATTGGAAGTGAATATTTCCGTCTGCACTCTGGATTCCATTTGTTTTCCCTACTCAAAAGCTTTGCTCCTTCAGATATCCCTTCTTCCATTTCATCCACTTTACCCTCTCTTTTAGATTGTTATCATCATCCTAAAAGATATGCCTCTCAAGACCTCATCCCTGTCTCTCTCTCCCAGGTACCATCCCCATTTCTCTGTTGTCCTTTGAAGACAGACTTCTCAACCTAAAATGGTCTAATAAATATAAGTGTGTGTGTGTGTGTGTGTGTGTGTGTGTGTGTGTGTGTATGTATACACTTGGCTATGTTCACTGAGAAGGCCTAGAAACAGTGTTACTCCAATAGCATTGAGCACTAAGTATATTATATTATAGCCTAGAAACATTGTTACTCCAATATACTTAGCACCCATATATTGGTTTCTAAATATCATTCCCCAGTCAGCAATATCTGATAGATCTTTCTGTGGTGACAAAAATGTTTTGTATCTTAACTCTCCAATACAGTAGCCACTAGGGATGTGTGGCTATTGAAAACTTGAAATATGGCTAGTACTACTAAAAAATTGAACTTCTAATTTTGTCTGATTTTAATTAAATTTAAATAACAACAAGTGGCTAATGGCTACAGTATTAGACAGAGCTGCTCCAATAAAAAGAAACTGGACTTCTTTTTAGCAGTGGCTAATTTCAAGGCTTGGGCAGAGAAAATATAAGATGAGCCCAGAGCATCTATGAAGAAAGTAAAGAAGTGCTTGAAAAATAATAAGGGCATGTAGAAAAGACCTGGAAGTCAACTTGAATGAGCTCCCAGATACTTAAGTCTGAGATGATTTTTGCATCAAAATGAGTAATGATAATGATGGATTAAGACCTGTAGAATAAAATAAATATCTGTGAGTCAGTGCTGCCATAAACAAATAAATACACATGAGGGAGAAAGGACTGCTTTTCCTTATAATAGAATTTTAATTAATGAATGTAGGACAAATGGTAGAAATATAAATCATCATCGGCAAACACTACAATAATGATCAGTGTAGGGACAAATCACCTATAGTTACTAAAAAAAGTGAGCATAAGTATGATGGCAAACAACATATATGCATAGTTATGAAGAATATCCACACAAGATGTCTGATAGATACTACCTGAACTGAATGATCGAAGTTAATATCACCTGTAATGAGACACCCAGTACCTGCTTGTATGATGAACTGCAAAAGACACCAAGATGCAAAATTTCAATCTAATCATGAGCAAGCATCAGACAAATTCAAATTAAGGAATATTTTACAAAAACACTGGCTAATACTGGCAAGATCATGGGGCAGAGAAGGAAAACGAAGGAACTGGTTTAGGAAGACATGACGACTAAATGCAACATGAGATCCTATATTGCATCCTGGACTGAAGAAAGGACATTGGTGAAATTGGAGTAAGGTCTATACAGTAATTAATGTTGTTATTAACTAACATTATGTCATTAGTTTTCTTTTTCTATAAATCTACTTGGGTTACAGAAAATGTTAACATTGGGCCCTGGCCAGGTGGCTCAGTTGGTTGGAGCATCATCCCATGCACCAAAAGGTTGCGGGCTCAATGACCATTTGGGGCACATTTTTAGGTTGCAGGTTCTATCATCAATGTGTCTCTCTCTCTCTGTCTTTGTCTCTCTATCTCTCTCTCTGTCTCTCTCTCTCTCTCTGTCTTTGTCTCTCTATCTCTCTCTCTCACCTCCTCCTTCCCCTTCTCCTCTCCTTCCCTCTCTCCCTCCCTTTCTCCCTAAAATCAGCAAACATATACTCAGGTGAAGATTTTTAAAAAAATGTTAACATTGAGTGATGGGTATACAGAAACTCTCTATATTATTTTTACAACTTCTTGAAAGTCAGAAATTATCTCAAAAAAGCTTTTAAAAATTGTTTATTTACACCTTGTGCATTCAGTCCAGGTTTTTTTCTAAACTCCAAATTCATATGTCCACCTGTTTTTTTGGCAGCTTCACTGATGTCTCACAACAATGCAATCTAACACATTTAAAACTGAAGTATTGATTCTTCTATCTATCCAGCTCCTCCCCCACAGTCTTAGCAAATGGTACCATGATCCATCTAATGCTCCAGCCAGAATTCTGGGAGTCATTTAAAATCTCTGTCCACACATTGGATCTGTTTCTTATTCATTCTATAAAATATTCTTTGGACTTTCTAATTTTTAGTAATAGCTACTGACATGTCCTTATTTCAAACTACCAACCATTTCTTAACTATTTCAATGAATTCTTAGCTGTTCTTCCACTCTGCAATCCATTTTCCGTATAGCAGCCTAGTGTAATCTTTTAAAATGAATTAAATAATGTCATTACCCTGTTCAAACTCTTAGTGATTTTCCATCGCATTTAGAATAAAGGGCAAGTCCCTTATCTTGGCTCACAAGATCTAGCGCGTTCTGACCCTGCCTGCCTCTTTGAGTTCATCTTGCGGCATGCCTCGTCTTGTCCGTATGCTTGCTGGCCTTCTCTGAATTCCTCAGATGTGACATACTCTTCCACTTCAAAGCTCTCTGTGTCTGCTGATCTTTTTGCTTGGAATGCCCTCATGACCATTCTTTTTCTAGCTGGTTCCTTCTCATTCTTCAAATTTCAGCTTAAATACCACTTATTCTAAAATAGGGCATTCTGTTCTTCCTTCATAACATTGCTCTTTGCCATTACTATTTTTTTTCTTTATTGCTTGTCCTCTATTTCTTCAAGTGGACTTTAAGCTCCATGAGGTCATGGACCATGTTTGTCTTATTCACCTTATCACCCCACTGCCTGACACTTAATAGGCATTAAATAAATCTTTAAAACAACTAAATGAACAAAGAAGGTAACATTTGTCTTAAAGGACAATAGAAAGTAGCTAGCCTAGAAAAAGTGAGATTTTTCTTTTCTCCAGAAGCAAGCAAAGAACAATAGGCAAAAGTATGGAGGCAAGAAACAGCATGGTGAGTGTTAAATAGAAGCAGTTTGATGTTACTTTGTATATGAAGCTTGAGTCGAAGATTGGTCAGAAATTGGTGAAATAGGCTGGAGCTCAATCTTGGAGGCTCTTATGTGCCATATGAGCTTATGAAACTTACATGAGCTTATGAAACTATTAGAAGACTTTAGACAGTACAGTAATATGGACAAACTGCATTTTAGAAAGATCAGATTTGTGACAACAGTTGTCACAAATTCACTAGGAGGTGAATTTCAAAGGTGTTGGGGCGATCTAAATGAACAATGATGAATTCTGCACCAGAACAATAATTACAGACATGAGAAAAGAGGACAGAAGAAGACATATTTAAATAGTAGAATCACCAAAACTTACTAGTTAGATATAGAAAGTGAGGAAGAAAAAGGAATTTCAGTGTGTTTCCTAGATTTCTAGACTGTGTTACTAGGTAGATGGTGGTATTTGCAACAACAGGAAAATGCTGGAGGAGGTGGAGTTGCTTTAATAAGGTGGTAGTTCAATTTTAGCTGCTCCTGAGCCTCTAGGTAGGGATTTCCATCAGGCATTTATGTATAAAAATGTAAAACTCTGGGGAGATCTCACATGGAAATGTAAAGATAATGATAGTTTAGCCAAAAGAATAGATAGATAGAAATAGGCTGAAAGGGATTTATCTAGTGTAAAGAGAGCAGTTGATGAGAACAGATTCATCAGGAGAGGTAGAATAAGCTAGTATGTGAGGAAAACATAAAGGCAATAGATGATATGAGGAACATTAGGAGAGTGAGGGCCAAGGAAACAAAGACAAGAGGGTTTCAAGGAGAGAGTGATTCAAAGTGTCGCATGTACCCAAGAAGTCTGAGAAGAGCTCTGAAAAATATGGGTTGTATTTTACACTCAGGGGACCTTAATGAGGAGAGTTTCCATAGGATGGTAAATGTAGAAAAAAACTAGATTTCAGTAGGGTGCAGAGTGAATGGTAGATCAAGAAATTTGGAGAGAAAAACAGACAAATTAGGTAGGTGTACAGTGACATGAGGTCCAGGCAGTGAATTTTATATGAGAAACAGGCATAGAGAAGAGGGAGAGGTTAAATATATAGTTGGTTGTTGCAAGTATATAGAAATTTTTTTTAAAAATTGCATCCTGCAACCATTTTACATTCACTTGTTAATTCTGCTAGATTTTTTATATATACCATAGGATTTTGTACATAGACAATCATGTTATATATGAATGGTTTTATTTCTTCTTTTTCAGCCTATATGGATACCTTGTATTTCTGTTTATTTTTTATTTTTTATTTTATTTTAATTGTTGTTCTTGTACAGTTTTCTGTCTTTCACTCCCATCCCAGCCCACCGCCCCAGCCCTCCCCACCCCCCTCCCATTTCCACCCCCCCTAGTTTTTGTCCATGTGTCCTTTATACTTGTTCCTGTAAACCCTTCCCCTTTTCCCCTGAAATTCCCTCCCTTCTCCCCTCTGGTGACTGTCAGCCTGTTCTCAATTTCAGTGTCTTTGGTTATATTTTGCTTTTTTGTTTGTTTTGTTGATTAGGTTCCTGTTAAAGGTGAGATCATATGGTATTTGTCTTTCACTCCTGACTTATTTCGCTAAAAATATGGAACGCTTCACGAATTTGTGTGTCATCCTCGAGCAGGGGCCATGCTAATCTTCTCTGTATCGTTCCAATTTTAGTATATGTGCTGCCAAAGCGAGCACATATTTCTGTTTCTTGCCTCATTGCACAGGCTAGGACCTCCAGTATAATGTTGAATAGAAGTGTGAGAGCAAATGTCCTTGTCTTATACCTTATCTTAGGGGGGAAGCATTCAGTTTTTATAATTATGATGTTAGCAGTCTTTTATTAGATTGAGAAAGTTCCTCTCTGTTCCTAATAAATATATATATATTTATATAATTTGTTCTTTACATGATTAGTGCAAGAATTCACCAGTGAAACCATCTGGACCTGAAGTGTTTTTGTTTTGTTTGTTGGTAGGAAAGTTTTTAACCAGGAATTCAGTTTCTTTAAAAGATACATAGCTATTCAGATTTTTTAAAAAGTTATCTTTGGTAGTTTGTATCTTTCAAGGAATTTGACCTTTTAATCTAAATTGTTCAGTTCTTTAGCATAAAGTTATTCAAGTTATTCCTTTTTTCCTTTAATATCTGTAGACTTTGCCCTGGCTGGTGCAGCTCAGTGGATTATTGCTGGCCTGCGAACTGAAAGGTCGCTGGTTCAATTCCCAGTCAGGGCACATGTCTGGATTGCAGGCCAGTCCCCTGTTGGAGGCATGTGAGAGGCAACCAATCGATGTATCTATTGCACATTGATGTTTTTCTCCCTCTCTTTCCCTCCCTTCCCCTCTCTCTAAAAACAAATAAATAATGTCCTTTAAAAAATCTAAAAAAAAAATCTGTAGACTTTATAGTGATGTCATTTTGCTTATTCCTAATATTGATAATCTGTGTCTTTACTCTTTTTTTTCCCTAATCAGTCTAGCTGCAGGGGTATCCATCCTGTAGCCCATGGGCCACATGCAGCCCAGGATGGCTGTGATTGTGACCCAACACAAAATTGTAAATTTACTTAAAACATTATGAGATTTTTTTGTAATTTTGTGTCTCAGTGTATTTAATATGTGGCCCAAGACAACTGTTCATCTCCCAGTGTGACACAGAGACACCAAAAGTTGGACACCCCTGATAGAGGTTTATCAATTTTAATGACCTTCTTTAAAAAAAAAAAAAGGCTTTTGATTTCACTGATTTTTGTGTATTTTTTTATTTTCTATTGTATTTTATTGATTTCTACTCTTCATTACTTTTGTTTACTTTAGGTTCAATTTGCTCTTCTTTTTTAATTTTCTTGTGATGTTGGCAGAGGTCAGTAATTGGAAATCTTTCTACTTGCCTAATATAGTTATTTAGGTCTATCCATTGTCTAAGTACTACATTAGCTATATTTCAAAAATTCTAATAGGAATTTTAATTTTCATTCAGTTCAAAATACTTTATAATTTTTCTTTTGTTTCATTTGTCAACCTATGGATTATTTAGAGGTGAGTTATTTTGTTTCCAAATATTTGAGAGTTTTTCAGGGATTTTTTGTTGGTGGTGAATTCTAATTTAATTCTATTGTTAATATATTTTACATGATGTGAGTACTTTCAAATTTACCAAGACTTGTTCTTTGCTCTCAAAGACTATTTTTTTTTTTATAAATATTAACGATGTCAGGTCTGTTTCTCCCTGAAGTTCCATCAGTTTTTACTTCATTTGTTTTGTGGCTCTGTTGTTAGGAATTTAATGTTTAGGATTGTTTTCCTCTTGATAAGTTGAACTCTTCATTGTAATAAAATGACCCTTTTTAACTTTGGTAATATTATCCTTTGTTGTGAAATCTACTTTGTCTGATATTAATATAACCACTCTGGTTGACTATCTTTCTCATTCCTTTTTTTATGTTACTAATTCAAATTTAATATTACAAAAGTTTTAATATAACTTTCATTTTATATGTGTATTTCTTTCTTCTTAATTGAACATCTTAATTCCTGACATTAATATACTTATTTGTCTTTTATATATATGATACAGAAAATACATTCAATATGATAACAATAGTACCACCAACAGGTAGGTTAATGAATGAAGTTTAAGAGATTTATCTGTTGTTTGTTCTAAGAATACACATTACTCAGGATGTAGAGTCAAATAGTGTGTTTTAGTCCCTTGAAATTAATTCTTTTTCTTTTTTAGCAATTTCTCAGGTTTTATTATTAAGGATTGCTTAAGTTTAATTTTACTTTTGAAATGTAAAAATTTTTATGTTTCCAAAGTCAGAACTTATATATTTGGAGAAATATCACATCCATTTCCAATTGTGTAGCCTCTTTATGCCTATATTTAAAAGTGTTTGTTTTACTTTTCATTATTTTTGAAAATATAAGCAAATACACACATATATAAATAAAAATATATTTGTGTTTCCCACCTGATTCTTACACAGTATCATCTTCTGCAACTTCCCCTTTTTTCACTTAATAATGTATCCTGGAAAATTACTTCATATCAAAGTAATTAGAGAATAGAGATTTACCTTATTCTTTTTTGACAACTGTATAGAATTCTGACATAATGATTTAGTATAGTTTATTCAGAGTCCTACTGGTGGACATTTGCATTGTTATTACCCACGTAATGGGCTTTCTTTTAAATATTAACATAATATATTTTTCCATTCTTTTACTTTTAACCTAATTTTATCTTTCTATTTAAAGTGAATTTCTTGTAGGTAGCATATAATTTTTTTGTTCAATCTGAAAAATCTGTTTTAATTGGCATGTTTAGACCATTTACACATCTATTTAATATAAGATTATTGCTGTATCTTTGTGTCAACTAATCTTTTCTTCTGCCACATCTAAACTTTTTTTAATCTTCATTGTATTTTTTTTAAAGATTTTCTTTATTTATTTTTAGAGAGGGGAAGGGAGGGAGAAAGAGAGAGAGAGAAACATCAATGTGTGGCTGCCTCTTGTGTGGCCCAACCAGGACCTGGCCCACAACCCAGGCATATGCCCTGACTGGGAATCGAACCTGCAACCCTTTGGTTTGCAGCCCACGCTCAATCCACTGAGCTACGCCAGCCAGGGCCATTGTATTTTTTTTTTTTTTTTTACATTACCTTTTAGTCTTGTTATTCTAACCTTCTGTTACTCCCACTCAGCATGTTTTTGTCAGACCTGTGTTTTTCATCTCTAGAATTCAGATTTTTAATGTCTTGTCTGTCTCCACCAAACATATGAAAAGAAATATAGTTATAATATCTGTTTTTAATGTCCTTATCTACTAATTCTATCATCTGTGTCATTACTGATCCTGTTGCTACTGATTTTTCTTTTTCATTGTGGGTTATATTTTCTTGATTCTTTTGTTTCTGCTTATTTTCTTTTGGATGCTCGGCATTGTGAAGTTCCTGGATATTTTTGTTTGTATTCCCATGAATACATACAAAATATCCAGCAACTTAAGGATTCAGTTAAGTTACCTAGAAACAGTTTGATTCTTGTGGGGTTTTTGCTTTTAAGGTTTGTTAGATGGAACAAGAATTGGCCCTTAGGCTAAAGCTTATGTTTTCCCACTGTTGAGGGAACACCCATGAATTACCAGGTTTTGTGTAGTTGGTTAGACTTCTTGCTAGCAGTTTGTGGGCTTCAGGAATTGTTCCCTTTGATCTTTTCAGATGTTTTTTTCCCAAGCCTCAGGTAGCTTCCTTACATGGGTGTGTTTATCCGGACTCCACTGAAGATTCCTGGTTGGATTCTTGTAGCTCTCCGGAGGGTTTTTTCTCTGTGTGCAGCTTTCCTTCCCCCAGGCTCTGCCCTGGGGACTCTAGTGACTGGCCTTCCTGGATTGACAGTTCTCCCTCTTCTTCCCAGAGAAACTAGATAGCTGTAGGCTGGAACACTTGGAGGGTTGACCTTGTTTATTCCCCCCTCAGACATGGCTGTCCTGTGCTCCTGATCTTGTCCTTTTTTTAAAAAAGTTTTTTCAGATGGGAGGGGAAATCCATTTCCCGTTACTCCATTATAGCTCTATAGAAGTTAACTTCTATAAGGGACACACGGACAACAACAAAGGGGAGTAGAAACAGGGGAGGGAGGTGGGGAGAGCTGGGGTGGTTGGGAGGGGTCCGGGGAAGGCAGAAAACTGTACTTGAACAACAATTTAAAAAATGTTTAAAAAATAAATAAAGTGGTAAGAAAAGTTAACTTTTAATTTAAAAAATATATGAAAAAGATTCACATCATTCTATTATAAACTAGTTTGGACTAAATGTATTTTCCTTTGTAATTTCTTTTAAAAATGTATTAATATCAAATGCTTTATATGTGATATGTAAACATGTAATATAATTTAGTATGCTGTGATTGTTTTCAGTATTTTCTGCTCAGCTATGGTTTGTGATATGAAATTGTTTGATTTTACTAACATAGGATGTAGTTGTGTCCTGTGTTTTAGAAATATAATATTTCATTATATATATAGCAATAAAGTAATCTGTATATGTAATATTTACTATTTTTCAGAAAACTCAATTTTTAAACTCTTGCATTTAAACATTAGTATTTCTGATGATATTTATAGACCCATACTTTTGGCTTATAAGTATTGTTTGGTCTGTGGGTATTATTATGGAAGTCTTTGTATACTGAACTGCATTTTTTCAGGTTTTTTATACTTCATAATATTATAGTAAATTTCTATAAAATTTCTCATAATTAGTGTCTACATGAGATAAATTTGGTTATTAGAAGGAGAGTAATACAATATATTCAGGTACCATGGGAATGTGGAAGAACACTAGACTTTAGAAACAGTGAAGAAAGTAGAAGTTGGGTCTTGGCCCACTTACAAATTTTGTGTTACCTTGTTAGCCTTATTTTGCTACTTTCTCACATAACCTTTTAGAGGCTTCTTTAAAATGGCATAATGGCACTCTTTGATACTCTTCTCAAAGGCAGTTGTGAGAATAAGGTGCATTTTTGTGAAAATACATAGCCAACTGCAAATGCTATTAATATATAAAAGCCAGGTATAATTCTGAGGTTTAGCCCGAGAAGTGTAAGTTTCACACAGTGTGTACAGTGGGAAAGTTTGACTGTACCTAAGCCTTACATTAATAACCAGAGTAATTATCTTGGCCTGCACTTTCTTTGGTTAGTTTCAGAAATTTTTTAAATTTGGTTTTTGATACCCAGTGTAATAGAAGTGAGCCATGTCATCATTTCTTTCTTTACTCGCAGCACGGCATTTGTACTTTATCACATATATGATCTGTGGGTTGTGGAGAGAAATAAGGATGTTGCTCAATAGTCCCCATCTTTCAACAAAGAATACTTTTCAGCAGCACTCATGCATTTCTCTTAGATGTTAGGAAATGCAGACCCTGAGATGTTAAACTGAATTCATGAATTCAGTAATATTTAATGAGAAAATTTGAGAAGCAGATTATTAAGTCAGATTCTATGATGCCTGTAAATACCAATGACTATTTACCCATGGAGTGGCTTAAATGCCTTGGTTTTTATCATTTAAAACATTTTCAACAGAATGATGCAGGAGCTGTTACTGAGAATCAGAATAAAAGGCTACAGAACTGTGTGAGGCCTGCCCTCCATATATGAATCAGATTTTAAGTGGAAACCACAGTTGTTTCCTTGTTTCTCATTCATGCTTTAGCAGAGGATGTGACGCCATAGATCTGGCTTGGCTTTGTAGTTTCTCCTTTAAGGTTCACACTGCTTTCTTTTCCTTTTTAGAAGCCGTCGCAGTTTTAATGTATTGTACCTTGTTAGATATTTGGTGGAGATGTGCATGCTAAATATTCTTTATCCTATAAATAAATAAATGCATACATGCATCCATTTTGGGGTAGGTGGCATATAGGCATACAACTACAGGCATGCGGAAAGCACTTTTAATCTGTTGAATATGTTACTCTGTATTTAAAGATAATGTTTTATATTTTTTAATCTGACTCTTACATGTTAATTTTCTTTTATTCTTCCTTAGCATCAAGGCATGCCATGGGTTGCCTCTCATAAATGGACAAAGCTGTGACCCTTACGCAACAGTTTCTCTGGTGGGCCCTTCTAGGTAATGTTTGTTGACTCATATGACGTTTAAGTTTTAAAGTTTGATATAAGAATTACAAAAGTAAGGATCTAAGAGCAAATGCTAAATAGGTATTTATGACACAAAGTAATGCTTTGAAAGAAAAATCTTTAGTGAGTTCTGTTATGTATTTGTAAACAACCAAGTCCTGTTTTTATAGAAAGAACACAGATGTCATTTAGATCTGCTAGCCTATTAGACTATGGGGAACAACATCAGTACTACTTAAAGAGTACTTTAAAACATAAACTTGACCTTCTTTATTCATCATCACCCTTCCTACTGGCAAATGTCTTAGGTTTTATACAGGTAAAATCCTGTTTTGATAAATGCTAGCTCAGAAAAAAACAGTTTCTGTGTTGTTATCTGGAAAGCAGCACTGGACCAGAAACATCTTTGCTACTCATGGCTTCTGTGCTCTGCAGAGAGAATTCCCAGCTGTAGACAGACTGCTGGATTACCAGAACATGATGAGGTGCACCATGTCATGGATTTAAATTATTCAGGATAATTTATGGAGAAATCTGTAGCACTCTGTACTGTTTTGTATTTTGTAATTTCATTATGGTTTTTTTCAGAGCTTGATTAGTCTGAAATTTATCTACAACTGGAAGTTTTCCTAGAATCAAGAAACAAAAATTACAATATTCCCTTTACACAAACACAACATTCACACACATACATACACCCTTTCTCCCAAACCTCGAGCTCTTCTAGGTATTCTTATTTTTTAGACAATCACCAAATCACTTTGAAACGTGTGTGTGTGTGTGTGTAACACATCTAGCACCATGCCTGGTACTCGTTGGGTGCTCAAACGATAAATAGTATGCTGTTATTACTATAGATGGTTTTATATTTAAGAGAAGATAGATACTCAATTCTATAATATTTGTGCTATCAGAGAAATTTAGTTTTGTTTGTTAAAACTATTTAACCTTGTGGAGCTGCTTTTGGTTTTTGTCTTTGTTTATAATCTATACCTGACAGGCAAATTCTTATTGTTTACTAACATGTGGATAGAACCTATTTGGCATATGAATTTTTTATAAAAAGTCACTATTGATTTTGATATTATAATATAATTGCGTAAGATACTAACATTGACGGAGACTGTGGAAAGGCTGTGTGGGACTACATTTCTTTGTAACTTCTGCATCTATAATTATTTCAAAATAAAAAGTTTTTCATAAAGCCACATTGTAGCTGAAGCCCAAGAAGTAAACTGAGTTAAGAATGCTTTTTGTGTTCTTCAGGTATTTTTCCACATAGATAAAAGTACTCTGAATCTCATTATCTTCCTCCTACTATTTATTCTAAGTTGCTTATATAACAGAATGTGTTATTAAGACCCCCTGACATAGCTTGGCAGTCAATCTGGTATAGCCATAGAGAGAATACAGTCTTGATATCTATATCTATATATCTATATCTAACTATATATATACATATATCTCTCAGATACACAAAACTTGCATATTCTTTGATTTCAGTTTTAAGAGACATCTATCTCATGCCCCCACTTTTACAACTGCAGTGTTTTCCCTGAGACGTCTTAACATTAAACAGAGGTTAGGAATAGCATGTTTTGGTTGGAAATAGCATGGTTGGAAATAGCATGTTTTATAATTGTATACTGTTAAGTTCTACAAGGTAAAACTCTACCATATTGGAACAGGAATGACCAAAAGAAGACAAAAGTAAAGAAGAAAACAAGCAATCCGCAGTTTAATGAAATCTTTTATTTTGAGGTAACTTTTTTTATATGTAAATATTAACATTGAATATTTAATATTGAATGCTGATTAACTTCTTTTTTTTCAAATTACGGCCTTTGTAATCATTTTACCAACTAATGAAACCAAGCATTTCTCTCCTGAAAGCAGTAGAGCCATGGTACAATGCAGTGGAGGCTCAGTAGATGAACAGATGAAGGCAGGGCTCTGATTGATTTGAGGATGGGGAGATCTAGGGGCACACCCACTTCCAAGTCATCCTCAATGTCACACCCATCTCCATAAAACCCCCACCTCATCCAGCCACCCCACCTGACAGATAGTGGCCACAGGACTCTTCTGCAGAGTGCTCTTTGAATACCACTAGTGAAGTAAGTATGATATCACTTGGCAGTTTCGAGTTCTAGTCCCAGTTGACTTGAAGAAATCACTAAATGTGAGACTTAAGTTTCTTATCTCATGAAAGGATAACTTTGTAAAATAGTAGTAGCTCTACCTAACTGATGGAGGTTTTTGATGCCTGAATGTGAGAATGCTTTGAACAGACACATGCTTATTTTCAGAGAGATCTTCAGCTGCCTGGAAGCTGCCCCAAATACAGTGCTTTGGAGTTCTTTGCTGTGGAGCATTTCTTAAGTTTGTTAAAGGAATCCTTTTTCATACTGTTTATTTGAAAACAACAGAAAAAAGTAAAAAATAATTCAACCTCTGTATTCTAAAAGATTGTGTTCTAGCTGTAGAACATGTTGTAGTTGAAATTAACATGTAGGGTTGATTTGAGAAAAACAGCTATATTTTGTGCTTTTCCTTTTGTGTACGTATTTTTCTGGATATGTCCAAGTGAAGAGAGTGAGGGCACACCTAGCCATGCCTGAATACTGTACGTTAATAAAGGAACACAGACTGAAGAAAATGCCAAAATTGAAATACAAAGTGGGGGTGGAGAAGGAAAAACAAAACGGTATGAGACTTTCCCATTCCCTGGCTAAGGACTTAGTTCAGTTGTTATACATTTACTAGTGGCCATTACATCTAGCCTGGAGAAAACAAGGAAGGGGCAACTTGCAGTAAGCAAATGGTCCTTGAAAATCAGGCCTTGACCTGCTTGCTATATACAAACATACCTTTTAGGCCTTGAAACATTCTTTCAAAGTGCACTTTGTTAAGCTGATTTTAAAGATAAAGGTTCAGTGTCTGTCCTCTAGTGGAGCAAGAGACACAAAACACACACACACATACTCACCGTATTAAAATGCAGTAGATATTGGGGAGGCCAAATAAGCTCTGCTTCAGCTGAGTTAGTCAAGTCAGAGGAAAGAAAGCATTAGAGAAAAGGGGTATTTTGAGATAGAAGAGCAGAAAGTTATATCCAAAGAACAGCAGGTAGTAATTTGAATGGAAGGTTTGTGGAAGGGAATAATGGGAACTAAGCTTAAAAAGATAGAGTAGGACCACCTAATGAAAGATTTGCCTACTTGAGGTTGCTTAAGTATTAGCCATTGAATGTTTTTGAGCCTGAAAGCTGTAAGGGTAATATAAAGTGTTGTGTGAAGAATTGACCATGATCTGTGGGCCAAATGGCTGAGAGAGAGAGAGAACAGAGATCAAGAGACTGTTGTAGTTTAGCTGTTTAAACAGGGTTGGCGGTGAGGGGAGTGGATCTGATCTAAGAGAAGTATGGAAATAGAGAAGAAGGGACAGGTGAGAAAAACTGCAAAGGGCAAGATAATGAATTGGTTATAGAAGAAAAGACAAAGGGAAGAGTCATATGTTGTCTTCATGATTTCATACCTGGAGAAATAGAAAAGTTAAGAGGACAACAGAAGTGGTTCACTTTGAGGCATAATGAGCTTGAGGTCTGACATGTAAAATCCTGATAGGCAGTTCATGACTGAAACTTAAAATGGGTGACAGTTGCAAATAAAGACTCAAGATTTGTAAGGGAGTAGAGGTACACAGTGAAGGAGAAAAGTGAAGACCATCAGTTCTGGCACTCATTAGGTATTCAGCTTGGAGTATGTCTCTTCATTTCTGTATTTTAGCTTCCTCATTTTTGAGATGAGGATAATAAATCTAGCTCTGCTTGCCTCAGAGCAGTGATCTGATGAACAAAGGAGATAATGGATGTGAAAGCACTTCATAAACTATGCAGCACTTGAAGCTCTTAGGACAAAATAAAAAATAAAACCTTAGAGAAAACCCATACTTACCAAGTTCAGTGGAAGAAGAGGTCCCAGAGGAAGAAGCAAAGAGAGTAGAAGGTTGCCAGGGTAGTGTCTGGGCAACCTAAAGGAAAGAATGTTTCTGGGAAAGGAGGTGTAGTTGTATGATTACTGGTCCAGATAGAGGGGTCAGTGAAGGTGAGAACTAAGAATTCATCAGACTTGGTGATTAAGAGTGGGGTTTCAGGCGGGTGACCTGTGAGGAAGCCAGATTATGAAGAGTTACTGTAGTGAGTGGGTGGTGAGGAAGTGGAGGCTGTAAAGATGGGTTACAGTTTTGAGATACTTGTCTGTGAAAGGAAAGAGATAGAAGGACCATAATTTAAGGGGAGAATTTTTCTTAGACTTGAGTAAGGTGAACAAGCTGGTAAATAAAGCTGTAGTTAAAAGAGATCAAATGCAAAACAGCATGATACTGGCATAAGAACAGACACATAGATCAATGGAACAGAATAGAGAGCCCAGAAATAAACCCATGTCTCTATGGCCAATCAGTGTTTGATAAAGGGGGCAGAAGTATAAAATGGAGTAAAAATTGCCTCTTCAACAAATGGTGTTGGGAGATCTGGACAGGTACATGCAAAAAAATGAAACTCGACCACCAACTTACACCATGCACAAAAATAAACTCAAGATGGATAAAAGACTTAAATATAAGTCACGACACCATAAAAGTCCTAGAGAACATGGGCAGGAAAATCTCAGATATTTCATGCAGCAATGTTTTCACCGATAGGTTCCCTAGAGCAAGAGATAAAAAGGAAAGAGTAAACAAGTGGGACTACATCAAATTTAAAAGCTTCTACATGGCTAAAGAAAACATTAGCAAAATGAAAAGGGAACTAACTGTGCAGGAAAATATATTTGCCGATAATACCTTGGACAAGGGTTTGATCTCCAAAATATATAAAGAACTCACACAACTCCACTCCAGGAAGACAAATAATCCAATTAAAAAATGGGCAAAAGACCTTAACAGGCACTTCTCCAAGGAGGACATACAGAGGAACCAGAGACATATGAAAAGATGCTAAACATCACTAGCCATCAGAGGATGCAAATTAAAACCACAATGAGGATACCACTTCACACCAGTCAGAATGGCCATCATAAACAAATCAACAAACAACAAGTACTGATGAGGTTGTGGAGAAAAGGGAACCATAATACACTGTTGGTGGGAATGCAGACTGGTGCAGCCACTGTGGAAAACAGTGTGGAATTTCCTCAGAAAACTAAAAATGGAACTATCTTTTGACCCTGCAATTCTGCTGCTGGGATTATACCCTAAAAATTCTGAAACACCAAAAGAACCTATGCATCCTAATGTTCATAGCAGCATTATTTACAATAGCTAAGTGCTGGAAACAGCCTAAGTGCCCATCAGTAAATGAGTGGATCAAAAAACTGGTACATTTACACAGTGGAATACTGTGCAGCAAAAGAAAGAAGGAACTCCTACCCTTCAGTGACAGCATGGATGGAACCGGAGAGTATTGTGCTAAGTGAAGTAAGCCAAACAGTGAAAGATAAACACCATATGATCTTACCTATAAGTGGAACCTAATCAACAAAACAAATGAGTGAGCAAAATAGAACCAGAGACATGAACATACAGACAGTGACCAGAGGGGAGGGGAGAGGATAATGGGGGAAAGAAGGGGAAGGGTCAAGTCAGGGAACATGTATAAAGGACCCATGGACAAAGATAACAGGGTGGGGGTAGGGATAGGGCAGGGAAGAGTAATGGGGAAAAAATGGAGACAACTGTAATTGAACAACAACAACAAAAAAAAAAAGATCGAATGCTTACTGCATACTACGTGAGGGTGGAGTAGTTTTAGAAAAGAGGAGGATCATCTCATCTTCCTCAGAAGAGAATAAGAAAACTCAAGTAGAAAGAACTTTATGGGAGTAGACTTCAGGTGGACTGTAGTTGAGGAAGTTCCTGCCAGTGGTCTTGATATTTTCAGTAAAAATGTGAGAAGGAAGTATAAGGGTGGCATTGGTATATTGAGAAATAAGGGACAGTGAAACTTCACTGAAATAGAACACTTTTTACTCTTTGAGTCACCAACAGGTTACAGATGAGCCAGAGAACCTAATGTTGCTTTATATGAAGTTGATAAGGAAGGATATGGAGGCGAGGTAGCTTTTGATATTTTTATAACACCTTATTCTTTTTAAAAAAAATTATTGATTGATTTGAGAGAGAGAAAGAAACACCAATTTGTTGTTTCACTTATCCATGCATTCATTGGTTGTTTCTTGTACGTCCCCTGAACCTGCAGCCTTGGTGTAACCAACTGAGCTACTCACCCAGGGCCTATACCACCTTATTCTCAACCTCCCTGCTACTTCTGTGGCTATTTTTGTATTTAGTTTTTGGGTGAAATATTACCTAGGTTTTTTCCTCTGCTTATAATAAACAAAACTGAACTTGTTAGGGATGATAGTTCTTTTTTTAAGTTCATGTGGGAAAAAGATATTTAAAAAATTTTTTACTAGAATTTTTTTTTACAGGTAACCAGATCCAGTAGTTACACCAGAAAGTCCCAGTTCCAGGTAGAAGAGGAGGACATTGAAAAGCTAGAAATTAGGTATGTGTCTTGGGGTTTTACAGGATTACTTTTTTCCTGTGCCAAAAGAAAGTCCTAAATATAATTGGAAAAGGTGATCCAAGCTTAATAGAATTCTTTTTAGCAAGTTGTTTGATGAAACTTAGAGGAACATCTAATTTAAATCCACATTATCTTTTCAAGATCTGATTCTTTCCAGAAATAGTCAAGGTGTATTTACTTTATAAACAGAGATGAACTCATTTTTATCTATTTTATTATATTTTTAATTTTTCCCAAATTTAATTGCTCCTTAAATTTCTGAATCATAGCATAATGGATGCAAAATATATATATATAGAAAAGTAATTACATATTAGCCCATTTAGAAATAATTTTTTTATTCTTCTTAACATATCTGCTGTCTAACAGAAATTTCAGTGAGGTAAGAAGTCTTATAAGATAATTCAACAGGTGCATGTGTTTGAAGTTTGTGCTATTTCCTAGATCTTAAATATCTATGCTGTTTGGGAGGGGAAAGTTTTTGTAAATGCATGTATAGGTGTGGTGTTAACAGTGTGTTCATCTAAAGAGTGTGTAATCACATGTTTGGAATGATCAGGTAATGTATTTTTCTAAATTACTTATCTTTACACATTAACTGATTCTAATTGAGAAAGAAACTGTAGTCTTGTGTTGGTTTCTTTTATCAAATTCAACAAAGTAACTATGTAGTCCTTATTGTTACAGGTTAAAATAAAACCCAGCCCTTGAAAGTAGGTACCTTAAGTGCTTCATTTTAGACTATTTAAAATGGTTACTTTTTGTGCTTATAAATAAAAGCTACTGCAGTATTTTGCTCTCTTAGTTTAGTGAGGCATATGACAATGCTAACATCTCTTTTAAGCATGTAAAATTAATGCTATAATACAAATCAAAGTAATTTGAAGCTATTTGATGGTGTGTGTTCTCTTAAACATTGTTTGCAAAAAAAATAAAGCCAGTTTTTAAATTTTCAGGATTGACTTGTGGAACAATGGAAATCTGGTCCAAGATATTTTCCTAGGTGAGATTAAGGTTCCTGTGAACGTGTTAAGAAATGATACCTCTCATCAAGCCTGGTAAGAAGACAAATTGAACTCTCTTTAATATACTGTACATGCAAATAAATGTATTCTATAAGCATATTTTAAATTTCTCATGGAATAAGCCAGAAGTCATTAACATTAATTGATTTGGTCATTAATTTACTGTTGCAGAAATATAAGTACATTGATAGATAGTTTTATGACTTGGCCTCTGATACTGAGACAAAAGTACTGAATTATCTGGGAATATTTTTCTGTTTAAAAAGTAACTTCTACCTCTAAGGGGGAACTGGAAAACATTTAAAACATTACATAAGAGTTGCCCATGTACAAAGATGCTTGGTCACAAATCAACCACCTGCAGTGCAGAAGCTTCATTAATGGTCATGAGAACTGGATGTTTATGAGGCCTAACCAGTGATTTTTCTTCACCTCATCCCACTGAAATGCTCTGCAGATGGCCTAATATTATTTTCTAAATGTCTTGCATCTAGGTGGTGGTGAGCTCATTCAGTTAATACACTTTTTAGGAGCTCTGGTGGTTCGAGAATGGTCACAACGTTATTTTACCTTTTATGACTCTAATAGTGACAATAAACTGATGTTTAATTAAAATTAATGTGCAGATACTTAACTGATGTTAGTTTCCTTAGCAGAATTGATGTGCAGCTATTTTCTGTCTACAGCACTTACAAGTCATGCTAGACTTGGGTTTTAACAGAATGTAAAAGAACATGCTTTTCTCATTTACTAAACTTTTAAGGCCTACTTTTTAGAACTCTGTTTCAGTTGCCTGGAAGAGGAGTTTGAAAGTAAGTGTTTAGATGTTTCTCACCATGGGCACCAATCTCATTTGTCTTTAAAAAAGGAGCCTGCCTCTCCTGATTGACCATCAGACATTCTTCACTTTGAACTTTGTTGTCCTCAAGCAGTTTATCCCTTGAAGACTGATTTTTAGACTCTCAAGATTTTTATTTTCTTTTTATCTCTTGCTAATGCAAATCTAAGATTTATTGGTCTTTATGGTGGCATTTTGTGTGTTACATTTTCTAAAATGCATGGGGGGGGGATTAAACTTAGTCATGGTGAAAATTTGATGGAACATTCGTCACCTTCCTGCCCCATCCCCACGTGTCTTCTTTCACCTCCCATAAAATGCCATATATTTTAAAATGAAATTTTTTTAACTCAGTCTGTTAAGTCTTCAAACTTATATGCCAAACTACTCAGTACAAATAAGAAGTGAGCCAGTGTGGCTCCCAGAGCCCCTCAAAGCCAACTTGAAATGTGCCTATATAGCCTGTACTTTCAGTAAGATTGTCTCCAGACAGGCCGTCTAAATTTGTCAGAACTAATTTATCTAGCATAAAATAGGAACATCTGCTAATTTATTTATACTCCATAGATGTAAGGAAATATAAAGAAATTAAAAATGCCATTTCCTTTTAAGTCAAAATTATTAAACTCTTAGTGTCCTTTGTCAGTTGTAGAGCTGTAGCACCCCCTTGTGGGATTGATGGTAACTGCATGAACACTCAGGAAAAGCTCTATTTACCTCCAAGATTTCAGGCAATTTTCTTCTAATCTTGATATTAAGAAAGATGTAGAATAATGATCAGTAATGTTTTAAAACCTTCAGTTTGCTATTTCACATAGTTTCTACTACTTGTCTATTAGTCCTTTTCTGAAAACTGATTTTTGATGGTTGCAATTTAATATTATTCTGAAATCAAACATGATTCAGTCATTTTTCCATTTCTTTCTTGGCTCTTCAATTCCTTAGTAATGATATGTGCTCTTCATTCTGAAACTTCTATGAAATGTTAGGATTAGCTTGTTAGTTTGATATTAGCTGACTTTAACTTGAACCTATGTAGATAATAGAATTTTATTTGACTTTTTGAATAAGTAGCATATGGTTCACAGTTCAAAAGGTAAAAGTATGTCACCTGCCTTTGTCCCCCAGCTAATCAGTTTTCTTCTTCTGAGGCAGCCACTGTTTTGAGTTTTGAAAATATTTTGTTATATACTGGCAAATACATACATATCCTTCTTTTCCCTTCTTCATACAAATGGACATGTACTATATCCTGCTCTGTACCTTGTTTTTTTCACTTAGCAGTTTAATAGAACCTCAGTAAATATTTGTGTCTTTTTAATCATGGTTAAGGGTATGGACTCCAGAACCAAATGTCTTGGTTCAAATCCATGCTGCCACTTGTGTGACCTTGGGCAAGTTATTCCACCTGTTTGCCTTGCTTTCTTTGGCTATAAAATGGGAGCAATACAAATAGTACCTGCCTCCCAAAGTTGTTAGAGGACGAAATGAGTTTGCATGAAGGAGGCTGCAAGTGCTGTGACCATGGGTATAACTCATGTTCTCATCATTGTAGTTATTGCTGCTGTCATCACCATTATTCCACATCGGTACATATAGAATTTCTGCATTCTTTGTTTTTGTTTTTGCTCCAGTATTCCATTGTTCAGAATGTCATAAGTAAAAAGACTCTTAGATAATCTAGTTCAATCACATTTCACCAGTTACTTCAAAGTCAGAGAACTTAATGTGTGTAAAACCCTTTTGTAATTATGCAGATTGGTACAATAATTTTTCCCCAAAGGAATCAAACTATAAAAATGTACATTAAGAAAATAAATATAAATATTTTCTCATATTGCAATTTTTAATTTTGAAAGTAAGATTCAAATAGTAAATAAATAGTTGGGGCTTCTTTCAACATAAAGTACTTATACATATTTTAAACTAGGTTAATATTTTATTTGAGATGAATTTGTTGCCTACTTTGCCAGTTTTAGCACCTAAGCTTTCATTTATCTTTAGTAAAAATCCATTCATAATGGTTACCTTCATGGAACCAGAAATAATGTTCAAGTATTAGTACAGTTGCCTTTGAACGGTTATTTTCCCAGCTTGTGTAGAATTATGAATAAATAACTGAAGTTTTTGCCTGCCTACCTCAATTTCAGTTATTATATAGACTTTGTGTTAAAAATTTTCAAATGCTAATATTTAATTCTCTTAAGGAACTGTCAAAACTGCTGACTCCTATGAGCATAGGATTACTTTTATGCCTGTTTAATTGTGAATGAAAAATATATTTGTAGAGTAGCTACACTTTCAGTTAGTAATTTATCTTTATTTCCTGTTTCTTTTTCTTTTAAACTGAAACACTTTATTCAAAAACTGAAGAAAATATATTTGAGAATTTTCTTTTTTTGCATCCCTGGATCTTAGGCATGCCAGACACCCTCTATTTAACAAATCTTGAGGGGTTTTTCCCCTTTAACTCTGATTTATACAAGATTCCCTAATTTACAAGGGATATTTCAGGTGATTCAAATTGAGCCTCTTGTGACAATGTTTTAAAATAACTCACATTGATATAGATAATATAAATAACTGCAGGTAAGTGTAGTGTTTATAATATAATATTAGTAGTAATTATAAATACATTTATCTGTAGTTAGGTATAATATAAATAATTACATTTACCTGTAGTTATTTATATATTTAAGTGGTAACAGTTATATGTATATAAATTTTATATAATTAACATTTACGTGGTGTTTACTGTGTACCAGGGACTATTCTGAGTGCCTTACTTACGTAACCGCTTGATTGTTGTTGTAAGGATTAAATCACTTAGCCACTGTCATTACCTGTTATTTAACAGATTAAGAAAACAAATGCAGAAAGACTGAGCAGTTTGCTTAAGCTCAAAACTGGAATTTGAATCAAACTCTGACTCCAAAGACTGTGCTCTTAACCAAGTGTACTATAGTACATTTGTACTTTAACATACGTGTTTTTGAATATGTTGAAAACTAAAAAATACTGTTTTAAGCTGTCAGTGAAGATTTGAGTGCCCTTTGCTTATAAAATATTATTTAAAAGAAAATTGAAATGGTCCCTACTCATTGAAAAAAATGATTTTTTTTCAAGGAATGGATGGGACAATGACATATTTTGAAAAAAAATCGAGTAGATGTGGTTGAGATATTTTGTCCATAGTGATTTTTTTTTACACTGTTAAAGAAACCCAAGGAGGCAAGCTTAAAAAGTATGGCAGGAATGACCCTTCTGGAGTTCTTAAGCATCCTAAACAGTGTATGCATAAAAGTTAACAACCGGCAAAACACTACCTTAATCCTTCTGCACAGAACATGCCATGTTAGTACTGTAGGCCTGTTTTGCTGGTATTTTGAAGTTTTATGAGCATAACAGAGGAATAAGGCATAATCCCTTCTCCAGTAGTTTGGAGATAAGGGAATTGGGGAATTGAAGTTGCCCTGTCAGTAAGATCACTATAGAACAAACCAGAAAAGAGTCTGAGCTCTGACCCACGTATGGGGGCACTATTTGAGATGGGTAGGTTCAGGCTCAGAGAGGCAGAACCAGGTTGTAACTGTAATACAAATAATTTTATTCTACCATATATGGAAAACACTAGTTAAAATAAAAAGGGAATGTTAGAATAAAAAAGGTTCCCAAAGAGGCAGACATGGGTGGGTACTGCCTATTTGACAATCTCAGAGAGAGGGGATTCCTGCTCTAGGGGCATCACTGTTTCCTTTTCAAACCTGTTGTCTTAGCGGAGAGATTCCTCCTTAAATCTTTGTGTCCTATCTCTTTATTCACCATAGCACCTTCTGATAATAATGGCTTTTCAAATAGCAAAAAATGTATAAATCAGACAGACTTTTAAAATAGCATTAACAAGTCTAAAAAAATATATTAGTTGAAGTGAAAGATAGAGATGAAACACCATGGGAAATGGTGATAATTGTTGAAGCTCGGTAATAAGTGCATGGGGTCATGGTGGGAGTCTTCATTTTTAATATTGCTTGTCTCCCTACTTTTGTGAATGAACATTTCCACAATAAAATGTATTGCTCACAAAAAAGTGAGCGTATTTTTGTCACTTGACTATTGTATTTCTTTTCATAAATTTACTAATTGGCCCTCCACTTTAAATATCAGTCTCTGCTCAGTCATTGCAATTCAGGTTCACTTTTAGATGCTAGTAAAACTAAGTATCTGAATTTGCAAGGCTGCAGAACATACACCAGATTGTGGGAATGCCTGAAGTAATGCCCTTTTCCAGAGGCTTGATGATCAGTCAGCTACACTTCTTTTAGAGGTACTTCTGAGTTACCTTTGCTAACAGACCTATTTGCAATTATTTCCCTGGGAAATCTTTAAATCATTATTTATCAAATCAGAGAGTAGAAGTTTTGAAGGTTGGTCTTCTGAGACAGGAATTCCTCTTTTGTAGGTAGTAATATAATTTCAGTGTAATTTCTTCTCCCTATATTACCATCCCCTCATCTTCTAAATTTTGATTGGTTGATTCTCTAGTTTTCTTTTGTCTTTAATCCTGTCTTTCTGAAAGCTAAAAATATTCTATCAAATCCTCCTCTTTTCTATTTTTAAACAAGTTAGTCTGTTGATGAGACCATAAGTGGTAAGTATCAGAAATAAATATTAAAATTGCTGACTTTCCTTTATAAAAAGCATTCCAGCTAATAAATAATGAGGAAAGATAGAATTATGAAATTATCATTTTGCAACCTGTGAAGATTAATGACTGTAGGCAGTGATCATCAATGACACTGTCACAAAAAGAGAGACGCTGAGATTAGTGCTCCTTAGTGGAACTACACAACACTGTCAATTAAATATTCTTGGCAAAATATCAAATCTGAATCTAACCAAGACTCCAGATCTAACTACTAATATACAGAAATACAGAGGGGACAAAATAACATGTTAAATGATATCATGAAGATAAAGATAGAATTAATACAATCCCAAATATAGAAAATTCTATTAAGACAACTACCTGATTTCTTAGGAGGTAGAGAGAATGTGTAGATTAAAACTACCTGGCCATAAGAAAGAAGGAAGTTTTATGCTTTGTGACAGTATAGATGGACCTGGAGAACATTATGCTAAGTGAAACTAGCCAATGAGAGAAAGAAAAATACCATATGATTTCACTCATATGTGGGATCTAATGAACAAACTGAACTAACAAGCAAAATAGAAACAGACTCATAGAAAGCAGGATGACAGCAAAAGAGATGGGGAGGGGAGGAGGTGGAGGGATTGAGCAAAAAAGGAAAAAGGACTCATGGACATGGACAGTAGTGTGGTGATTGCAGGGAGGAGGGAGGTATAAGGGAACTAAATGATAATGGAAAAAATACAATAAAAACCAACAAAAAATAAAATAAAATAGAAACTTAAGCTAACCAATTACAATCCATGGACCTTGGATTTGAATAAACTGTAGAAATCTGTTTATGATAAGTTTGGGAGAATTTGAATACTGCCTGGCTAATAAGGATTTTTAAGAGTTTTATATACATAGATGAAGTCATAAAACACCTGGAAATTGCTTTAAAATAATGCGTTAGTGGAATGAGAGGAGTGAGTGGAAGTGTGGCCGAGATGAGAATAGTTTTGAGATAATTATTGAAGTTAGGTGATGGGTATATGGGTGTTCGATATACTATTCTCTTTACTTTGGTATGTATTTTTACTTGTTTATTTTTAAGTATATTTTATTGATTATGCTATTACAGCTGTCCCCTTTTTTTCTCCCCTTTATCCCCCTACACCCTGTACCCTCTGTCCCTCCAGTATTTCCCACCCCCCTTAGTTCATGTCCATGGATCCTATATATAAGTTCTTTGGCTTCTCCATTTCCTATACTATTCTTAACCTCCCTATGTCTAATTTGTACCTACCATTTATGCTTCTTATACCCTGTACCTTTTCCCCATTCTCCCCTCCCCCTCTCCACTGATAACCTTCTATGTGATCACCATTTTTGTGAATATGTTCCTGTTCTAGTTGTTTGCTTAGTTATTATATTTTCCTTTTAAGATTCAGTTGTTGATAGTTGTGAGTTTGTTGTCATTTTAGTGTTCATAGTTTTTGATCTTCTTTTTCTTAGATAAGTTCCTTTAACATTTTGTACAATAAGGGCTTGGTGATGATGAGCTCCTTTAACTTATCTGCCCTTCCATTCTAAATGATAGCTTTGCTAGATAGAGTAATCTTGGATATAGGTCCTTGGCTTGCATGACTTTAGATACTTCTTTCCAGGCCCTTCTTGCCAGCAAGGTTTCTTTTGAGAAATCAGCTGATAGTCTTGTATGGAAACTCCTTTGTAGGTAACTTTTTCCTTTTCTTTTGCTGCTTTTAAGATTCTCTCCTTATCTTTAATCTTGGGTAATGTAATTATGATGTACCTTGGTGTGTTTCTTCTTGGATCCAACTTCTTTGGGACTCTCTGAGTGTCCTGGACTTACATGTCTAGTTCTTTTGCCAGATTTTCCTACCCCATGATTCAGATGTTGGAATGTTTAAAGTTGTCCTGGAGGTTCCTAAGCCTCTCCTCACTTTTTTGAATTCTTGTTTCTTCATTCTGTTCCAGTCGAATGTTTCTTTCTTCCTTCTTTTCCAAATTGTTGATTTGAGTCCTAATTTCCTTCCCTTCACTGTTGGTTCCCTGTATATTTTCCTTTATTTCACTTTGTATAGCCTTCATGTCTTCCTTTATTTTGTGACCATACTCAACCATTTCTGTGAGCATCCTGATTATCAGTGTTTTAAACTGTGCATCTGATAGGTTGGCTGTCTCTTCATTACTTAGTACTTTTTCTGGAATTTTGATCTGTTCTTTCATTTTTGGCCATATTTCTTTGTCTCAGTGCAACTGTTACATTGTAAGGAGTAGAGCCTTAGGTATTGTCAGGCCAGGGCAACCCACCTTGCTGTGTTGCGGTGCTGTATGTGGGAGAGGGGTCAGAGAGGGAGCAATGTCTCTTGCTAGCTTGCTTGGCTCTTACCCCACTTTCTATTACTTTCCTCACTTCCCACAAGTGGATTGTGCTGTTTCAGGTGCTGATTCCCAGGTGAGTGGGCTTGTGTATGTTCTAGAAACCCATGGGACTCTCCAATGGACTCTCCTGTGAGTCTAGAAGTTTCTTTTGCCACTGCAACTTCCACAGCTTTTATAGCGAGAGGTTTTGAGGCTTTGTTTCCCAGTGCTGGAACCCTGGGTTGCACAGTCTGACTCACTGCCCTGCTGTTCCTCCCCGCTTCTCTGCATGTGAATGTGGGACTGCTCAGTCCACCTACTACCTTGCCGCTTATCCTCTCTGCCCCGGCAGCCCCTCTCTGACCCTACTACTGGTCTGGATGAATATTTCTTCTTTAACTCCTTGGTTGTCAGGCTTCTATGCAGTTTGATTTTCTGGAAGTTCTGGTTATTTTTTGTTTTTAAATTTGTTGTTGTCCTTCTTTTGGTTGTATAAGGAAGTGAAGTAACAGTAACTACTCCTCCACATGGGCCAGAACCTACTTTTGTATGTGTTTTTAAATTTCCTTGATAAAAAGTCTTAAGTAACTTAGATTTTGGGTTTTGGGTCTACAAATATCTCTTGATTTCTAAACATTTCTCTGTCCTTGGATATTTAAAGATGTTTCTATTTTTACTCTTTCTTTTTTGCCTTTTACTTAACTTTTTTAGTTATACTGAATAATATAAAAATCTATTTTTAAATCTTCAATCACTAACTTTTTAAAAGAGAAGTTCAAATTTTAACATACAGGATTTACTTTACAACAGTATCATTTATGCCTTCTTGTGTAGCGTGTCTTAATTATTTCATCTAAATGTATCTTTCTTAAATTTAGTTGGTAAGAACTTATTTTTGGTAATACTGGATTTTAAATGTTTTCTTTTTTCTAAACCAGCAAGCTAATCAAACTCTTATTCAACCCCTTTGAGATCTTAATTTTTATATTATCTATACTTTTTGTTTCCTGGATAAAAATCTATTTACAGTTTTCTAGTTCAATATAAAACCAACATTAAACCTCTGAAGATTAATAGTCTTCTACTCTTCAAGTGTCCTAACCTTAAGTATTAAGTTGACTTTTTGGTTTAGTTTTTTATAGCTTAGCTGTTTATTTACCTCACTGGCTTGGACACTCATTACCATCACATGGAATTGACTGTATTTTTACTTTAGGTACTTGCTACAACCAAGAGACAATGGAAACAAGTCATCTAAAACTGATGATCTGGGGTCTCTTCGATTAAATATATGTTACACAGAAGACTATGTGCTTCCTTCAGAGTACTATGGTCCTTTGAAAACTTTGCTGCTAAAATCACCAGATGTTCAGGTACTTTAAAAATCTTAAGGACATGATTTAATATGAAAAGGCCAAAGTAATTCAGTAAATGATAAGGAAAAGATTTCAAAGTGTCAAGTTTTATTACAACAATAAAAAATAATATATATGGGGTAGGCAAAAGTAGGTTTACAGTTGTGAGTAGGCTAGTTTATTTATGTATTATTAATTTATTAATTATTGTAAACCTGCTTTATTAATTGCTGTAAACCTACTTTTGCCTACCCCTGTATACATACGTATATTTAAGTCATCTGAACTATAGTCTGTGATTCCAATATAGGCTCTTAGTTAGTGAACATATTTGAATTACTTTTACAAGATGGTCATTGAACATTTAGTTATGTTTCCTTGATTTTGTGCTTGTTTTCTATCTTTCTATTTTCCAGCCAATATCTGCCTCCGCTGCTTACATTTTGGGTGAAATATGTCGAGACAAAAATGATGCTGTTTTGCCCCTCGTACGAGTTCTGCTGCACCATGATAAACTTGTTCCTTTTGCCACTGCAGTGGCTGAATTAGACTTGAAGGATACACAGTAAGAGTTACATTAAATGTTGACTATGTATTGTTTAATTTGGACCTTAGTTTGTCAACTGTTTTTGTAATCTTAGTTCTTTTGTATTGACCAGCTTTACTGTATCATAGTCTAAAAAGAACTGCTTAGCATATAATAAAGGCAGTCCTTTAAATTAGCAAATAATTTTATTTTTGGTGGATACTTACAATTAATGACAGATTTTCTTTTTACTTGGTGTCAAAATTTCCTGTTACTAGTCTTTGCTTCTTGTTTATAATGATTCGCATGTTACAAAGAAAATACCAAGTCAGAAGTTCCCTTTTTCTTGTCCATATGTATCACCTTTATGTGCATAGGTAAGACATTATAAAAAATAATTGAGTGGCTTCCCGTTCCTGTTATAGTCTTACACTGTCATTTTATATACTCACACACATACACCCTGCGTTTGTAGTTATAAATATGGTTTTTTTTTAATGTATTTGCAGTAAGTAGTTTTTATAAATTTGAAAATCCTAACGGCAGCAAGCTTTTAATTGGATGGTAAAAATTACTAAAATTGTATATATGGCCAAGTCAAATATCTCATATTACTGATTTGACAACCTCTGTTTACTATACTTGTTTTCACCTTATTTCTACTTGTATTTCAGAGATGCAAACACAATTTTTAGAGGAAATTCCTTGGCTACCCGATGTCTGGATGAGATGATGAAAATAGTGGGAGGGCACTACCTGAAAGTAACATTAAAGCCTATTCTGGATGAGGTAGGGCATGAATATATGTACTCCGATAATAATAGTTTCTGCGGACTTAACGTAGCATCTCTTTCATTTAGTGATCTATTGATGGGAATGATATATCCATTCATATATTATTGAAAGAATAGGACTGAACACTTTAGAAGTAAAATAAATTATTTACTCTTTCATTGATGGATATTTACTCAAAGGACATGTTGTGGTAGAATCTACATAATTATATATTGGATTTCTGTTTTAGCTAGTTTCAAATATAAGAGAATTTTTTAATATAGTTCTTTGCAAACCTCCCTTTTCTACTTGCATACACTTGAATAGTGAGATTTTTTTAGTTCCATACAACTGACTACATTTGATGGTTTGATAATGATAAGGTTTTGGTGGTGATAGGCTTTTACAGATCTGGTTTTAGAAATTAAAAACCTCTCTGTTGTAATATGCATAGAATTTTGAGGTGCATTCCTCAGTAACTGGCGTGCTTTCATTTTGCACAGCAGCAGTGTCAAGACTTTGTTTAGAAACATTTCATACAATTAAGAGTTGCTGTGTCTGATTGTCAGTGCTTGGAATTACTCTCATTATGTGCGTCTCTAATAAGTAAATAAACTTGCTATAGCTGTCTTTCCAGATCTGCCTGTTTATATTATCTCTGGATGGAGGTTTTAAACTTTGTTACAGTTTTAATTTTTATAATTAATTTGTGTTATCAGAAAAATAATGTTTTTATTTTGCCAAATATTTTTAAAAGAACATTAAATGAAAAATTAATCTGTTTTCCAGATATTCGAATCCTCAAAATCCTGTGAAATTGATCCTATTAAATTGAAAGAGGGAGATAATGTGGAAAATAATAAGGTATGTCCTTGTTATCTTTTAACTGCATTGAAATTGGTCTTAAAACTCTACCTGTGTCCCACTTACGTTGTAGTAATGCTATGTGGAGGGAAGCAGTGCTTTTTATTCTTTACATAATGCCCATACCATTAGTGGCCTTACCTGCATCTAGCTTTTAGAACGTTGAAATCTCATCAGCTTTCACTTTATTTTTGCTCTTGATCGTCTGTTTTTGGCTCTAGTAACAGTAGTGCGTGCAATAAGGCTATAATCTAGTTGCAGCCCCATTCTGGTCAGCCCTTTAGATTCAAACTGATCAGGCTAAGTAGCACAAGGACTTGGTCAACCGGTAGTTAAAGCTGTCTCTGGGAAGAGATGGTTGTGTTTGTCACAAGTTTTCATTGCAGTAGATAACAGTGCCACAGTCTTTATGTGCCTGCTTATCTGAGTTATTTTCCTAATTTACCTTGGGATTTTTTACTCTCTGTTGCTTCTTGTGCACTTTATTTCCTACATTCACCTCTTATATCTGCTGTTCTAAATCTAATATATTAAATGAGGTCAAGGTGTAAATTGTCCTTTAGCTGAGTGAATTTAGAGAAGGGAAGCAGAACTTTACAAAGTAGATGGTGAATGCCTGATAGAACTCATTTTCATTGCTTTTTATTTTTTGCCCATGAAGGCTATTCAGGATGTGTAAAAGTAAAAATCTTAACGTTTACCTTTTTAAATCCTACAGGAAAATCTGCGCTACTATGTAGACAAATTATTCAATACAATTGTGAAATCAAGTATGAGCTGTCCCACTGTTATGTGTGATGTCTTTTACTCTCTGAGGCAAATGGCTACTCAGAGATTTCCTAGTAAGTGCCTTATATTACTAAAACATGCCATTTCTTTTTCAATATTTTTTTTGTAGATTTACTGTGTATTTGGTTTATGTGAAATGTTTATGGCTCACAAGTACAGTCTTATTTAGTTTCTCAAAATAGTTGTTGCTTTTTAATGAAACATCTGATTTAATTTTCTTACAATCTCAAAACTTTTCATTTTATTTTAATATAATGACAGCTTTACACAAAGTGAATTAAGTCACCATTATTTTTTAAAAAGGCAAAATTTAGAACTATAACATTATATAAATATTTATACCAGGTGCTTATGAGATTGTTAAATGAAATAAACAAAAACAGCTGTGTTATTTGTATCACCTCCCTTTTCTACTTGCATATATTCAGATAGTGAGAATTTTTTAGTTCCATACAACTGACTAGATTTGATGGTTTGATAAGGTTTTGGTGGTGATAGGTTTTTACAGATCTGGTTTTAGAAATTAAAAACCTCTCTGTTGTAATATGCATAGAATTTTGAGGTGCATTCCTCAGTAACTGGCGTGCTTTCATTTTGCACAGCAGCAGTGTCAAGACTTTGTTTAGAAACATTTCATACAATTAAGAGTTGCTGTGTCTGATTGTCAGTGCTTGGAATTACTCTCATTATGTGCATCTCTAATAAGTATATAAACTTGCTATAGCTGTCTTTCCAGATCTGCCTGTAATAAGGAAAAGGGGGAGGAGATAAGGCAGCTACTTACCAGTCTTACCCAGCTATGTGAGACCTTCAGTTTATTTCTGTAACATCTGAAGAGATTTTGCTATTTTATCATGTTCTTTTACATGTGTGTATGTGCACACGTGTGTGCAGTTATCTGACCGTCTACTAAATGTACCTGTTGTTAAAGTGGTAGGCCTGAGTTGTCCAACTAGAATGTAGATTAATTCAGACCTAGATGTCTTTGCTAATTATAGTAAAGACATAAACAGTTAATTTCAAATAAGTATATTAAATCTAGTCTTTGCAACAAAAATAAGGGAAGCAGAGACATTAACATATTGAAAGACATATGCTGACTGATATTACATTTTAGTGAGTTAGATCATGGCAACCACATCGAATGCTTAATGACTGAACAGATGCACGCTAGCCTGCATTATCTACCTCTCTCATCTATACAATACCACATGAGGCACGTCCTGCTGTCCTTAGGCAGATAAAGAAACAGGTTTAGAAAAGTTAAAGTAGCTTGCACAAGATCCATGACGTGGCCAATGCGCAAGCAGGGTCTTGACCTGGGCCTGGCCTAGTCCAAAGCATGCTACTTTTACTCAGTGATCTTGGCCTTAAATATGCTTAATCTGTTTAATTCTCATTTATGTAAATAACCTAAAACATTTTATGATTTTTTATAAATGCTAAAGTATCTCCTTGACTGACTTTTTGTTGGCTTAAATATTAACGTGTCTACATATCCTTAACAGGCTACAGTAGTGAGTTTTGTTGTCATAAAATATTTTTATAATATTTTTTCCCATCACTCTGGGAAGAAGGTGGCTTGGGAAGAGGGGAGGCAATGAGTGGGAAGCAAGTATTATTAAAGAACTACAAATTAAATAACTCGTCAGTGACTAGCTGTTGAGTGACTTATAAGAGTTAAAACTCACTGAATCTTGACATTCTTAGCCTCACCACCTTCTCTACCATCTGATTGGTGGGTTAAGTGTTGACTACAGTCTGAAAGGAAAGCTATAGGTTAATGATTGAAGCCACAAGTTGTCTCCAATTCATTTGAATTTTTATATGTAATATGGATAGCTTTTGAAAAATAAAGGTTTTAGCCTAGTTGTTTTTATTGCATAGTGTGTGATCTTATCAAGATTTTTGAGGGGAAAATTAAGACAATATCCTAAAATTGAAAACAATCTCTTATCCAAGTGTTAAAGGATTCTGTGTTACCACTAGGTAGTGCTAGACACTACTTACAATTTCAGGAGTCTCCTGGCAGACTGAGGAAAGACAGGAAAGTATTTTTCCAGATTAAAATATTTCTGAAAACCTAGCAGCTTTGCCTTTCATTTTTAGTTAGTTCTTTCAAATTTTTTTAGTCATCGAATTTTTCCTTTAATTTAGTCATAATCATCATTATCATTTCCATCAACTCAGTCCGTACTAGACAACTTTTATTGATCTCTTCAGTTCACATGTTTTTTTCAATACTTTTTACTTTGTCATCCTTGTTTTTTAATTCAGAGTTTTTGTGCATGACATTTCACCATTTTTTTTCTGCAGATGACCCTCATGTTCAGTATTCTGCAGTGAGCAGCTTTGTATTTCTTCGTTTCTTTGCTGTAGCCGTAGTATCACCTCATACTTTTCATTTGCGACCTCATCATCCAGTAAGTGTTGTTTTTCTCAAAGCTTTACTCCATTTTTATTTATTTTTATTAAACTAGAAAAAAGGTAAAATAAGCCAGTTTCACTTGGCTGTGTTTCCTTATACTTAAACTCACTGGGCATTTTTCTTGACCATTTCAGTCTTTTAGAGAAGGCTAAAAATTTTATTTTTTGTTGTTGCTGTTAAAAGAGATTACACAGAGTAATAAAATATTGATAATTGTTGAAGCTTGGTGATGGGTGCAAAGAGGATTTATTTTATTTACCATCTGCTATTGTGTGTGTTTGTAAATCTCCATAATACAAGGGTTTTTTAAATTATTTATAGATTTAATTTAACCTTGAAGATATTTTTAAATCTTACAGAAATTTGAAGAGGCTTGTTTCTGCAGATGTAGAAACTCTTATTGAAACATAATTTGTTTACTGTCTCCATATTTTTGCTTTTTGTTCATCTGAGATGATACTGTAACTATATGAAATTTAAAACTTTTTTAAAGCATCTAATCTTTTTGTTGTGAAGTCCTATTTAATTACTTAAACAGGAGTCTTCATCACATAGATTTACATTTCTTAACACTTAAAAACTCCTTGTTTTTCCTATTTATGTTTCCTTCTCATACAGTATATTTCCTATTTATGTTTCCTTCTCATACAGTATATTTCTTTAAACTTTTATATCCCAAATAGTTTATGATCTTATCTAATTGCTTTCATTGCTAACTTGTATAACAAATAATAGTAGCCAAGATTTATTTGGTGCTTGCTTTGTGCTAGGCTCTGTTCTAAGCACTTTATGTTTTAACTTACTTAGTCTTCCCTGTAACCCTGTGAGTGAATTTTACTATCGTCCCCATTTGCAGATAAGAAAATCATAATTGAATAGCTTCTCCAAGTTCAAACAACTAATAAATTATGATTTGCTTTCACTCAGTTTGAACTGAGTTAAACCAGAATTCTAATTCAGTCTTCCCAGTCTGTAAGCTTACCCCTCTTAGGTAGTCAGTTGTTGGAGCACCTGTAATATATCAAACACTGTGCTCAGCACTGTGGAGGCAGTGATGAGAAAGACCTCCCTGCCCTTAGGAGACTCACTGACTAATACAGTGTATAGAGGACCTATGGGTTTTGCAGTTAAACTGGGCTCTGAAGGCCACTCCTTCTCTTGCCATTGGCCACTCATTTAACTTTGAGAACTGAATAGGACCATGCTGCTGCAACAGCAACTTACCCTTTCTGGTCAAAGCAAAAGCTCGGTAGCAGCGTTCTGGACAGAAATAGAACTCCTATCTCTGAGCTTGTGGCCCTGCCTGTATTCAGACTTGGATTTTTGTATTCCTGTAGTAGATATTTCAAGTTCTTTTTAAGAATTTTTTGTTCTAATTGGGGAAATAAGGAAAATATATAAAATACGAAATCTAAAACTACATATATAAATCTAAAGGTAGCACCTGATTTGTACCAAGTTAGAAGTATAGACAATTCATACTATCCAAATTGAGAGCAAATGATGACCCCAGGAACCTTGGGGTGATGACATTGTCAAGACCAATACTGAAATTTAGAGTGGTTGAGGATGAAAGCCAATTAAAGTTCATTGGATTTTACATTTAGCAGTTCTTTGAATTTTGAGAAGTCAGTTTTAAAGTAAAAGAAAATAAGAAAATCAGATTATAGAAGATTATAGAATAAATAGGTGACTGTAGTTTTACCTAGGAAATATGTCAAAAGGAGCTTGCCCTGCTGCTAGAACACATGGGCAAACTCAGGCGTGTCCACATGAATAAATAATTTTTTAAAAACACTAATTTTAAAACATAGGTCATGTTAACATTGACACAATAGGCCACTCTTGCCAGAAATTTCGTGGTAGGAATAAAAAAAGATTGAGCCATCCTTCTCATCATATCTCCCATGCTCTCATTTATAGCTCCTTGTAAAATTCAGCCGTGGCATACTTCTCTAATCGTTCCACCTGGGTTAGGTGCCTCTCTTTCTCTTTTTAATTTTTAAAATCCTTACCCCAGGATATATTCTTACTGATTTTAGAAAGAGAAAGGAGCGGGGGCGGGGGGGATGGTGGGCAGAGAGGGATAGAGAGAGACAGAGAGAGAAACGTTGACTGGTTGCCTCTTATACATGCCCTGAATGGGTATCAAACCTGCAACCTAGGTATGTTCCCTGACTGGGAATCAAAACTCTTGGTGTATGGGATGACACTCCAACCAACTGAGCCACCGGGCCAGGGCAGGTACCTCTCATATAGTACCCTGCGGCTCTCTCTGTCATGACATTCTCATACTGTTTTATCATCATCTGTTTATAGCCTCTGCCTGCGGACTGTTAGTATTGTAAGATTGAAGGCTAGATCTTCTTCAAGTTTCTATAACCCAAGCACATGGCACAGTTTCTAGGATAAGTAGGTTCTCAGTAAATGTTTGGGAGTGAAAGATGGTAGAGGGAGCCCATCAAATGATGAGTCTTTTCCAAATGGGAAAACTGACATATGGTTTAAATAGAGAAGAAGAAACCAAAAGAAGGAGTAATTTAAGAGAGAAGGGGGCTTACTAATATCAGACCAATATCCTAAAGGATTCAGTAAGTATGTCTTTAAAAGAAAAAGTGATGGGGTAAATCTTGGGAAAAAGAATAATTCCTCCTTCAAAATATATGGTAGACTGTATGAACTTGTTTTTGTTTTTTGTATATCAGAAATAGTCAAATAATACTAAATTCATATGGTTCAACCTAATGTAAAGAATAAAGGGGGAGTAGAAGACAGATAACTGCACAAGAACAATAATTAAAATTTAAAAAAGAATAAAGGGTAAGATATGTTGTTTTGAGGTGAGAGAGTCAATATGTTAGTTGATTTTAATAAATGTTATATAGCATCTACTGTATGCCAGGCTATGTACTAGGTGCCAGATGTTTAAGGTATTGGTTATCTATGAAAAGTTACGATGTCAAGTAGCAGCAGGGAAAAAAGTTAGAATAACTTATGTGTTCACCAGGTGTCAGCAGCAGCTCAGTGAGATGATTGTCAAATAGCAGCGAGGGCCACATTTATGTAAACAAACCTCTGATGTGTAGAAACAGTATAAATTTTGTTCTCTTTTCCTGGTTCAGGAAAATTATGACCTAAAACACTGATTTTAAAACCAAATCTGAACAAGGAAGTCTTGGTGAAATTCAGTTCAAATTCAGTTTATTAGCACATTGTTAAATATTTTATATTATTCCATGGCAGAGAATTATAGGGACCTTTTATACATATAATGGAATACTGAATGTTCAGCTAAATATTTTTGAGTAACACAGTGTGTAACTGTTTCATAGGTATATAATGCTAATTGTATCCCAGGTAGCCCTTCTTTTCCAGATTACCTTACTTCCTGGTCATCTCTTCTTCACATTTACTGCCTATTTTCAATGTCAGGATCCTACAATATTAAGGAATGTAGATCAAAAACTGAACTAAAGCATTTCCGTATCTAAATTTTCTTGACTATGTCTTTTGATGGAAGATAATGTTTTATTTGAATTCCCAAACCAAAGATGTTCTATATAGTCATAGGGGAATTGGTTATATAAATGTGTGGATTGGTGAAAACTCATTAACCTATATATTTTTAAATCTGTTTATTTCACTGTACGTAAATTACACCTCAGATTTTTTTTTTTAAAGAGAAGGAGCAGGGACTCATTAAGGAACACCACTTAGTTAATTCTATTTATATTTACTTCCTTCTGGTAGACAGGCCTGAAAAACACCTTGATAATAGACCGAAATACTTAACCCTTTGCTAAGATTCTACATGAACTGGGTGACTTCTCATTTCCTAAGTTGAATTTAGGTATTTGGTTCCATGGTGGAAAGACTTGATTGCAGAGGCTGTGTAAATTATTGAATATGATTTGAGGTGGGTTGAGTACAGAAAATT
This sequence comes from Anoura caudifer, assembly GCA_004027475.1. Lineage (NCBI taxonomy): Eukaryota > Metazoa > Chordata > Mammalia > Chiroptera > Phyllostomidae > Anoura > Anoura caudifer. The sequence continues at coordinate 149,656 of PVKU01002879.1, forward strand.
TGGAAACTACCATTTTGGGTTAAAGGGTAGAAAAAAGTAGATGCCATTGACATTTCAAAAGTGAATAAAATTTGTTAGGTAATTCAAGCTGCCATACTGTACAAAACAATACATACAATGTTCATTAAATTATGGCTTTCAAAAGTAACACATCATAAATATAATTACTTTGGGAGGAATTGTCAGTTACATGTGGCTTCTTTAGTCTCTTTATTCCTTAGTCCAATGAGTTGTGCCCATCTTCGCTAGATTCTTTTAAATTATATTTTATTGATTATGCTATTACAGTTGTCCCAATTTTTCCCCCTTTGCCCTCCTGCACTAGCACCCCACACTCCCTCAGGCAGTCCCCACACCATTGTTGATGTCCATGGGTCATGTGTATATGTTCTTTGCCTACTCTGTTTCCAATAATGTACTTTAGAGCCTCATGGCTATTCTGTAACTACCATTTTGTAGCTTTTAATCCCCTCATCTCTTCACCCATTCCCCCACAGCCTCCTCCCATATGGCAACCATCAAAACACTCTCCATATCCGTGATTCTCTGTTCTTCTTGTTTGCTTAGTTTGTTTTTTAGATTCAATTGTTGATATGTATTTATTGCTGTTTTATTATTTTAGTTTTGATCTCCTTTTTCTTAAATAAGTCCCTTTAACATTTCATATAATAATGGTTTGGTGATGATGAATTCCTTCAGTTTGTTCCTTGTCTGGGAAGCTCTTTGTCTGCTCTTCAGTTCTAAATGCTCCTTTTGCTGGGTAGAGCAGTCTGGGCTGTAGGTCCCTGCTTTTCATGACTTTGAATACTTCTTGTCAGTCCCTTCTAGGCTGCAAAGTTTCTTTTGAGAAATCAGCTGACAGTCTTATGGGAACTCCCTTGTAGGTAACTAACTGCTTTTCTCTTGCTGCTTTTAAGATTCTCTCCTTATCTTTAACCTTTGGCATTTTAATTATGATGTGTCTTAGAGTGAGCCACTTTGCATCCATCTTGTTTGGGATGCTCTGCGCTTCCTGGACTTGCATGTCTGTTTCCTTCACCAAATTAGGGAACTTTTGTTCATTATTTTTTCAATTAGATTTCCAATTTCTTGCTCTTTCAACTTCTCCTTCTGGCACACCTATAGGTGTGCACAAATGTTGGAATGCTTGAAATTGCCCCAGAAGCTGCTTACACTATCCTTGTTTTTTAGGATTCTTTTTTCTTCTTCTTGTTCTGATTATTTTTTGCTTCCTTATATTCCATATCATTGATTTGATTATTGGCTTTATCCACTCAAGTGCTGCTTCCCTGTAAATTGTTCTTTATTTTAATTAGTGTATCCTTCATTTCCAACTGGATCTTTTTTATGTTGCTGAGGTCCTCACTAAGTTCCTTGAGCATCCTTATGACCAGTGTTTTAAACTCTATATCTGATAGATTGCTCATCTCCATTTTGTTTAGTTCTTTTTCTGGAGTTTTGATCTGTTCTTTCATTTGGACCATGTTTCTTTGTCTCCTCATTTTGGTAGCATTCCTGTACTGGTTTCTATGTATTAAGTAGAGCTGCTTTGACTCCCTGTCTTGGTAGTGTGGCCTAATAAAGTAGGTGTCCTGTGGGGTCCAGTGACATAGCCTCCCTTATCACCCAGGCTGGGTACTCGAGGTGTGCCCTTTATGTGGATTGAGTACACCCCCCTCTTGTAGTTGAGCCTTTATTGCTGTTGACAGGCCAATGGGAGGGATTTACCCAGGCCAGTCAGCTGTAAGGACTGGCTGTGACCACTGACCACAGTGCCCACCCTCCGTGGAGGATCAGCTGCACAGGAGCAGGGTGGTGGTGCTCCATTGTGGTCTGTAGTTGTCCATTGGGTATGCAGGCCCTGGGTTTTCGCATGTGGTACAGGTCATGGTCAGCCTCTTCCTGTGTTTGTCCAAGGCCGCCGTGCCTGAGGTATAAAGCAATCTGAGAGGGCTGCTACTTATGCTTGGCTTGGAGATCCCCAAGTGAAGCCAGCTGTTAATCTAGGCTGGCTGCTACTAGTGCTGGGCCTAGGGCCACTTTGCAAGAGGTACAGCAGCTGGGGTGCTCAGTGAGGCCAGTTGTTGCTTATTTGAGAGGAAATAGGTTGTTGTGAAGCATGAGCCAAGACCAGCCATTCATATGGAAAAGTCACTGTTAACTGCTGTAAGTTGGGTGGGACAGGTCCTCAGGGGATCCTCAGGGCAGGGCAAACAGTGTTAGCCAGGTTAATGGAATCTCAGATATGTACTCGCCTGCTGGCTCTGTGGCTGTTTGCAGGAAGAGTTCAGAAAAGGGACAATGGCCTCTGTCTGCCTTCCTGTGTGAGAGAAAGCTCTCCCCCAGCTCTTGATGCCAGACACTTAAGTTTCTCCCTGTATACCAACTGGTGCCTTTCAGGCTGCTACCCCAGTGTTGGAGCTCAGAGGGAGTGAGCCTGAGTAAGTCCGTGTTTGAGTTCTTTTAAGAGGAACTGCTTGAGACTCTAGAAGCTTCTTCCACTGACTCATTCCCTGCTGGTTTTTGCATCCAGAAGTTATGGGGACTTACCTTCCTGGCACTGGAACCTTGGGCTGGAGGGCCTGGGGAGGGTCTGGGACTCCTCACTCCTAAAATATCCCTCCTGAGTTTTTATTTATCATACATGGATATGGAACCAGCCTGTTCCACATCTTCCAGTCTGGATAGATGTGGCTTCCTTAATTCCATAGTTGTCAGACTTCCATTCAACTTGATTTCTGATGGTTTTAGGTGATGGTTGTTTTATAATTTAGTTGTAATTTTGATGTGATTGTGCGAGGATGTGAACTGTATTTACCTGTGCCACCATCTTGACCGGGAGTCTCTCTTTGCTAGATTTTAACTATGTTGCCTTGAATGAACATTTTGAGAATTGTTTTAAGAGCAATATAGTCCATTCACTGTCTTCTGCTTTTTATACATACTCTTTTTTTTTTTTTTTTTTTTTTGAAAACTTAACAGGGGTTTTGTGTCCTTTTTATATTCCTTAGGACCCACAGACAATTAGAACATTAACTCTCATCTCAAAAACCATTCAGACTTTGGGAAGCTGTGGTAGTTTGTCCAAAAGCAAGGTAAGTCTTTACATCTCTTGCTTTGTAGTCACACTTCTAAATATTGTTTTATTCTGTGATTCCCTTCTCCCTTACTACTCCTTTCCAAATTAAAAACAAAGCTAAACCAAAAATATACAGTACATACAGATGCAATAGCTATCTTTTAGGTAGATGTTGTGTCTTAGTCACCTATAAAGGAGGCAAATTAATTTAAACTAGTATACCTGTGGGGGGAGAAAATCTGGTAAACTGATGCATCCAGAAGGCCTCCTGTTTATCTGTTGGCACCATAATCACCTAAGAGCTATTGAGGAAATCTTCAGCTCCAAACCCTGTATCTTTCTTAAAATATAGGATTAAAACCTTTTAGGTCTTAATCCTAAGATTTATTAAAAATATAGTCCACTGGTATTCTGAGTTCTCTACTTACTATGTATAAATCCTGTTTTTTTTTTCCTTAGTCAAGTTTCAAGGAGACATTCATGTGTGAATTTTTCAAAATGTTTCAAGAAGAAGGATATATTATAGCAGTTAAAAAGGTATGATTGTTTTGCTCTGTAAATATTAACATTTCTTTTCATATAACACTGGGGAAATAATATTTCATAGTATTCCTAGAAGTTAATCCCCAATTTAAATAAATAACGTAAAACTATCCATCAACTATAACAAAGCTATCTTTTTTCCCCTTTCTCCTCCCATTCAAAACTGGTATTTTTATCTGTGAAAACACCTAAATGAGTTTCAGCAATGGCTGCTATTGCCAGTGTCCTAATAACATAAGTTACAGTATTCAGAGTTAGTGGTTCTCAACAGCGGCATTACTGGCAATTTAGTTGAGTAATTCTGGATTGTGAGGGACTGTCTTATACATTGTAGGATGTTTAGCCTCATCTCTGGCCTCCACCAACCAGACCAGTAGCATATCCCAAGTTTGAAATCCAAAAATGTCTCTAAACAGCCAAATGACCCCTGAAGGACAAAAGTTACCCCTAATTGAGAACCTCTAGTCTAGAGGTAAAGATTTACTATGTGCCTGATGTATAGTAAGCACTTAATTGCCAGAGTAGAAAATACATGAATTATTGAACATTTTATAAACAATATAGACTTATGGTAGTCACTCAAGGAAAGTTCCTAAAGTTAAAATGTACAAAAGCCTACAGTATATAATATCCTAATGCAAGGCATACAATATACAGAAATTGCTATACTTAGAAATTGAAATTGGTTTGAAAGGATCTATAATTTGAGTTTTTAGTTCTGAGTCATTCTAAACAAAATGTAGCATTGTTGTCATAGCCTAAGTTTGTTATGAAAAGTTGTTTTAAAGTATATCTAATCTTTGCTTGAAGAAAGTACTGTATCTTATTTATCACTGTTCTAACTTAATCCAAATTAGCAAATCCAAGTTTTAAAGATTTCATTCATTGTCTACAACTTGATTCACAGTTGATTGCCAAGAGTATATTTTGTGGAAGTGTGTTTGTGCTTTTTTTGTACTTTTAAAGTTCTTACAGGAACTCAGTAAATGAAAATGATCTAAAAAATTAAAGCCCATTGGAATCTTTTCATCTAGTATAATGCAAGTTCAACCAAAAAAAATTTTTTTTAAGCAACCACTGAAGGCTTTTAATGAGAAACTCTTTCAAAAGAATAAGGAAAGAGAAAGCTGTCCTTTTATTTACAGGACATTGTTGAAGCATTTGTGGGACAGTGTAGGCAGACTTTTGTTGGCAATAGTATGATGTACTATCTTTTGTTTTAAGGTTGTTTTTCTATTTTGTATGACCTAGGCTATAGTAGCATCTGATTTTTTTTTCCCTGACATAATCAGAATGTGCAGAGTTGATAAGGTCAGTGGAGAAAGTATGTAAGGGGCTCCAGGAGGTTAGTTCGTTCCTGAACCACCCGGAGTCACCCACTCACATTCTCATGGGCTGTTACCATGGTATGTCTCTGTCTCAAGTTTGGTTCTAGACTCCTGAACTAGCATAGGATATTTTGCCCTTATATAAGAGTTTTCTTTGTCATTCACTAGCTAAGTCTGGATATGTGCAGTGCCATAAAGTGCAAAAGCTTTTACAAAGCCCAACTTCTCATTTCGTATTGTTCTCACTGGTGGCACTGACCACTGCTCCAGAAGAAAATAGGTTGTAACTCTGAATCCTGTACTGTTCCCACAGCGTATAGAGAGGGTAGCCCTGACAGGTCTATAAACAGAATGACCGTATTATTTAGTGTCCAAACCTGGGTACTTTTAAGAATTAAAAGGAGTTCTGTTGATTATGTTGGGACCACAGCTATAGACAGGGACAGCCCTGAGCACACTGGGACCTATATTCACCCAGCCTGTAGTCCATCTTAATTATTGTGTTTTCTTTCACTTTGTCTAACTGTATTTACCCCCTACTTATAAATATGGCAGATAAATGGTAAATGTAATAATTATCATAAATAAATAATATTTGTCAAATAAATAAATCAGTGCCTTCAGGCAAAACTAAGAAATTAAACATTCAAATAAATCTATTATACTCCATTAGCAGGTGGTCGCTAGTGAAAGTTAACAGTGCGATAGGAAACTTCTTTATTCCCTTAGGTGCTTATTCTATATCACCCACATACATATAATGCAAAAGAAATTCTGCTCATGTTCTTTCACTTGCCAAGATTTCCTTCCAGGAAACCAGAAATAAACATTCCATTGGAAACCCCCAAGTGTGGGTTCTAGTGGGTAATTCACAGCCAGTCTTAGGGGAAGACATCGTGCCTACAAATTCTGTTTGCATCAGGCACTGGTGCCTCAATGTCATTCTTATTGGAATGTAATTTGTTTTTGTTTTTTAAGTTTGAAATGGGACAACATAGAAAAGTATAAATGAAAAAGCAAGGACTAAACATATACCAGTAGTTCTTTTATTGTACAGAATAGAATTCCTCTCAAAGAACAAGAATTGTTCTAATTTCCCTTTCCCATGAAAGCCACACGCTGGGAAGCTCTTGACAAGTCAAGGTAGCATATTTGTGAATGTTCTTCACTGGGTGGCTTTCCCTTGCTAGAGATGGGTACTTTAAATTTTCTTGAGCCACCATATTCCTATGTTTGCCATAGGAAGTTTATAAATTGTGTTTAGAATCCAGGTTATTACAGAGAACCCAGCTATACTTCAGTCATTCCTGTGAAATACTGTCTCCCAGGGCCAAAGTCAGTTCATAGTAGAAGTCAGCAAGCCCTTCTCTGTCAGGGGCTAGTGAGTAAATATTTCTGACTTACCTGGTCACATAAGGGCTCTGCCACATACTCTTTTTTATTTGTTTATTTTTACAACCCTTTAAAATGTAAGAACAATTCCTTAACTCATGAGCCTTACAAAAACAGACCACAGGTTGAATCTGGCCTACTGAGCCATGGTTTTGTGACCCCTTACCTATAATAGAGTTTTACAATCCTATATCTAAAATCATTGCAACCAGAAGTATTCCAGCATTCAGTTTTCAGAGTTTTGAAAGGTATATGTTATATTTTATATAATACCCCCAGTGGGGCCTGATTACCCCCTAATCAAACACATTAACATTTACGTGGCACAATTCACTCTCAGTAGTTAAATAACCTTACACCAGTTTGGGGTAAGTTATACCCCCAAATGAGGTACTGTAAATCAGAAATAAGACAAAAAAACTCTTTGTGTTCAGAACTTTAGAGATTTCAGAACTACAGTTAAGAGATTACAGATTGAATTCTTTCTACAAGGAACTGTATTCTGGGCTTTTTAGAATACTTGTCATTTGTAAATTAGGGACTTCCTCTACAATTAAATATGTGATTTGCTTTATACATTGCAATTATGTGTATTCCTTAATAATAAAGACCTTCACAATGTTCTCATTGGCATTTAAAATAAGCTGAATTTATGATGTATCTTACCACAAAGTATAATGTTTGCCTATTTCCCCATTCAGTTCTTAGATGAAATTTCATCTACTGAAACTAAAGTGTCCAGTGGTACGAGTGAGCCTGTACACCTGAAAGAAGGGTAATTTAATGAAATTAGATGTTAAGGTCATGTTTTAGTATAGATGTTAAGTAAGTACAAAGAGCATGGGTCTGGGAGTGGGGAAATCTGGGTTTTTGTTCTGTGCTAGAACTGCCTGCATACCATCAATCAGGTAAGTCACTCTCACCATCCCATAAACTTCCTGTCGGGTGGGCATGACTCCTTGTCCATACAGTCCAGTAGTTGTTTGGCAAATATAACGGGGTTGTGGGTATTAGGCTAAGTAGATGTATTGTTTTGGAAAATAACAGTACTGTTCAGTCTGAAAGCAGTAGTATTATCATTGGAATGGCCCTTTTAGTTCTAGGTGGCACAGTTATAAATTAAATTAATTAAAGGATTTATTTCCTTAATGGCCAAAATATATGTAAAAGTTTTAGATGTCAAAAATATTTTTTATGCTTAATATAATCTTATACCACTTTTTTACACCATTTAAAATGACAGTTTTTGTTTCAGCTTAACTACTTTAATATTTGCAACTAAATATTTACATCTGTTGTTTTGGCAGCGAGATGTATAAAAGAGCTCAGGGAAGAACTCGGATTGGAAAAAAGAACTTCAAGAAACGCTGGTTCTGCTTAACAAGCAGAGAGCTCACCTACCACAAACAGCCAGGTAGTTGCGCGTATGCTTTATAGCGGGGTCTTTTCCTGGTTCTCAGTGAAGATATCTTTTTGCTGCTTAATGTGACTATAGTGAACCTTTTCACTGATGTTACTATAGTTTATAGTTTCTCACAGTGATACACACACACTAAGAATGCAGTAAATATTTGACAAGTGACACCATGTAAATTAAATTGTTCTCACACATGTCCTGTTTTTTAAAAATCCCTGCTGTTATAATCAATAAGAAACAACATTAGGACCTCTTAGAACTGTGAAGTTTCTTTAACTCTCAGTGTGAAATTGGTAGGTATCAATATCTAATAAATGAGAGTATTTTGTCATACCATAGATAGTGATTCCTATAAAGTTATCAGGTTCATTCTAGACTGTTGGCCAAGCCAACTCCAAGATGGAATTTTTAATTATTTGCCTTCTGAGAAAGTACAAATAGGCTATCTGTTTGGGTAAATAAAGCCATCTTTTTACACTGTGATATGAGGGCTGCAGAGGGGCAGTTTGTCCTTCAGTGGACTGACACACAATGTTTGGAATCATCACCTTTTAAATTTACTGCTTGGAGTAAAGTATTATCCACAGAAGGCCAGGAGCTTCTTCTGATAGCAAGAACTTAGTATCTAGATCACAGATCACATGCAGTAGAATCCCTTTTATTCAAAGTGATCAGGATCCAAAGGTGTTCACTTAACCAAAAAAAAAATCTAGCTAAATCAAGAATCACTGAAAAACAAATAAAAAGATGCATACATATTTTAAATATTTATATAATTGTTTACCAATCTTTTGACAGCAAGCCAAGATCTTTTCTTTGAATATGGATCTATAGGTTGGATTTCCCCTTCACCTTTCTTGTGCGTATATACCACAAATGTGTCAGTTTTCAGATTGATTTCTCCAAAGTGAAACCAGAACTTAAATACTTGAAAAGTAATTGAAGTACAGAATCCTTTTAGATTTTCCAGATAGTCACCCTAATCTTTTACAGCCCTCTCATGCCATATAAATCAACCTTATTTGTATAGATATAGGTCTCCTTTTTTTGAAACTTTTCAAAGCACTTGCCTGATTTTCATATAAATAGTAAATCTCTTGGTAGAGAGCAGTTGTTACTTTATGTATATTTCAGTAGATTATAGTTACAACATGGAAAATAGCATAAATAAGTTTGGGGACAAACTCTGGACTTGGTAAGCAAAAAGAGAAAAAGCCTAACCAATGGAACAGAAGCTTAACAGATAGTAAGTAGCCTAGCAACCACAAGCATTCCACATGAACATCATTCATTATGTTTTACAGAGGAATTGGGGAGTCTCAGTCAATCCTTCAGATATGGTAGATAAAGTAAGAGAGCTTCTCCTGTAAATTCTGAAATGATAAAACAAACACCAGATGTAGATTACTTTTAAGAGAATATAGAGTGCTAAGTAAGGTGCTTCTTGAAGAGAAGATAAGAAAAATGTTTTGTTTTCTAATTTCTTTGAATGGCCTAGCCAGGATAACTATATATATCCAAATATGTCAGTAAGACATAAGAAACCAAATGCATTTTTTATTTAGGCTCCAGATAATTTGTTATGGCATACAAACATTCAAATGACTAAAGATCAATAGGCTACATAGTTGCCCTTCCGGACAGCACTTTTTATGCTAAGTATATTTTGAGGGGTTTAGAAATTACAGCTTATGTTGAATACTGCATAAATGTCCTCACATTTATAGCATTTTAAAAATAGCTGTCATAATGTGCTATGTTTAAATTATGTTTACATTAACAGTACATTGAAATAAAATTTAAGGTGAGTTAGTCATTCTTCATGAATAAATAAGCTATTTTTTCCTTATTTAAGGTATTTTCTAATCTAAGCAAATATTCTCAAGTCTTCTGGTTTTAAGACTTTAAGAATCTGATGATAGCTTTGGGCTCTTTCCTCCAAAAAAATGCACATACAAACTAGACACAAAATTTTGCATGTAATTTCAGGGAGTTCATAGACCCAAAACCCATTCATAGTTCTCAGTAACTTCTATTCCAACCAGTGATCTTATGAGGATAAAATTTTATGGAATGATTAGGCTGCTCTAGGTATAAAATAGACACATTTGCAATTAACATTGTTTTCAGGCCTTAAGAAATTTAACATGTTGGAATGACTTGAAGGAGTAAGCTCTACTCTATGAAATTGTGAGATTGTTTACCAAAGCCTACAGTTTTAAGCATCCGTGCCTGTTGCTTTAACTATTTTGATGGATTTTTCCAAAATGTATTACATGCTTCCCTGTCTTCTAAAAAAGAGTTCATTGAACGTAAGTTAACATTTTCTAGATGACTTGGATCTGTCATTGATAATAATTATTATATAGTGCTCTTATTTAGCGATGTTTTCAGGGCTGTTCATGGGTGTGTTTATGGGCTGTTTATGGCTGTTTCAGCAGCTGTTTACTCCCCAGCTAAATGCCTTGGACTGCTGTGCTTATTGTGTTCCTGTGTTTGTTTTTCTCTATTCCCTTTATGTTTAGGCTGACATCTTAGTTTCTTGTGCTGTCAGTGAACCATAATGTAACGTGTCACTTCCACCTCCATCACCCACCTCCATTTTTTACTGCTGATACACTAGGAGTGAGGATATAGGTTCTGGGTTTGTTAAAATTATGCCTAAGATTAGCCCTGGCTGGTGTAGCTCAGTGGATTGAGCGCGGGCTGAGAACCAAAGGCTTGCAGTTCGATTCCCAGTCAGGGCACATTCCTGGGTTGCGGGCCAGGTCTCCAGTGGGGGGCGAGCGAAAGGCAACCACACATTGTAGTTTCTTTCCCTCTCTTTCTCCTTCGCTTCCCCGCTCTCTAAAAATAAATAAATCTTTAAAAACAATAAAATTATGTCTAAGATTAAAAGTCTTTGATTGAAGACTTAAGGAATTTCCTTTATGTATAAGATACATGGGCTTTGGATTCTCTGGTTGTTAAGGAAATGTTTTATCTCCTTCCTGTTTCCTTGCTGCTTTCTGGACAGCCAAGACTGCTAGTTAATTCTCTTGCTGCACTTAGTATGTGACTTTGGTATCTGAAGGAGTGTCTCCCAGAGTTCCTGTAACATAGTTCTGAATCATTGAGTCTTTTGCTCCATCCTCTTACTGGATACTAGTAGGCTGAATTTTTCTACCACCTAGAATCAAACCATATGGTCTTTTTCCAAATTAGTGGGAAAGGAATTTATATAATTTTTTTAATTTTAAGGGTTTTTCTCAAATAAATTGTTAAATTTTTGGTTCCTGCTTAAGTAATTACAAGCAACAGTAAGCAACAAATCTTAAAGACAACTAAGTTTAACATGTAGCAAATGACTATTACAGGGCACTCAGTCAGTTATCAGTCATGATCACATTGACAGTTTTGTATGGACCTGTGTGCTTGTGGTATGGTTTTACTGCCACATTGTAACACAGTCGTCCTCTACATGTGGAAGTTCTCCTGGTTGTATGCTGGAGCCAAATGCGTTATTGATGTTCCAGCCTCTTCCTGTCTCATGCAGCCTCATTTTTTGCTTTCTCCATGTCGCTTCACCAGACTACTCTTGCAATTTCTTTAACTTGTATTCTTTTACATTCATGCTTTTGCATATGCTCTACCTAGAAATACCTTTCTTTCCTTTTTCACCTTTAAGACTTAAATCAAGTGTTAGTTCTTCACAGGAGTCATAAGCCTCTAGCTACGTCAGTTGAGGTATGCCCTTACTATGTTTCTTTGTCACCTTAGTGATAACTTCTGTCACACTGTATGGTCTTCAATTTTCTCTCTCTGTTTCCCTGGTCTTTAAAATCCTCAATGGTAGGGACTGTGTTTTTACTACCTTCCTTAAGGCATTACATTAAGTAAATGTTAATAAGTGGTGTTCTTCAAAGAAGAATGTATCTTCTAGATATGTTATCATCTAAATTATTTTAAGAACTACAGCTCTAGGCTTCTAACCTGTTCACCAAGCATGCTAATAATAGATTGTTAACAAATTCATCTCTAAAATTCCATCCCGTGTTCTCCAAACTTGATTAGGTATTGTGTACTTTGAGGGACTTAACATACACAGATTTATACACATAGCTGACACAACTTCCATGTGATACCCAGTGTTCCAGCTCACATAGCTTGTGGACAATATGAAAGAACCTTCCAACGATGTTTTAAACAGGAATTTTAATACATTTGGACTGACTTGGTTTTTATCTGCTCATATTTTCTCACACAAAGCTCTAATATTTTTTCTTTGATAATTAAAGAGTATCATCAATTCATTCCTGCATTCATTCACTAAATATTTTATTGAATGCCTTCTTTCTGCCAGACACTGTTATAGATTCTGGAGAAACCAGTAGTGGACAAAACATACCAAAATCCTTGCCCTTGTGGATCTTACAATTTAGCGGTAGTAGATAATGCACACACACAAAGCAAGCAGTATATTGGATGTTTTTTTTTTTTTTACTTTTTTAAAATATATTTTATTAAATGAGATGGACAAAAATAAAGCACGGGAGGGGAATAGACAATGGTGGGCTCATTGGGGAGAGTTCTGGTATTAAAAATTCTAGCCAGGAATGGCTTCATTAAGAAGGTGAAGATGACAAAGGAATGTGCCATGTGGGTATAAGGAGTAATAATAACACAAACATAGCTAACAGCAGTCAGTATAAAGGCCTTGAAAAGATGCATGCCTGGAGCATTCAGGAGACAAGACAAAGCTCCTGTGGCTAGGGAAAAAAAATGAGTGAAGGGATAATTATAGAAACTGAGGCCAAAAGATCATGGAGAAGTTAGACATTATAGGGCTTTGTGGACCATTGGAGGTCTTTTACTGTGAGTAGGATGGAAAAGCATTGGAGAATTGTTAGCAGAGGAATAATCTTGCTTTAATAGGATTAATCACTCATGTCATGTGGAATGTTAAGAGAAAAGTAGAATGCAAGGGGCAAGGAGGCAAGTTAAGGCACTTTTGCAATAACCCAAGGGAGAGAGGATAATGGTTTCAACCATGGAGGTGGTAGAAATGGATCACATTCTGGACTTATAAGGATAGTACTCACAGGATTTGCTAGAGAAAGGGTCCTCAACCCCAAGGCCACAGACTGGACCAGACCAGACCCACAGCGAGCCACACAGCAGGAGGTGAGCAGCTAACTGGCAAAAGCTTCATCTGTATTTATAGCCAGTGGCCATCACACCTGAGCTCCGCCTCCTGTCAGATCGGCAGTGGCATTAGATTCTCATAGGATAATCTATGTACTTGAATCATCCCGAAACCATCCCCTATCCCCTGGTCCATGGAAAAATTGTCTTCCACAAACCAGTCCCTGGTGCCAAAAAGGCTGGGGACTGCTGTGCCAGAGGATCGGATATTGAGAGTGAGAGAAAGAGGTGGGATCCCCTCCTCCCATCCTACTCAACATTGTTTCTTATAAACACATTTGTCTTTCCTGGATTTATTATTTATTTTGCAGGAATGTTTCTCAAGGAATTATTTCAGATAGACTTTATGGCTGATAAATTTCCTGAGTCCTTGCATATTTTTAAAAGTCTTTATTTTTACCCTTATTCTTAAATGATGGAATGTATTTAAAGTTATTTTCAGCCCTGACTGGTGTAGCTCAGTGGATTGAGCACGGGCTGTGAACCAAAGGGTCACCAGTTCAATTCCCAGTCAGGGCACATGCCTGGGTTGAGGGCCAGGTCCCCAGTGGGGGCCAGGTGAGAAGCAACCACACTTCGATGTTTCTCCCCCTCTCTTTCTCCCTCCCTTCCCCTCTCTCTATAAATAAATAAAATCTTTAAAAAATAAAGTTATTTTCATGTAGAACTTTGAAGATATTACCCCATGGTTTGCTAGTTTTCATTGTTGCTGGTGAGAATTTTGATGACAGTCTTCTGATTCTCAGCCTTGATTCTTCCTAGAAACTCTTTAGACTTCATTTAGCCTTCAAGTTCTACTATTTTACAACCAAGTGCATAGGTATTGTCTCTTTTTCTTCCATTTGTTCAGCACTTGATGGGTCCTTTCAATCTGAAAACTCCTATCTTAATCTCTGGGGCATTTTCCTTGGTAATTTTCTCCTGAACACTATTTCTATTCTGTTCTAGAATTCCGATTAGACAGATATTGAAACTTCTAATTCCATCTGCCATGGCTCTTAACTTCTTTTACTTAACAATTTCTTTGTCTTTTTTGTGTGTGTTTTTGGAGACTCCTCAGTAAAAGAATTTGTTTTACTAATTTACTTTGCAATTCATTCCAGTTAACACTATTCACGGTGAAATTAACTCTGACATGACAGTGTATGTTCGTGGGAGCAATGTGCTTTCTGTGTGTATGCAACACTACAGTTTGCCCAGAAATGAACAAACGTGGCAATTCTAGGGTGTGTGTATGCTTTGTATATCCAACAAATCTAAAATAGAAATTTCTTGCAAAACTTTTAAATTCTCTCTAATCTCTATGGTTCCCCCCTGTATCTTGGTACCCAAAGACATGTCTTCTTTGCTCCGTGATTTGTTATACCCGATTCCCTCAGATGTTGCTCTCTTTGTTGTACTGTGTGTGTCCCTCCTTTAGCGTTTGGTGGTTTCCTCGTCTGTTTGGTAAATTTTTTGGTGATTTGTTCATTTTTGTGTTTTACAGTTCAATCGCCTGCTTGAGTGTTCAGTAGCAGCTTACTGCCAATGATTATGAGGGAGGGGCAAGGGTGCTGGTGCTTATCCTCTGGTGTGGGTGCTCTCCTTCCCTCCTGAGGGCCAGCAACTACCTTTGACATGGCACTGCTCTACAGCCCAGGACTGCATCCTTGCTGCTTTAGCCTGGGACACATGCCTCTGTTGACTGATGCTTAGCGCAAGCTGGGGGTTGGCGGGGTGGGGGCAGGGGGGTGGGGGAGGATGAGGGCCTAACTGGCCCAGCTGTTCCAGATGCAGCTCATCGCCTAATCATCCTGATGTATGTGTGAGAGTGTCCGTTGACTGTGGCTTAAAGCTCTCTTCTAACCAGCCCTACTTTTGCAGCTGTTTTCTATGCTACATGCAGCTCCACCTGTAGCTTTCTTCAGTTTACTCCCTCCACGCTCTCCCCCAACTATAAATTTGACCTTGTCTGCTTCCAGGAGACTGCTGATAGTCTTTTCTTACTTCCCTTGCATTTACAATTTGTATTTGTTAAAAGTTAAATGTTGTTTCCTCATAAAAGTTTTCCCTAACCATCTAATTAAAGTAACTTCCCAATTATTTTCTATCATATCATCTTGGGTTATTTTCATTATAGCATTCATTTATGCCTAATATTTACTTTTGTAACTCTCCAGACCTAAATGTAAACTTTACTAGGGGCCTTATGTGTTCTGTTTACTGCTTTATCCTAAGTGGGATACAGTGTCTGGTATATAGTAGACATTCAGTATGATAGTTGAAATAAGTGATTTCCTGTCTTCTTTTTTGTTTATGTATCACATTTGCTTAAATTATACAAATTTTAGATTTTATTATAGAAACCAGGTTTAGCAAACAGTATGTTAACCTCTCTGACCAGAAAGAAAACCTTTATTAACCAAATAATTGTCTTTGACCAAAAAGCTATATACATTAATCCATGGACTAATATAACATGTTAAAGGTCTTAACCTCCAGCACTTTGACAAAGTTTAGTGGGAAATAAAGCAAAGCTTTGATTTCTAAGAACAACATTACCAAATGACCAGAGAAGGTTGTAATTCTATTTGTTTATAGTTTCTTTGACTATATGAAATCAAATCTATTCTCAGGTAACTTGCAGATTGAAGTGCATCTTATCTTTTATGCTATTATTATGGAGCTCCTTTAGCAAACTCAAATTTCCAAATTCTTAAATTAGGTTAAAGATTCACTCTACCAAATAAAATTTTTACTTTTGTTTCCATCTCTTAGAGTAAATTTGATAGCTCTGGTCAGCTGACCAGCCAAAATGTGATAGTAATGAACAAATTTTCAATTTAAAATAATCATTTTTGCCCCTATTGGTATGGCTCCATTGGTTGGACATCATCCTGCAAAGCGAAAGGTTGCCAGTTCAATTCCTGGATGGGGCACATGCCCGGGTTGCGGATTAGATACCCCTCGTTGGGGCGCATACTAGAGGCAGCCGATCGATATTTCTCGCCTTCTCTTTCTCCCTCCCTTCCCCTCTCTCAATAGGTAGGTAGGTAGGTAGATAAATTTATTTATGTATTTATGTATGTATTTATTTTGAGGTTTAACCCCTTAATTAAGTATTAGATTGAAAAACCAGAAAAATCCCCCTAGGTATAATCAAATTCACTGCTCATATAATAACATCATACCTGAAAATTCCATGTTTTAGCAAGTTTTGAGTATGCCTCTGCTACTAAGTATATATTTTTTTCAGTCCCTACATAATGTTACAAAACAATATAACACTTTACAAAATAATATTGATGTTAAAAGATTTATGAGAATTTGTTCTAATAAACTGAAGAATGCTTTTTGAATATGCAAAATAAAATATAATGGTAAATGTATTAAAAATATTGTTTTTATTTTCTACATAGAGATCAAGTTTATTTCTACATTTTTCTTGGAAACTGTTGTAGTTTTTGAAAAAAGAAAAGAGGAATTCTCTTTATAGAAGACAATCAATTTATCTGTTCCATAAAAAATACTATTTATGTATGTACAATTTAGAAATCTGTAGTTACTCATACCATCAAGAGGATGAATTTAAATCTTACACCATTAGCCTCTTTATAATTCTGAGGAAGTTATTTTATTTGTTGTACTTCTTTTATTATTAGGCAAAGATGCAATTTACACAATTCCAGTGAAAAACATTCTTGCTGTGGAAAAACTGGAAGATAGCTCTTTCAACAAGAAAAATGTGAGTTACAGATACAAGTAGAACTTTTTAAATTGCATATAATTACTTATTCAAAAATTTTCAAGAGGTTGGTCATTTTAGTATTTGCCATTAATCATTAATCATTAATACTTTATCATTGCTGGTTAGGTCTTTGTCTTAAAATTGTCCATTATTGTTGATGCTTTATATAGTCTGCCTAGCCTATTAGGTTAAAGGTACTTTTCTCAATATTACCCTATGAAACTTTTCAGTTTGACATTCAAGTCTTGTAGCAATATAGTCAAATATAGTCAACCAATCTGTATAGTTTTCTCTTCTGCTGCCACTCCATACATACCATTATACTCCAGCCAACCAAGATGATTTCTTTCTTTTTCTGTATTTTCCCACTGCTTTGCCTTTACTTAAACTTTTTTCTCCAAGTGAAATCCCCTCCCTTAATTCCTGTTTTATGATAGCCTGTTCCTTTGGAGATGTGTGGTTTCTAAAAATTATATAATAATATACTGTTTAGTATCATGTGACTCAGATTGCTTGAAATATAACAGTTCAAGATACCTGAGCCAAGCAAACTCTATTTCTCTTATATACTTTTTCCTGTTTTGTACTGTGTGTTGGTTTTGATACTAACTTTTTATCTTAATTGCCTATAAAGATGTTCCAAGTCATACATACGGAGAAACCACTCTATGTCCAGGCAAATAATTGTGTGGAAGCTAATGAATGGATAGACATACTCTGCAGGGTGAGCCGATGCAATCAGAACAGGCTCAGTTTTTATCATCCCTCTGCATATCTAAATGGCAGCTGGCTTTGCTGTCAGGAGACCAGTGAAAACGCTCGAGGCTGCAAGCCCTGTACTGCGTAAGTATCTTCTGATTTAAAAAGCAATGTTTCGTATGTGGTCTAGCTATACAGTGGAGTGTTAGCCATGAAGTGGAATGGAGCAGTGATGTATGTTACAACACACAGGAGCCTTGAAAACATGCTAAGGGAAAGATGCCAGACACAAAGACCATATACTGTATGCTAACATTTATGTAGTGTCCAGAATGGGGAAGTCATGGAGACAGAAAGTAGTTTAGCAGTTGTGAAGGGTGGGAGGGAAGCAGGAATGGAGAGTGCTAATGGATACAGAGTTTCTTCGGGGGGTGATGAAAATGTTCCCGAAAAAATAGTGGCTGGCACAAGTCAGGAAAAAAGGGCAGTGTCTAACTTGAGCAAGGTAATCAAGGAAGAAGGGCTTAGGATTCTCTTTTAATTGTGTGGAACAGCTTGTTGTCTCCCTGTAGACTTAAGAAGTAACACATTGCTATTGTGATGAATCACAGGTTATGAAAATTATTTTACTTCTAAATTCGCCTCCTTTTGATTAGAGTTACATAATAACCAAACCTCTGTTGGCCCTGTTTAATTTAATTATCGAATGACACTAGATTTCTGAGGTTCCTTCTATGAAATTCTGTGCTTTTTAAATTTCAAATCTTCAAAAGTCTTTGTTATGTCAACAAAGTGAAATTTTTCTAATGTCTTTAATTTTGTTTTTATCATAGAGGTATCCCTGCAGACATCCAAATAGATATTGATGAAGACAGAGAAACAGAAAGAATTTATTCCCTTTTTACCGTCAGTTCACCTAAGCTACAGAAAATGGAAGGTAAATGTATGATTAAAATGTTTTTATGTAACCATGATCCTTAATTACCAGTTCCTGAAGTATTACTTTGGCATTATCTTAAAACTTGAAAATACTCATAGATTTACCAAAATGTTACTATGTGAAAGTTGACAAACTCCCCAAGGGGGGCATTTTTCATAGATATTCATGAAGTAAAAATACTATTTTTGCATAAATGTGATCATAATTAATAAATTGAATGTATTTTGGTTATCTATGCATTTCCAGGGGAAATCTCCCTACCTTGAGACACTTGAAAAGTTTTTATCTCTATTACTAATTACATTTTAAAATACAGTTGTCTGATCAGAGATTTCGCTGCTCATTGTAGAGGCTTGTGGAAGTATAGCAGTGTATCAAGGACCACAGAAAGAGCCTGATGATTATTCCAGCTTCGTAATCGAGGATTCTGTTACAACTTTTAAGACAATTCAGCAAATAAAAAGCGTCATAGAGAAGCTAGATGAACCTCATGAAAAGTACAGGAAGAAAAGATCAAGTAGTGCAAAATATGGGAGCAAGTAAGTATTTTTAAGAAACTTCCAACATATTTTTAAACATAGTTTGAGATTGACTGTACTGCTGTGTACTCGCATGTGAGATACAGGCCTCCTGCTTACCTATGTCTTTCAAGACCCAGCTTGGAAACTTTCCCTTGTGTAAGAGTTTCCCTGGCCACTCACACAGTGATCTTCATCTTTTCAGGTCTGGCACCATTTCCTTATGTTGGTGCTGTGCTACATCACCACTTCTGATGTTACACTCCAGCGTCACATTCATTAAGTGGAACACTCAGTAGCCTGTTAGCTTTTTTTTTTTTAATTTTTACTGATCCTCTCCCTTCCTTAGTTTCTCCCATAATGCCTTATACATAGTAACTAATTAAAACAAAAAACCTGATAGAAAAGTGCCAAATATTTTATAGCAGATTTTTGGATCCATCTCAGATGTACATAGATAGGTGGAGAACATTTATCAGGCGCTGACTCCAGCACCAGGAACTGTGCCTAGTGCTTCATATCACATCACTTAGATTGTTTTGGATTGTCATATCACAAGTAACAGAAAGCCCAACTGAAGGCCAAACCAATAAGAAGTCTTTTAATTAAGTCTAATTTTAACTTCTACAGTTGTTAGTTCACCAGCTAATACTCATTGAGGTTCATCCAGCCACTCGACCATACCTAACAGGATTTCTGTCTTCCTCAGGCTTGTCCCTTTATGGTCATAGTTGGGGTACAGCAGTTCAAAGCCTCACATTTTCCTATAATAGTGTCCAGAGGGAGAAAAGTGTTTTCTCCTCACTGAGAGAGAAGAGGCTTATCTGCAGTTAGCCCCAGCTTCCCCTAGACTCCAGGGCTGCCCAGAACTAGCACTGGAATCTGCTTTCTGTTGACACAGAGCTGAATAGGTAGCAGACGGTTCTTAGACCAACGGATAAGTGTTTGTCACAATGTACACTCTCCCATTGATCCTCACGTCAGCCCAACATTGTTATTTTCCCATTTACAGCTGGGGGACTGAGGCTGAGGCCGGGTAAGTGCCTTGCCCAAGGTCACACAGCTGATTAGTGAGGGGACTTTGAATCCTGGCCCCACCATTTTAGGTATTTTTTAATTGTGTGGATTAATCATTATATTTGTGATTTATGAACAATAAAAATGGGTTTGACAGGTATAAATGTTTGTTCTCCCTGAATAGAAGGCTCAGTACATTCAAAGGGTATTGTCAACCTCGCACCCCCATCTTTCCTACGCTGGTGTAATCAGTGCTCTTCCACCAGCAGGCATGCAGTTTGGGAGCCCCTGGGGGTCTCCGTGTGAGGTCCCAGCCAGAGCTGGACCAGCCTTAAATAGTAGGTCCCCCTCACATACACACGCTGGACCCCTTCCCAGCTTTATTTTCTCCATTAAAAAATACCAGTCTCTCATGTACTAAATATTTTACTTGTTTATTCTATTTTCCCTATACCAAAATGTAAGCTCCATGAGGTCAAAGGGTTTTGTTGATTTTGTTCACTGTTGTGTCTGTAGCTTCTGAAATAGTGCCTGATGTTTAATAGGTGGCAGTAAATACTTGTTGAGTTAATGAAATAATTTGGCAAGTTATTTCATAATGAAATAACTCACAAGACTTGGCATGAGAAGAGTATCAAGGGAAAATTATACATACGTAATGAAGAATATGAGATATTTATCACTTTCTAAAATGTTACATTCTTTACCTTTTGAAAAACGATTTTCTTTTTTTTTTTTTTCCTGTAGGGAAAACCCAATTGTTGGGAAAACATCTTAAGAGTTTGACCAGTTGATTCAGAAGAACTGGAAAATACTATTTTTGTTGGAGTTTTTTGATTCATCATATATTTTATTCATAGTATTTAAGAATGAACACTGGCTTCAGTTTTACTTGCATTCACATTGTATTTAATATTTAATAATTGAAATTAATTGTTTGGGAATCCTTGTATTGATGCATTACTAGGGAATTTGAAACCCAAGATTCCCTTCATATCTATGTGTTGAAAGCCATGTTTCTGCAATTTCTTTTTAATAGAAAGAATCTTCCTATAGAAGCTTTGTTTAAAAAAAAAAGAGAACTCCTCCATAGCTGGAAACCATCTCTTCTTGTAACACCTCATGTTCAGTGGACTCTTCACTACCATTAGTGCCTGCTCTATACTGCCAACATTGTGCTGTTCTCCTAGAAAGTCCCAGTCCATGACAGCTCAGAGCTCTCCATTTAGTTCACCTAGACTACCCATCTTCAAAAATAGAAAAAATAATAATAAAAGGTTTTCCTTTGGTCCAGTAGTCCTTACAGATTACATTAGGGACAGTGACAGACACTTTAGTAAACTGCCAGAGCATCCTCAAAAGTTGACAGACCTGTTTGCCTATTTTAAGATGTAAACAGAACTCAGACAGGAGGAATCAGGGAACGTGTGCTATCAAGTGCATCTTGTTTACATTTGGGATGAGTGGTGGCAAGTGAAATAAAATGAGACCACTAAATTTTTTCCATTGTTTTAAAATATCAGGTACTCATTTTTTTTTTATTTGAGAGTTCAGATTCACATGACTTCTAAGGACATTTCTTCTGAAAAAGAAGAGAAAGTAAACAGTGAAAGAAGGTAGGGGGAAAACCACCTCACCTCACCTGCCACTCCATGTCATTATAAAGGGCCACCACCAATACGCCCTCCTCCTGGTGTGACTGTTCTCGAGCGGAGAGCTAACGCAAGAACAGCCACTTGGCGCACTTTAATAATCGAGGCTCCCAGCCCCAGATTATACTTCAGATACTCCAAGGTGTCTAATCTCTACGATCAGTTCAATGATCACTGTTTAAGTCTAGAAATAGTGCTTTCCTGAAAACGTTTATATTTCATTCCTGTTTCCTTACTGCGTGCTAGCCGAATGGAATTTGGACAAGCATCTGTTTGAGTCCTGTTTTACCGTAATAATTTACTTTTATCCTAAAAACCATAACCTGTAAGTAAGCAGTCGAAGCAAGTTGCCGTCTTGAAGTTGAGAGACACATTTTGCTTCATCAGTATTAAAAGCCATGGTACTCTCTTATTTTGTCTTTTTCAATTCAAACATTTTCTAAATGTGGTACTTTGAACCTGGGGGTATTTACATGTTCCTGTTTAAAACTGTGACTCATTAATGTAAGTCTAGCTAGTAGTGCTTTTTCTGTTGTTTCCCTGAGCATAAGCTATATTTTAAGATACACTTTACCAATTATGTTATTGGTGAGTAATTGTTATTAAATTATGTTGTTACTAGGTAGGTATTTTAAAGATCATTGGCACATAATCAAAGTTATTCCATAAATGATTCTAATTGAGCAATGTGTTTCTCTGAATGACTTGTAAAAATCAATTGGTTTTATTAAGAAACAGTTCTCATGTGCGTTATGGTAGGTTATTCCTGGCCTATTTTAGAGAGAAATTTGAAAGAGTTCTTTAGATTTTATGGCCTTGTAGAGTCTATAAAGTACAGTGCTTTAGAAATATGAAGGAATTTAACCATTCAATAAATTTCTTGTTGTTGAATTTCATTTAGCTTGCAGTTTCCTTTTAAGAGTCTCTGAATGTCACCCTGAAAAGGACACATGAGCGTTGTCCGGCACCACGCCCCACCCTGTGGTGGTTTTTAGTCCTCTGCTGTTCTTTTTCAAGGCAAAAGACATATTCTTCCAGAATTTTATAATGTCAGATCTCCAAATACGAGTGTTTTTACAGGTCCTGGCATTACCAAGGGGACCAAGGCTGTGTGACCACAGGACTCTGATCCGAGGGGAGGGTTTCAGTCATCCAGTTATCTTCTCCACATGACACTTTCCAGCAGCCACTTCTGCTGGAATTGACCAGGCTGGCACAGCCTAAAAGATATAATGTGAAATTAAATTCATTTTCTTAGAAAGTCTTCTGAAATAAGAAGCTCTGTCAATAGGACCCTAGATAACCAAGGTACTTTCGATTTTTACTACCTGATCTGTTTCTCTGCCTTTCCCACCCCCTTGGAAAAATACATAGCAGCTCACTTCACCCCAAAAGCCTGTAAACCCCAAGAAGGAAAGAGAGGGATAATAAAGAGAAACTCTTGCCATAAATGCCAGTTCCGGGTCTTAGTTTAGCCATTTCCATCAGTTGAAATTGTGGCAATTTGTTGCTTGTTCTGTTGTTATTGTTTGTTTTGTTTTTTTGTTCAGCTTTGTTCTTTTAATATTCATTTAATATGACAATGAGCAATAGCAAAGTTTTTTACTCCCAAGTATATAATTCATCAAGTGGAATGATTTTATTTGCCAAAGAAATATGTTTATAATGTCATGAGTAATAGTTAAGTGTCAAACTAGGCTTTCCTCATGGTATAAAAAAAGTGACCAATGCTGTGGCTTTTGTTTCTGTTTATGCCTAATTCCGGCCATTTATCAGAAAGGCTCATTCATGCCAGGTTTTAGACAGCAGATTTCTTAAACAAGTAAAAGCACCTTTGATCCACTCTAACGGTACATCCTGTAAAGACAGAAATGCCACAAAGCTTCCTAGGTGTCCTTACAGTAGGTGAAAAACACACAACTCATTCTGAAGTTAAATTCCCAGCCTTGATTGATATAATTTGCTTCCATTGTTATACCTTGGTAATAAATATGTTGCTAGTAAAAGCTGGTTTTTGCAGTGTCCGGTTTTAAAATGTAAGTTATCAAAACAATGTAGTGAATTTCTGCAACCATATCATATTGTTGAGAACGTATTTTTATTTAAATTTTATTTTCTTATCAAGAGTATTATAAAAATTAAAGACTTTTGTAACTGTTGCTTAGAAATAACTCAAATAAATTACGAGAAGCCTGTCCATTCTTTGTGAGACCATACTTTCTTACCAACTTAGGAATTCTTATTTAAAATTGTTGTACCTTACCTGTTAGTAAGGGAACAATGGAAGTGAGAAACCCCCAATTACAAAGAAGAATGAAGCAGCCTGAAAAGAGCTCAGTATGCTTGCATTTAAGTAGGCTGATGTTTGATGGACTGTGGTGGTTACCTCTTTATGCATTCAGCACATTTGATTTGAGGCCCCACAGTGTGCCACTCAGAGTCCCAGCATCCCTCAGAGCCACACACGTCCGATGTTCAAGAACGTATTCCACTCCTGTCTGGGTAAACAGGTTAGAGCTGAGTTTTCAGCCTGCATTAGACTTTTTGAAGGATGCCATGTTCTACTCTTCTTGAGAAGGTCAACACCATAGCCTCTGGTTACTCAGGTGCCATGCGGACTCTGCAGGGGAGCCTGCCCCGCAGCTCGGCTTTCGGTGCATGCTTCCAGGGGTTGGACGTGGGTCACGTGCCATTTTGCTGAGCTGTCTAGAGAATGTGAAGTGACGGCACCAAAAACCAGTTAGAAACTTGTGCCCCCAATACGAGAAGCAAGAGTCCTTCCCAGTAGGACCTCAACAGCCCTCTTAACATCTCTAATTAAACCTTCATAAAACAGCCCCTGTGACTCCACAAGGGGCTGAGATTAGTAAAGAGGAAGGGATAAGGTTCCGAGTCTCCAAGGATCCTTTTTTTTTTTTTTTTGAAATACCAGACCCTCCCCTCACACTAGCCCATGTGTTAGAATGGAACTTGTCAGAAACATTAAAGAACTAGGGATCTATTCCGTGATGTAAACAAGCTAGTTCTTTGAAGAGAAAGGGGGCCATACCTTAGGTGGGTCCCAGAGTGAGACACCTGAGGCCAAGCAGAGTCCCTTTACATGCGCACAAGAATAAAAAGTAAGACATAGCTTGGCACCACTGTGTGCGGGTCTGCTGTTTCTCCTCTACTGTAGGTCAGTGGCCAGTGCTGACCCTTCAGGGTACACACGATGTGCTTCAGAACAAACTGACCAGTGTTCTGAGTCTTGATTCCTCATACACATTTGCTCCAGAGGTCTGGCCTTCTCTGGCCAAAAGGTTCATTCTTCGCCTTGTCATCTTGCATTTGACTTCTTAGTTGGTGACACCATTTGCTACCATATTTGAAGCTTATGTGTGTATTTTATATCAACAGCAGAGAAGGTGTAACCTGTTTAATTACACTAAAGTACTGTTAAGATTTGTTTCGTTTTTAGCCTTGTTCAGATCCTTTAGGTTCATACCATTAAAACCTTTGTACTTTCTTCATATTGCTCTGCTTTTGCCTGGAGCGAACAACACTCTTGTCCAAATTTAACGTATTTCTCGACTCCTCGCAGAACTGAGAGGCCACACTGCCCAGACTGTTAAAGAGACACCCGTCACTTTAGACAGCCTTAGTGCAGGGTGGGTAAGTGGCCCCTGGAGAGGCATTTCAGAGTCTCCGGAGGAGAGCAGGTTCAGGGGTAGGAGGGTATACAGTTTAAAAAGTCATAGTCAATGTTAACATTTTACACTTAATTCAAACCACCACCTAATTATGTGAATCAAAAAAAGCTCGACACAATCTTGACTGATACAAACGCATCGGTGAGACTGATTCTCACCCAGAGGCCTTTTCCAGCGTGGAGCCTGAGATACTTGTGTTAGTGTGAGACATTCGTTTTTAAAGTTTGGGGAATACTGGAATATGGGCTAAAGTAAACTTGCAAATCCTGACCCCAAGTCTCAGTCCCAAATTCTACATGAAAGTATGTGTCAGTAGTAAGGATACAGCCAAAAGCACTGCCTCCTTGGAGCTCACATTCTGAAGAGAGAAGGAAAACTAAATGAACAAGTAAATTATGTCAGATGGCAATAAGAATGTTGAAGCAAAGTTGAGCAGGGAAAGGAGACTGAGAGCGGTGGGGATGGAATTTATAACTAGGCGGTTAGGGAAGGCCTCACCAGGAAGGAGATATTTGACTAGAAATCGGAAGAAGTGAGGAAAGGGGGTCATAAGGATATGTAGGGGGAAATCCTTTCAGGCAGAGGAAATAAAATGCCTGGTATGCTCCAAACAGCAAGATTGGTGTGGCCAGAACAAAATGAGTGTGTGAAGAAGGGACAAGGTAGACGAGGGAGAAGGTTTGGAGCAGTGGAGTGACGTGATCAACTCACCTGGGTGGTTCTGGCTGCTGTGTGAGGAAAATGTCAGACAGTGGGAGGAAGTGTGGGACTGGGTAGGCTGGCATCGCAAGCATGTGGGAGAGTGGGGCTGGCCTGTATTTGAGGGTGGAGCCAGCAGGGCTTGTTGAGAGATGGAATATGGGAAAAGGGAAAAGTAGGAGGCTCCTACTTTTGCCTAAGTGGCCTAAGCAACTGGAGGAAAGGAGGGGACATTTACTGAGCTAAGAGGCTCCAGAAGACATGTATGTGTTATTTTCTGGGTCCATGTTAGTGACTCCTGGAAACCAGGTCCACTTAAATCACTTACAAAGTACCAGCACATATTTTATCTAGTTTTATGCACTGCGTATATCTTCCTCACTAGATTGTAAATGATTCCAAGGAGAGAGAGAGACTTTATTGTACCCACAGCCCCTTGCTCTCAGATGAGGAAGACAATACTATTCCATGAATTGATGACATACTATGGCTAATGATGGAGTTGCAAGGGCCTTGGTTGAAAGTCACCCTAGAAATTACAATCTTGGCCAAATAATCCCTTTGGGTTCTGGTTTCCCTACACAGGTAAAAATTTAAAGTTGCTTTCTTTAAGAACAAGATGTTGGGCCCTGGCTGGTATGGCTCAGTGGATTGAGCACCTGACTGTGAAGCAAAAAGTCGTCAGTTTGATTTCCAGTCAGGGCACATGCCTGGGTTGCAGGCCCGGACCCCAGTAAGGGGGTGCATGAGAAGCAAGCTCACATTGATATTTCTCTCCCTCTCTTTTTTCCTCCTTAACCCCCTCTCTAAAAAATAAATAAATAAATAAAATATTTTTTTAAAAAAGAACAAGACTTCGGGCCTTTGCTAGTCACTAAGCGCTCTGCTAAACCCAGGAGTCGTAAGATGCTGCCCTCAAGTTGCTCACGGTCAGGCTAGAGACTGTACCAGAGTGTCCTGAGGATTCCTCTACAACTTCAGTACCCAGATGACCCTGCCAGGGTCCTCCCACTCACCCTCCGCCCCAACTATGTGTGTAGACAATTCAGTACCTTTAGTGGACCCTTCCTGGCAGAAAGTTCCCAGCTCTCCTCCAAAGCTCCACAACCATGGACCAATTAAGAAGCACGGACCCTGTTAGGCCCTGTAAAATTATATTCTCCTCCTCCTCCTCCTATAATCCTTAGAGAAAATAATTGGATGGATTTGGGAAGCATTGTGCTAAGTGAAATAAGCCAGTCAAAGACAAGTACCATGAGATTTGACTCGTAGAATTTAATAAACTGAACTAACAAAATAGGACAGACTCTTAGATAGAGAGCAGGCTGACAGCTGGGTGGGGGTGGGGGATAGAGTAAAAAAAAAACTCATGGATACAGACAACAGTGGTGATTGCAGGTGGGAAGTGGGTGGGAGAGGTAGAGGAGGGTGTAGGGGAGATAAATGGTAATGAACAAAGACTTGGGGTGTTGAACACACAATACAGTGTACAGATGATGTGTTGTAGAATTGCACACCTGAAACCCGTATAATTTTATTAAACAGTGTCACCCCCATACAGTAAAGAAAAACAAATGGATTGAAATTTTTTTTTAGAAAAATGAACAGAGTCCTTGTCATTAATGAAATAACTGACAAATGAAACAGCCTGGTATAGGAAAAGAGCCCAGCACCTGTTCTGCCAAGGTGGTGGTAAATTCACTGAACAAGGAGACCGTTATACTGGGTGACTCTGATGCAATGGTGAGCTGCATAAGCAAACCAAAATCCAAGACTAAATGCCTCAAGGTAACGAAATCAAACGCCAAGGACTACCAATCACAAACTGCCAACTAGACTTTAAGATACAACCAACCAATCCCTCTCGTTGCGTCTGCACCTTCTCTCTGTTGTTCCCCTGGCTGGGCAGAGAGCTCCTGGCTTCAATTCTGGTTTGACACTGCTCGATTCCAGCTGATTTTTGCTCAAATCAACTCTTAAAGTGTTCGATATGCCTCAGTTTATCTTTTAGCAGTTCAGAGACAAAAAGCTGCCTTAAAACAGCAAAGCTGGCACTGACTTTTGAAGGTGATTTTTACTTGGACCCAAATAAGGACCTGAAGGGACTGACAGTCACATTCTCTGGTCACAGAGGACATTTTGGGTGATAATTAGCCCTTTCAGTGATCAAAGAGGATGAGGCACAGATGCAGGCATATTTCCCTCCTATGACTGCCTTTGTTTCTTGTAGGAAGCCCCCTTCCTTACAGAGGGTGGGGGAAATTAAAACCTGGAACCAATAATAGTGTAATGATCACTCCGGGAATCTATTGGTATTTTTTTTGTGTGTGGTAGTTTAAAAGAAAACAGCCAAAAATGCTAAATTGCAAATACATTTGTAGAAGAAAATAAAGCAAATCATTCACTGCTTCAGACTAACTCACAATTAGCCCTGGCTGATGTAGCTCAGTGGATTGAGCACGGGCCTGCGAACCAAAGCGGCACCACTTCAATTCCCAGTCGGGGCGCATACCTGGGTTGTGGGCCAGGTCCCCAGTAGCGGGGCATGACACACATTGATGTTTCCTTCCCTCTCTTTCTCCTTCCCTTCCCCTCTCTCTAAAAATAAATAAATAAAATCTTAAAAACAAACAAACAAACAAAAAACCCTAACAATTAAATGCCCTATTGTGTCTTGGAATTTTTTTTGGCACCTTTGCGTTTACTTAAATGCTTAAGGAAATAAAGAGACATGTTCAGTTAAGAGATTGGAATCCTTAAACCTAATACCCTGTTTGAAAGTATTTTGCTCACATATTGAGAAATGTATGAAAACCTTTCCAAACAGACCACTGAAAGGTAGTAGGACAGCAGGTCATGTAACCTGCATACCTTCAATTCTATACAGCAGTATGTGTCAAAGCACCGAAATTCAATTAACTTCTTCAAGAAGCCTTCTAGCAAATGTGGGGGCAGGGAGGTTGGCGGGATTGAAGTTTCCAATTACAGTGCAAGGGGTGTTTTGCCAAACCCAGACCCAGTTTTCCTGAGGTCTCCTGCAATTCCAGTTCAACCAGCCCTACCAGGTGCGGGGTGGGAAGAAGAGGTTTTCCTTTGGTGGCCTCTCTGCCGGAACCCTTCTTTTGCCGTTTTAGGATGACAAAGTGGGCTGAGGGGAGGGGCCTCCTCAGCCAACGGGAGCCACACAGCAAGCCTGGGAAGGGCCACCTGCACCCGCCTCTCTTCTCCCTTAGGACTCGCTGAGCCCCTCCTAGGGCCACTCGAGTAGGCTCACAGGGGTCCGGGCTACCGTGCTCTTTGCTGAACTAACACGCCCAACGTGTTCTAAGTAAATGTTATTGAGGGAGAAAGAAACTTTCCTCTACCCTCAAGGCTCTCTGGCTGGTCTCAAAATTAAATAGACATGAGGCAGATTAGCAAGAGAGAAGGACCAAGTTTAATCACATACCTGTGTATGTGAACCCTGCATAAGTGACAGTCCCAGACCTCACGTACTCGAGCGCCTCAGAGATGGAAAGAGAAACTGAGGTGTGTACAACATGCTAAGCTCCAGGGGTGAGGTTAGGCACCTTGAGGCTTCAGAAGGTCAAGCAGAGAGTGCATGTTCAGTAATTGTTCATTTGCCCTGCCATATAGTAAGTAAAAATTCATTACTGGAGATCATTCTTATCGTGGACTGGGCTCCTAATTTAAATTCTTCTAGGTAGTTAAGGGGACGGGAGAGTGGGGGGAGCAAAAGTTTCTCTTAGGCCCTTAGGGTCTTCAGTTGCCTTAAACTCAAAACAATCTGCATACCGCTGAGGTATGTCTTGGGGTGGCTTGCTCTGATGGCTTGCTCTGACTACATTGTCATTTCAACTGTGAGGACTGAGGCCAAGCCTCAGGAGAGGAACCCTAAACATTGGTAGCACCTCCTTCAGCCTCTTGACCTGGGGGTTCTCTCAAAGGGGAACATCACTTTGCCCTGCCTGAGCTAGAGACCTCGTGGGCCTCGGGATCCCAGGTCCTCCCCTTGGCTCTGGCCATGACCTCTCCTCTCTAGTACCTTTGGTCAGTGGTAGGGATAGTCATGCAAGGACATGAGAGAGAGACCGTTAAGGGTGAGAAGTACGTGCTGGCAGTGTCCACTGTGCAGAGCATTGTCCAAAAGCCACAGCCTCCTTTCCTCAGAGCTGCTTCTGTTACTGGAAAGGCTGCAGCCTGGAGGGGGTCTGCCTCAGGCCGGCCTTGACTTCCCGCAGGAAAGATCCCACAACAGATACCAGGTGATACTGAGTGGACGTTTATGAAAGCTGGGGACAGTGAAACAAGGAAGGGCCTGGGACAGAGGAAGCAGCAGCAGAGAGATCAGGCAGGGCTGCTTCGGCTCACCAAGAAGTCAGAGAAAGGGGGCCTTAGAGACAAGTCGGGGGTAAGTCTGGGGCAAGCTGCCGCTGCCCGTTGCTCCCCTGGTTGCAAGTCTTGTGGGGACCCTCAGAGTTCAGGAGATGCCCCCCTGTAGGGGAAGAAGAGGAGTATGGGAAAGACACAGGCAAGCCAGGAGCATGAGGGAGGTGAGCCCTGGGACCCTGAGGTTTTTTAATGTCAGGGAGTTTCGGGAGGTTTTAGAGGAGGATCTTAACAGAATACTCATCATCTTTTCCAGGTGTGTCCTTTTAGGATCAGGGTCTCTACTGATTGGTCAGCTCCAGGGCAGGGGTTATTAGTCATCCTGGAGTTGCCTGCCTGATTTTGCTGCTTTTCTGGGCCTGGAGCTGAACTGCAACTTGAGGCCTAGATGTTATCTCTGGGGAGAGGGAGGTCAGGTGGTCTCATGACCATCCATACAATAGGGGAGGAAAGGCCACCCCAGACCCTGAGGGCAAGGTCACCTGGTTTGCCTGTTGCTAGGCACCCGGAACTTTCTGCCCAGGTGACGATCTGTACCTGGCTGTAAATTATTCAGCCAGTCTGTTCAGCTGTCTGTCTCAGTTTCCCCATTCCACTTGCCAAAGAATTTTCCTAGCTTCTTAGTATCCTGCCTTACTTCCTCAGCAGAGCAAAGGTGACCCTCCGGGACTCTGCTGGTTGGACCTGTGCTAGTCACCGGGTAGAAAGGCTGAGGCCCTGACAGGGTGGCTTCAGGAACACGAGACTCCACACCACACCCAGGAAGAGCCTCGGGCAGCTGCTGGGCCTGGGGAACAGAGTGCCGAAGGGCTCCGGGAGAAGAGGGATCTGACCTTGGGTGAGGCCCTGGTGGGCAGAACCACGTGGAGGGAAGGCATGCTGCGCTGGTGGCTCCAGGCCATGAGGAAATTTTTTACTGTGCTGAACCAAAAACTGTCTCATGCCAGCCCTTCCTGCCTCTCAGCTGCTTCTCTGTCCTCCCCAGCCCCCTCCCCCTGGACCCTGCCTCTTCAAGCCAGTCCCACTTGGTTGTGGGGTCAACAGAGAAAAATGGCTTTGTGTTAGATGCAGTTACTGTTCTCTGGGTCCCTAAGTCTAAGTCCCTATAAGGGACCACTCTTGCTATCTGCTCTCCCCCATTTCAAACTGAACGGGTAAAGGATGGTACCATGTAAGGTGCCAGATTCGCTGAGGGGAGAGGCTCCAGGGCCCCTTTACATTCCTGTAACAGACAAGGTTACCTGCCTGGGGTGCATCAGAATCAGCTCCAGCTGAGAGCAGGAAAATGGTACCTGGGTCCCTTCCAGTCTCAGGACGCTTGCTGTTGAATCTTCCCACATTCCAAGACTCATCTTCTACGCCTTTTCAAGCCTCCATGTCATCTGAACTTCCGTGATTCCAGGGACAGGGATGGGGGTGGGGGCAAGACCACCTTTCAGCCTCAGCTGGTCCACCTGGGTGCACACTCCCCCCAGCATTCCATCCAAGCTACAGATCTCCAACCGGAGGGCAAGTTCTGGTGCTAGACACTGGGGTGGAAGTGGACCACAGTTCTGGAAGAGGGGGAGGGACAGAAGGGACACATTAACATGCATTTATGAGCATTCTCTTAACATGATTGTCACAACAGCCCTGACACTGAGGGAGAGTCTGCTGCCCACAGAGGCTGAGTACCCTTCCCAAGGGGGAGAGTGCGGCCCCAGGGCTGCCACACTTGTCAGGCCAGTGGGTGGAAATCGGAGTGTGATGCTTGAAAGGACTTGGAAGCAGGCTGGTGAGCGCCTCAGTGCCAATGAGCTCCGGCTCTCACCAACAGGCTGGGGGCAGAGTCCCAGGATGAAGCCAGGCTCACTGACCAGCCTCCAAGTGGGAGGGGCCCAGAGAGGCAACAAGGGCCAGGAATGGGGAAGCTGGACAAGAAAGCAGGAAACAGTGTGGGTAAGGCCCCAGGAGGTCTGACACCAAACAGTCCAGGCATGTGTTCAAATGTGATCAGAATGAGCCCCGGGAGGTGGGGGAGTATGTGGAAG
This sequence comes from Anoura caudifer, assembly GCA_004027475.1. Lineage (NCBI taxonomy): Eukaryota > Metazoa > Chordata > Mammalia > Chiroptera > Phyllostomidae > Anoura > Anoura caudifer. The sequence goes on from PVKU01002879.1 coordinate 181,959, forward strand.
AAAACCACAGGAAGGAGCATCAGGCGTCACAGCCAGGAGCCCAGGCCAGAAGCCAGGAAAACAGGAGGCCAAGGTGGCAGCACCAGGCCCTGGAGACCTTGGGTCTTCCCCTGGAGTGCCCTGGGCTGCACACTGCCTCATTTGTGGTACCCAGACACAGGGCACCGTGGGAGACGGGCCCGAGTCACCCCTGCTCTCAAGCCCTCTCCACCTTCATTTCCCCACACTCCACTCAGCCCCTCCGGGTGGCCCCTGACAAGCATACTTGTCCCCATTCCTCCAGGTGCAGGTCTCGGGCTCACTGGACTCACCCAACATGTCACTTGTTCCCAATGCCTGGTTCACTGACAGCTTTGGGCCCCGCCTGTGGATACCCTCTTGGGCAGCCCACACAGACTGGGGTCCAAGGCTCAGGCCTCAGGCTCCCCCTCTCTCCGGCTCTGTCCCAAGAACTGGTCTCACACACCCTGAACTTCAGACAGCCTCAGAGAATCCAGGATATCTCTCTCTCCACAGAGGCATCCTCCGGGAGTGAACAAATCTAAGTACCTTCCAGAAAGTTGTCAGGTACCAGACAGACTCTGAGCCCTTGGGATTTAAGCCAAGCCTGGGAACCAGCAAAGTGGCCTTTCTTACCCTTCCAAGTAACCCCATATTTCAGTGCCAGCTCCTGGGTAGGGGGAGTCTCCTCAGGCCTCTGCCACGCAGTCCCCCAGCCAGGAGTTAACATGTTAAGCAGCTTTGGAAAGAAAGAGAAGCTTTAGGTTAGTGGTTCTCAACGTGGGGTCCCAGGCCCAGCAGCATGGCATTGCCTGGGAAGTTGATAGAGACCCAAACGCTCAGGCCCCAGCCCAGATGTCCTGAGTCCCAGCTCTGGGGGTGGGGCCCGGCCTGCGGGTCCACGTGTACCCCACCCCCGCAGGGGATTCTGCCAGTTAGTCACTGCAGTTGGAGAGCCCCTGCTTTAGTCCTTGGTGAGCAGGTCTGCAAGGTCTCCGGGTGCTGCAGGCTGGGTGTCCCCGAACACTGTGGAAGAGCAGAAACCAGCCACCAGGTCTGCAGGGAGAAGGGGATTCCTGGGAGCACTGGGTCATCCCCCCAAACTCCTCTGACTTATCCTCGATATTAAGGGGGAAATAGCCTGAAGCTGGAAACAGTGGGCATGGAGCCAATCGAGATAAAAAAAAAAATTAAAGTTCCCAAAATATTATTGTTGGGAGTACTTAGGAAAGCTCTAGTGTGGTGCCTTTTACACAAATATTGTGAGTCACAATAACGGTGTTTGTCTTCTTTTTCCTTCAGCAAATAAGGAAACATCTGTGGGGGTGCTGATATTTATTTATTTTGGGGTGAACATCATGATAGTGGAAATATTTCATACATGATTATAGAACCCTGGGGGGAAGCACCGCCCCCAGAGGGGAAGGAGGAGGTAATTGGTAAATAATGTAGAAGTTCCCTTCCCGTTAAGAAGACCCCAATGTATCAGTCCTTGTTTTTAGGGGACGTCACTCCGGGCATCTTGCGTCACAATAAAAGGCAAGGTCAGGCCAGTGGGAAAGGGAAAGCAGTCCTGGCAGAGGGTGCCTGGCCCAACAATTGCAAGTGATACCGTTTTTTTCTGGGCCTCAGTGTCCCCTTGTTTCTCTGCCTTTTCGGGGAGCTGAGACGCCAGGAGCAGCGGCAGACGCAGGCCTCTGACCTGGAGCCACGCCCAGAGACCAGACTGGGAGGGATCCCTAACTGCAGATCCCTCCGCGGCTGCCATAAACCTCCGGCCGAAAAATACTACTGACCTAAGTGACTTAGAGAGAAAAAGGGGCATCTTCCGTTCTGTGGTGGCAGGGTCCGGAGACCAGCCCTGTTAAAGACCGAACGGACATCTGGCCCCAGTGCAGGGGCCTCTACATTCCGGGGGAAAGGCTGGACACTCCCGGCATTTGGAGAGAATACTGATTTTTAAAATCAGACTGGGAGAAACAAGAACATATACCCACACAAAGGCTGGTGCGGAAGGGTCATTGTAGTTTTACTTGTACTAGCCAAAAAAATGGAAACAACCCAAAAGTCCACCAACAGGTAAAGGGACCATCAAATTGGGGCGCACCCTGATGATGGAGCGCACCCTGATGATGGAACGCTCCCTGCTGAGCCATCTAAAGAGAGGAGCTGCTAAGGAGCCCAGCAACAGGGGAAGTCTCAAAGTCACTGCTCTGGGTGAAAGACACTGGGCCAACAAGGAGCGAGGCTGTGTGATCCATCTGTGCAAAACTCTAGCAAGTGCGATCGATAGGAACGGAAAGCCGTGGGTGTCTTTGGGGAGGGGCTACAGGGCGTAGGGAAGTGTTGGGGGTTCTGGCTACGCTCACGCTTGACTGTGGTGATGGTTTCATGAGTGGTTACATATGTCAAAGCTTATCAAATTACACACTTACAAATGTACAATTGATTAGTGTGATGTCAATGATACACCAGTGAAGTTTTTAGAAAACCGGGATTGGCCATTCTGATTCTTGGAGAAGCTGGTCACATTCTCCTAGAGCCCTTGCGCATCCGAGCTGAGCTGGACGTAATCAGACTTTTGTGGAGAACGCTGGTGCCCAGAAAGAGATAAAGGATATTCCAGGGCAAACAGAGCGTGAGTTCGTGATTTTAGGAGCAAGGAATCGTGACAGTGATATTAATAATAATCTACAAATTGAGCGTTTGTTATCCACCAGCTCAGCATGTTACCAATATTCTCTTACATAATGCGCACACGGCCTTGTGAGTAGGTGTGTGGGACCCACTTCACAGAACAGGAAGCTGAGGCTGAAGGAGATGAGTAGCTCCCTGAGGAGTGGCCGGCCGGCCCGGATTGGAAGCGGTCTGTGGCACTGCACTCGGAGACTTTAAACTGTGGCCAGGTCCAGCTGATGGGATTACAGGTGAAGTTTACTTATATTTTTAAATTTTCATATATGTCTCAAGCTTTCTAAATGAACATGTACTATGATTAACTAGAAGTACTTTTTTGTCTATAAAGTTATTATAATGAATTTGTAACTGCTTTAAATATACTTCTCCCACAAGACATTCCTACTTCTTTTTTTTTTTTAATTCTCACCCAAAGATATGTTTATTGATTTTAGAGAGAGGAGGGAAAAGAGAGAGAAACATTAGTGTGAGAGAGAAACATCCATCGGTTGCCTCCTGTATGCGCCCTGACTAGGGATCGAACCTGAAACCTAGGTATGTGCCCTGACCAGGGGTCAAACCCACAACCTTGTGGTATACAGGACAATGCTCCAACCAACAAAGCCACCTGGCCAGGGCCCTGCTGCTTTTTGAGCCTACCAAGTGCAACATGCTCAGCTCTCATTTTATTATTTTATTTTATTTTATTTATTTTTATTTTATTTTATTATTTGTTTTGTAATGAGCCTGCCAGGTGATTGCAATAGGCAGGCCTCCCTTTTTTTTTTTTTTTTTAAGATTTTATTTATTGTTTTAGAGAGGGGAAGGAAAGGAGAAAGAGAGGGGGAGAAACATCAATGTGTGGTTGCCTCTCGTGTGCCCCCTACTGGGGACCTGGCCCACAACCCAGGCATGTGCCCTGACTGGGAATCGAACCAGTGACCCTTTGGTTCATAGGCTGGCACAAAATCCACTGAGCCACACCAGTCAGGGCTCAGCTCTCATTTTAATCTACAAATTGAAAGTGAGAAGTTGAGGCTCAGAGTAGGCGAGTTATATACCCAAAACTGACAGGATTTGAACTCAGAACCCTCCAGGTCAAGAATACTTTTCCTTTTCTCAGCACCAATGCCTCCACAGCTCCAAATGCATCCACGGCCGTTGTCACTTCCCTGAGGTCCCCTTCCAGCTCAGCCATGTGCACACACACCCAGCATCACTGCAGTTACAGTGCTCATCCTCCGCTGTTCAAGTTTTCCCTCTTCAAACTTTTGGAGCAGTATTTTCCATGTCAGTACACAAACATCTCATTCGTTCCCTTAAAGGGCCATGTGATGTTCCATGCAGATGTGTTGTGATCTCGTGCTCTGCCATTCCTCTACCTTCAATCTGCAGTGAGCTTTTTCTAGAGAACAATGCTATGGACAAGGAGCCAGAAAGGCACCTGGTAACTAACTTGCCCTTGTCTCCAAAAACAACAGAGAGAACCGGAAGGCAAAGGCTCTTTGACGGTTAGAGGCAGGTTACTCACACCGAAATCACAACAGGAAGGGCTCAGCAAAATGGACTTTTTCATCCTCAAGAAGGAAGGCAAAGGGGTTTAAGAAAAACCTCAAAAGTAGTTCCCCATGTTGATATTTGTGGAGCCCTTGTCAAAGTTTATTTTTACTTTTCAATAAAATAGCACTTTTTTCTTTCACTCACGATGAAACAAAGATTGCCCACCTACGTTCTTCCTTGGGGACTGCGTTGGCCCCTTATGTTGCCATGTGGAATTTGAGGCCATCCTGAATCAGGGAGGATGGGATGTGTTGATGCAATCCTATAGGACACCTGCGGCCCACGGGCCAAGGTGGCACCCCACTTGTGTTTGAACAATCCGTGAGTCAAGAATGGTCTTTACATTTCCAAAAATTGTGAGAGCCCTGGCTGCTCAGTGGGTTGAGCGTGGGCTGCAAACCAAAAGGTCACCAGTTTGATTCCCAGTCAGGGCACAAACCTGGGTTGCAGGCCAGGTCCCCAGTGAGGGGCGCATGAGAGGCAACCACACATTGATATTTCTCTCCCTCTCTTTCTCCCTCCTTTTCCCTCTCTCTAGAAATAAATAAATAAAATCTTTTTTAAAAAGTTGTGATAAAGTACAAGTAACATACACATGGCCGTAACTGTGCACTCATTTCTGAGTATATAGTTCAATGACATTAAGTTGCAATATTGTACACCCATCACCACCACCCGTCTCCAGAACACTTTCCATCTGGAAAAACTGAGGCTCTGTGCTCATCAGACCGCACGTCACTTCCGCTGCCCTCATGCCTGGCAACTGCCCTCCGACCCTGTCTCTACGAATCTGACTCCCCAATATAAGTGGGATCATACAGTGTTTGTCCTTTTGTGACTGGCTTATTCCACTCACAATGTGCTCAAGGTTCACCCATGTAGTAGCCTGTGTCAGAATTTCATTCCTTTTTAAAGCTGAACAACATTCCCTCGCATAGACCACATTTTCTTTATCCGCTCCTCTGTTGCGGGCACTTGGGTTGTCTCCATCTTTTGGAATCCATCATTTGTGAATAATGCCAATATGCGTATGGGTGTACGAATACTCTCTTTGAGATCCTGTTTCCAATTCTTCTGAATATATACCCAAAAGTGCAATTGCTGGATCATATATGGTAGCTCTGTGTGTGTGTGTGTGTGTGTGTGTGTGTGTGTGTGTGTGTATTTCCTCACCCAAGGACATGCTTGTTGATTTTAGGGAGAGGGGATGTGAGGAAGAGAGAGAAGGAGAGAAACATTGATAAGAAAGGAACATTGATCAATTGCCTCTCTCATGCTCTCTAACCAGGAATCAAAACCGCAGCCAGACTGTGCCCTGACTGGGAATCGAACCCACGACCTTTCAGTTTATGGGACGATGCTCTTACCAACTGAACCACACCAGCCAGGGCTATCTTTTATTTTTTTTGAGGAACTACCACACTGTTTTCCAAAGGGGCTATACCACTTTACTTATTTCTTTTCATTGTGATATAACTGACATACGACATCACACTGGTTTCAGGCGTGCAACAAAATGAGTCAGTATTTGTATACACTTGGGAACAATCATCAGAGCAAGTCCAGTTACATCAATAACCATGCACAGTTACACATTTTTTTCTTGTGATGAGAACTTTCAAGACTTTCTCCCTCAGCATCTTTCAAGTATGAAATACGGTGTTATCACCTATAGTCACCACGTGTTACATGACATCCCCGAGACTGACTGATTTTGTAACTGGACATTTCTACCTGTGACACCCTTCACTTGTCATGCCCACCTCTCAGCACCCTGTCACCTCTGTTTCTGGCAACCACCAATCTGTTCTCTGCATGTATAAGCTCGGGGTTCTTAAAATTGGTTTGCTTTTGTTTTTTAAATTCCACGTTTAAGTGAGCTCATGTGGTATTTGTCTTTCTCTGACTCATCCCATTTGGCATGATGCTCTCAAGGCCCACCCACGTTGTCACAAATGGCAAGATTTCATTCTTTTTTATGGCTGAAAAATATTCCATTGTTTGGAGTTGTTTTTTAGTCCATTCATTCACTGATGGACACTTAGGTTGTTTCCGTATCTTGACTACTGTGAATAAGGCTGCAGCGAACCTGGAGGTACACATACTTTTTCAAATAGTGTTTTTGTTCTTTTCACATAAATACCCAGAAGTGGAATTGCTAGATCATGATCATAAGGCAGTTCTATGTTTAATTTTTGAGACACCCCTACGCTGCTTTCCACAGAAGCTGCACTGACCTGCAATCCCGCCGCCGGGCTCCGGGGGCCCCTTTCCTCCTCGCCCTCGCCAATGCTTATTTTCTGTTTTTGCTGATAGTGACTCTCCTACACATTTGAAATGATTTTTAAGAATGAAAAGAAAAACAATACTTCCTGACGTATGACAATGACATGACATTTGAATTTCAGTGTCCATGAACTAGGTTTTCTTGGACCACTTCCACGCTCGTTCGTGTACATACTATCCATGCCCACCGATCGCATGCTCTAATAGCAGAGTTGAGCAGTATCAACAGGGATCATAAGGACAGCAAGCCCAAAATATTTACTCTCTGGGTTTTTACAGAAAAAGTTTGCTAGTTCCCACCACAGGGCCTGGACCTCCCTGTTTCCAGAGATGATGGCGCATCAGCTTGGACGGAAGCTAAAAAGCCATGCACCGACGCACCAATGGCCACGCATCGGCAACACCCATGCAGTCTTTGTGCTGCCCATCCACCTTCAGGGCCCTAGTTGCCGACTCACTGGAGACCCCCAGCCATGGCCCTGTCACCTCTCCCCGCCCTCCCCAGGCGTGCAGGCTGTGCTCCAGCCTGGCCTCACTCACATCCACGTCCAGAACACCAGAACCCACGGGGACTCTGCGTCTGAGAGTCGGGGACCCGCTTCCCTGGTCGTGCCCCTGCGATCAGGTGGCAACACCTGGAAGTGCCGGAGAGTTCAAATTCACCCAGGTCAGACAGGAGGGGGCTGACTCTGAATTCTCCTCCCTTCTTCCCTGATGGTTCTCAGCTCAGGGGTTCGGCGCAAACATCAGGATGACTGTGGCCAGTTCAAAAAGGCACCAATTCACATTCAGCTTTCGTCCCTCTTGGCCTTTTCCCTCACTCTCGGCTGCCCTGGCTTTGCTTTCTAGGGAACCCTGTCTATGACACCCATAAACGTCCGTTGACGTAGTAATTTCCCCAAGTCACAAACCTTTACACTGACAGCACCTCAAAGGCATGACTCCATGCCTGTGAAATATGCGTCCTAGCTGGCTGGTTCTGGCCCAGAGTTTCTCGTGACGCTGCTGTGACTTGAAGGCTTGACTGGGCTTGAAGGATCCACTTCCAAGACCTACTGCTCACACAGCTGGAGGCCTCAGTTCCTCATGCAAGGGCCTCTCCCAGGGCTCCTTGGTGGCTGGCTTCCCGCAGAGTGAGTGACAGAGAGAGAGGGAGAGAGTATTGTGATGCCTTTTCACAATACTTTAGTCGTTATTTTATTCGTTAGAAATGAGTTACTAAGTCCAGCCACACTCAAGGAAAGAGGAATTGGACTCTGCTTTTTGTAGGGAAAAGTGAGTCTGTTTGTGGAGATATCTTTAAAGATATCATGGGGGATGCGGCGGCGGGCGGGGGTGGGCGGTGTAGACTGCCCCTTAGCAGCAGCTCAGCATGTTCCCCTTCTGACCTCACATCTTCCTTTGGATCTCTTCCCTCCTATTTTCACGTTCTCTCTTTCTTTCCCCTCTTCCTTCCTTTCTTCTTCTTCTCCCTCAAGTAGTCTCCTGGTTTCCTCCCCTCTGGTGTATGATTTCCTGAGCATCTAGTAGCAGAAGAGCACCACTCCCCGCCAAAGCCAAGTTCATCTCAAAGCCCTTCTAGGAGTCCTGGTGGCTGGAGTCAGCAGGGAGCGAAGGCAGGTGGGTGGGGTGGCTCTAAGAACCGAGAAGGTCACAGCACTCCCCCCTCCCCCTATGCACTCACCAAAACCTAAATCAGCACTACTGCAAACTGAAGATGATGAAGTCCAACAGAGTTCTGATTTTTTTCTCCAAAACTACTTTGCTAGAGGCTTTTCTGAAATGTGAAATATCAAAGGCATTCTCTACATTTGCTGTTGTTATTTTTGTCCCCCAGCTTTGCCAGAGATCAAAAGCCACAGTTAGTTTGTCCCTGGTGAGTCGCACCTAAAATGGTAACAGCTGTGAAATGGGTTCCGGGCTGCCTCTGACTTACAAATGCTCAGTGTCTGCAGAACCGGCACAGCCCAGCGCCTGCCCCGCCCACTGCGCCACGTCCCTGCGGGCCTGGCGGCTCCCTGGGAGCTGCTGCGGCTCTGGCTGCTAGTTATCTCCCAGTATCTGTCTTTCCCTTTTTCTATAAATAACAGAAGCGCTCATTTTTTAGCTGGGCTCAAGTAGGACTGGAATAAAGATTATTTCCCAGCCTTTTTTGCGACTAGGTATGATCATGTCCATCAGTCCGGTGCACGGAATGTAAGCAGAAGTGTCCCATGCGATTTCTGGGATATGTCCTTAAAGAGAGAAAATGTGCCTTTCTTTGTTCAGTTATCCTTCCTTCTGTCTGAAATGGGCACAAAATGCCTGGGGCTCAACAACCATTCTGGGCCATGAGGATGGCAGAATAATAAAGTAAGAGGATTTCTCATGAGCTTGGACCTTCCAGCAGCTCTGGACTGCTTAGCACTGAACTTAGTTTACATGAAAGGCAATGAACTCCTATATTGTTCTAACCAGTGTTAATGGGTTTCTGTCACTCCAAGCTGAACCTAATCCTGGTGTTACATTTTTTTATAAACCTGCCCACTGGGCCTCATCTCATCTCTAACGGTCTCTAATGGTCCGCCCGGTTTCGGACCCTCACTCTGTCCCTGTCCTGGGCTCTGGCCTTCCTGAACATCCCCTGCCCTTGGAGCATCTGCTTGGCGTCCTGGTCAGTGACCTGTATGAGCCCTCTCTCAGCCCCCTCCAGACTTCTATCCCTCGCTGCCCTCTGGTTATGCCTTAGGAGGGCAGGACCAGGGCCCAGCAGGGAAGAGCGCGACCACACAGAGCGTACTTAACCCGGGGAGCTGACTCACCGCAGCACGCTCACCGGAAAGGCCTGCCTGTCCAAACGCAGGATCCTGCATTGCCCTCCTCAGCCTTCCTCACCTCGTCCCTTCACTTTGTGCCCCAAATGCCTTCCATCAGAGCCCTCTGGGTTTATGATACACACTTGGAAAACTACAGCCAGCCCTGGAGGAGTTAAGGAACTACTTTCCATTTGCAGTTGACTGTAAATTAGTTTAATCTGATTACTTTTTTCATTCATTTTTTCATTAAACATTCATTAAGAGCCTATTCTCTATGTAATTTATGATCTGACAGTTCCAGAAGTCAGAAACCCCACGCAGGACTCCGTGGACTAAAATCAAGGCGTCAGCAGGGCTGGGTTCCTTTAAGGAGGGCTGGGCAGAATTCATCCAGCCTCTGGGGGCTGCCCGCATTCCTTGGCTCATGCCCCCTCCCTCCCCCTCCAAGGCCAGCCACCTGCCCTTTGTTCTCCTGCTCACCTCTCTGGGACCCACAGCAGGAAATTTTCCCAGCTGCATGTTTTCAGACTCAGGTGGTGAGATTGATCCCATGTCAAGGTCTGTAATTTTAATCACATCTTTGAAGTTGTTTTTTGCTACCTAAGGTAACATGTTCCCAGGCTCCCAGGATTAGAGCCTGGATATTTTAGGGGGCAGGGGGAAAAGGAGGTCTTTATTCTGCCCCTACATCTTTAAATGTAAAGTGCTGAAGCTATTGCCTATGGCAAGATTCTTTAAAAATCGCCACCCCACCTCCAGTTCTTCCTAAAGCTGCACCTGCTTTTGCACCTCTCTCCTCTATATTCCCCACACAAACTGCTCCACAGGCCCAGCCTGTGAGGCGCCCCCTCTTCCCAGGACAGGGGCTGAGAAGCACAAAAAGGACCTCTCTAGTGGGCAAGAGAGTCCCCTCACACTGGCTTCTGCCTGTTGCTGTTGACATGACTACATTCACAGGTCATTTTCCCTTGGAAACAGAGTGAGTTAGGGGCTCTGGTGAGTTAGGGCCTCTGGCAGGTGACAGCTAGGGCACCTGTCTTTTGGAGACCTCTGTCACCTGGATGCCTCACCGGTGACCAGGGACATGGGTCCCTGAATTCTCTTCCCTCCTAGATGACCTTTTCAACTTTTTTCAATTACAGTTGACAGTTGATATTATTTTATACTAGTTTTAGGTGTACAGGTGATTAGACCATCATACAGAGTGATTGCCCTGATATTTAAAGTACCCACCTGAGACCACACTCAGTTATTACAATATTATAGTCTACACTCCCTGTGCTGCACTTATAACTACCGACCTGCATGCAATCCCTTCGCGTATGGCACCAAGTCCTCCAACTCCCGCCCCTCTGGCAACCATCGGTTTGTTTTCTGTGTTTATGAGACAGTTTCTGTTTTGTATATTCGTTTATTTTATTCTTTAGATTCCGCATACAAGTGAAGTCATGTGGTGTTTGTCTTTCTCTGTCTGACCCGCAGCGAGGACACAGCCGGGGTCGGTGGGGGGACCCTGGAGCGACATTTCCCGCAGCTGCCCTGCTCCTCCTCAAGTCCCTGACTCTTCCCGCTACAGCTCACCCGGTCACTGCCCTGCCTCCCCGGCCTCCGCCCCTCGCTGTGACGGCCCTTGGCTGTTGTCTCCAAGGCTCTGGACTCAGGCGGGAAGGCAGCTGGGCAAGAGACGCAGAGACAGTGCCCCCCAGTAAGAGAGGGGCGCAGGCCGAGGCCGGGGAGCGCGCCCTGAAACTGTGTAGCCCTGATTCGCTGCTCGAGATAGTCTGGGACCTGACTCAACGGAGACTGCATGGCCCCGCGCCTCCCCATTCCCCACCCCATTTACCTCCATCGCCCGCGGGCTCCCACCCGGACTTGCCCCGCACACCGCAGCTAGGGGTGCCCCTGCCTCAGGTGGGTAATCAGGATTCTCTCCGCAATGTATTGAAATTGTTGGGAGCCGTGGAGAGGCGTGCAGCCCTTTCTTGTTCACCTCTCCTTCTCCCCTAGGACTCCAAGGTCAGCCAGGTGTCCGAGCTGGACAAGCAGGGGACTCAGGAGAGGCTCTCCCCCTCTTTCTTCTCCTCCTCATCCTCATCCTCGGGACTGCTGGCAGGGCACCTTCGCCTCTATGCTTCACCTCGCCCCACCCTAAACTCCCAACACTGTCCCATCTCTAGGAGAGTCACAGAAGAGAGAAGAAATCCTAGCATGGGGTAGGGTACCTACTCCTTGAGCTGCCAAAAATATGCAATCATGAATCAGCCAGTTGCAGTGTGCAACCTTTTGGCATCTCTGGACCACACTGGAAGAAGAAGAAGGGTTGTCTTGGGCCACACATTAAATACATTGTGACACGTAATCACACACACACACACACACACACACACACACACACAACTCAGAATGTTGTAAGTAAATTTACGATTTTGTGTTGGGCTGCATTCATAGCCATCCTGGGCTGCATGCGATCCATGGGGCGAGGGTTGGACACCCCTGTTTGCTAACCTGGGCCACACGTTACCATACAGGGAAATGACATAAAGAAATGCTCCTGGCCCTGGCTGATGTAGCTCAGTGGATTGAGCATGGGCCTGAGAACCAAAGGATCATGGTTCGATTCCCAGTTAGGGCACATGCCTGGGTTGCTGGGCCAGTTCCCGGCAGGGGACACATGAGAGGCAACCACACATTGATGTTTCTCTCCCTCTCTCCTTCCCTTCCCCTCTAAAGAAAAATAAATAAAATCTTAAAAAAAAAAAAAAAGAAATGTTCCTGGTAAAATATTAAGTGAAAAAAAATGAAAATTTAAGAAGGTCTTGTCCTGACTGGTGTAGCTCAGTGGATTGAGCACAGGCTGCAAACCAAAGGGTCCCCAGTTTGATTCCCAGTCAGGGCACATGCCTGAGTTGTAGGCCAGGTCCCCAGCAGGGGGCATGTGAGAGGCAGCCACACATTGATGTTTCTCTCCCTCTCTTCCTCCCTTTCCCTCTGTCTAAAAATAAATAAAATCTTTAAATACAAAAGGAAGGTCTTTAAGACTATTTATAGAATGTATGTGTGTATACCTTTGTATGTGTGTATACCTTAAGTACGGGTGGCACCTCAGAATGGTTAAGAATTTGCGTGCTGGAGCTGGACTACCTGAATTTGTGTCCCAGATGCACCACTTACCAGCGTCTGCCCTTAGGCAAATCACTTAACCCCACACTGCTTCCGGTTGCCCGCCCAAGTATTTACTCTTTGCTGTGTGCCAGGCTCTGTTCTGGGCATCCGTCATGTGGAAGCTGATTATTCCTCATGACAATCCTTTATCATCGTCATCCCCATGTTACTGATGAAAAGCTTTACATATGTTATCTCCTTTAATCCTCGCAAATGCGGAAGAGCTAATGTTCCCACTTTTTTTACAGATAAAGAAAATGGTTTGGGGAAGTGAATTTGATTACCCATAATACCCTACTAATAATTGTGGACACAGAATTCAAACAGGCTCCTCTTGACCCAAAAAGCCTGGCCACCACCACCCCGCCCCACCCCACCCTGCCCCACCTGCACATTCTCCCATGATGCCTTGCCCATGTTTGCCAATAGCCTGATGATAAGCATCACCTGGGGTGCTTACCGAAAACAGGCATGGGAGTCAGCAGGCCCAGTTCTGTTCTCAGCCAAAGTGAGTCCCTTCTTTTCTTTCCTGGGGCTCATTTTTGTTATGCATAAGTCAAGAAGTTAGACAAGGTCTGAGATGGCAAATAGGTTTTGGGTGGCTGCCCAGGCTGGTTGCTCTGCAGCAGCTTCCTGGAGCATAGCCAGGAGCAGAACGCTGAGGCTGCAGCTGGGTGGTGGCCATGGGTCGGGGAGCGGTAGGGCAAATAGCCACCCTGGTGTGCCCAGTGCTCTCCTAGTTTTAGTGCTCAGAGTCTCCGGGACACTTGGCTATCCTAGCGATGGCTTCCCTGGATTAGACAATCTGCAAAATCCCAACCGGAGTTATAACTTTGTGATTTCCCCCTTGCCTCGTACCTGAGCATCTACACTCTGCTGGGTTCATTCTCTCCAAGATGTTTTCCATGTATGATGGGGGTAATTAGCTATGCAGCAACAGGGTCCTGACACAAGTATGATCCAGTCTGAAACTTTGAACTACCCCCACGGAGCTCACATGGCACCTAACAGACATTGCTTGCTTTCCCTTGAAAATCTCGAATGTCCCAAAGTTCCCCGTATGTTTGCGGTGCAGCCAAGCGCCTCAGTACAGTTTGGGAACTGTGGCTCTAAGACACGAAGCATTTCTAGAGGTAAAGAGGAATATTAAAGAATGACAGAAGGGTAGGGTCCCCCAGGAAAATTTATCAGTTTTTGTAGGTGCCAATTTGTAGGCACCTAATAACATAGCTTCAAAATAGATAAAACAAAAATTTATGCAATGAATAGCCAAAGTATAAATTCACATTTATATACCTCTCTCAATAACTGATAAAGTGTATATAAAAATTCCATAAAGATGAATGTAATAGGAGACCAATGTAGAGATTTAAGCAGAAGAGTCACATGATCTAATTTATATTTGAAAAACATCTCTCTGGCAACTGGAGAACAGACCTAAGGTGCAGGTGGAAAAGTGATGGTAGTGGTAGCAAAGAAATGGTGCTCTTTTTTAAGATTTTATCTATTCAATTTAGAGGGAAGTGAAGGAAGGGAGAAAGAGAGGGAGAGAAACATCAATGTGAGAAGGAAACATCGATGGGAGAGAGAAACATCAGTTGGTTGCCTTTCCCATGCACCATGACTCCGGACTGAACCCACAATTTAGGCATATGCCCTGACTGGGAATCGATCAGGTGACCTTTTGTTTTGCAGAAGGAAGTCCAATCAACTGAGCCACGCTGGTCAGGGCAGAAGTGCTATTCTTTTTGGTGTTTGCTTTTCTTAACAGCCCCTGTGTCTTTCCAATTTCTTTGAGATGGTTCACCAGGCCCAGATTCAACAAGGAGAGCCCCCTGTTTTTTCAATTTTTATTTTTTATCCTCAACCAAGAACTTTTTAAAAATTCTTTTAGAAAGAGATGAATGGAGAGATAGATAAAGAGAAACATCAGTGTGAGAGAGAAACATTGATTGGTTGACTCCCATACCAACAATTGAACCTGCAGCTATGTATGTGCCCCGACTGGGAATCAAACTCGCAACTTTTCAGTGTGGGGGACAACACTCCAATCAACTGAGTCACACCTGCCAGGGCCAAGGAGAGCCCTTTTTGATGTAAGATAATAAATACAGTTTTGAACAATCTCTAGCTGGAAACTTTCTATGTGGCAAAACTCGAATAATTCCTGTAAACATTTGTCTCTGTGAATCCAGTTCAGAGACCCAATCATCACCTTAAGTTATTACATGGAGGGACCCTTTGGGACTGGATAATCTAAAGGACAAAGTCAGTACTGATTGGGTAACTTCCTGTGGCCAGAGGAGCCATAACAACATCAATAATAACAATAAAGTTTGTTGAGCATTTCCAGTCTGTGCCAGACATTGTGCTAAGTGCTTTATAAACTTATCTCACTTAATCCTTATGACAGCCGAAATCCATTTTACAGATGGTGAATAGAGGCTTGAAGAGGCTTCATAACTTACATAAGGCCATCCAGTGAGTGGTGGAGAGAAAACTAAACTTCAGGTCTGCTCTCCTCCAAGGCCTATGTTCTTTAAAAAAAAAAAAAAAGATTTTATTTATTTATTTTTAGAGAGAGGGAAGGGAGGGAGGAAGAGACGGAGAGAAACATCAATGTATGGTTGTCTCTCACAAACCTCCTATTGGGAGCCTGGCCTGCAACCCAGGCATGTGCCCTGACTGGGAATTGAACCAGTGACCCTTTGGTTCACATGCCCATGCTCAATTAACTGATCTACACCAGCCAGGGCTAGAATTATGCCATTTCTAAATGACTATGTCCTTGGTAATATTTATTCCCACCATTAATATTTACATTCCTTTATAATTGAGTTGTATGGTTACTGCCCTCATTGGAAAGAATCTAAAAGAAAGAACATGGATCCATGAATATAGAAATTAAAAATTTAAAAATTCCACTTGACTGTCTCTATTGTAATTCCCTATTCCCATTTTAAGATAAATGAAGCACTTTAAAATTTTCAGAGAGAGGTGTGCAGCAATGTTTGTCAATTTGGAGTGGGGGCATGCAATCCACTACTTAAAAAGACATCTGTGTGTTGGGTTTCAGGGCAAGTTACTGCTTTCAGGATCCGAGTGAAATCTAACACAATGAAACAATGCCAAGAGAAAAGGAAGGAGAATGAAAAAGTAAAGAAGCACCCCTGTTCATTGTCCTAATTCTTCAAAAGTTCCTGAAGACACATGAGAAGCATTGTGCACAGACTCAGGTGTTTGTGTGTCCAGCCACCACAAAGGACTTGAAAACCAGCATCAACAATGAACAGATTCTCAGGAAGGTGAGTGATGTTCTCATGATGAGAACACCTTCATTCTTCTCTGAAATGAAGTAAGGTTTACTCCCAAAGAACCTGGGTCTTCAGTCACCTTAAGCCCCAAGCTGGTGATGTCACCCCCTCTGTGTTCCTGCCTGAAGTCCAAAGCCTGGCTCTGGCACCAACGGCCTGCTCAGCACTTCTACAGCCAAATCGCCCACCCCAGTCCTCCCAGCAGGCCTGCCTGTCTCACATCACTTCACATCTGTAGTGGCAACCTGCCCCTGCTCCCACTCTCCATCTAGAAAGCCCAGCCCAAAAGCACCACTTCTGTCCTCACTGCAGGACTTCCCTCCCCAGCACTCCAGGTACCCCGCTTGATTCCTCCAAGTGAATGTCTCCTTCCCTTGACAGCTGATGTGCCCATGTCATCAGGCCACACCCGCATCATCTGTGCCTTCCATCCCACTTGGAGTGAGGTCAGCAAACATATAACTCTGATTCCAAAAGCACTGGATTTCTAAAAATCCAACATCTTATTTTTTCTGAGATGACATCTAGGGGTTGGGTGTGAGGGGGGAAGAAGAGGACCCAACTCTGAGACCAAATGGTCAACTCTTGGGAAAGGGCCTGATAGACTGGAAGGGGGAGTCCAGCCCCCAGAGACAGACAGGCCAACTTCACAACTTTCCCATCACCAGTGCAGAAAGACAGTCTGTTTTAACAATCAAATACCCATGCACTGATTCCCTAAAATGTTGAGGGCTGAACAAGACAATTAAAACAAAATTAGATAGAGACAGGTACCTAAGAAAAAATAAAAAGGTCATTATTTAGGTAACTTTGATCCAACTCCATCCCACCCACATTTTTCCTGAATGTGTTTTGGTGGATGAGAATGATGACGTTGCACCCCACTGAAGAAGAACCACCTGAAGTTCCTCTCTAACCATCTTTCTCTTTCAGTTAAACGTACACTTCCCAGGGCAGCTGTCCCTCCAGCCCCTCCCTCTCCACCTCCACTACTCACCTCGTCCCCGTCCACCCTCCTCGCTCTTTCTAATTCCTTCTTTCACACCTGCTCCTCTGGGCTTCCGCACGCATCTTGCTCATCCCACAGGAGAAGCTTCACAGAACCATCCTTCTTGTGGTAAAATAATTACCATTTTTTTCTATTGTAGTCCTTATACTTACCATCCACTGCTAAACCATAAGAGTTAATCATAAACCTTGTTCAAGTTTATAGTCCCTTCAGCAATGTTTTCCAAACACTTTAAATTACAGTTGCCGTCAGAAATGCAGTTAACGTCGCAACCCAGTGTGTGAGGGCGGGTTGCTTTGATTGGGTTACATTTTGATTCTGAACATCATTAAAATAAAAGTTTCATAAGACAATTATTTCTTACAGCTTAGAATACATTCAGATAATTTCTCTTCTTTCCTATTTTATTAAAGAAAAAAAAATCTGGTTGCAATAAAATTGCTTTCCTGACCCAATAATGGGCAGTGACCTGCTGGAACCATCTGCCCTGGAGGACTTTTCGTGGAACTTTGTAGATGGCAGGAGCTTCATAAGTTTGTGTTGAGTGCACACCAATGCACACCTATTCCAAAATTAATAACTTTAAAAATGTTCTTCTAACATGTCTAATGACAATAGTCTTTCTCCACATACTCAGATGCATGGGTGTTTCTTTATGACATCCACCTGTAGTTTTTCTCTCACACTCCAGTTCATACTTGTAAGACCCGATGACTCCCTGCCGAGCACCCTACCAATTTCCTTGGAGCTGTTGTTCATGACAATTCGAGATGAGTGTTACACACTGGGGAACCAGCTCTGCCTCTGGGGCCCTCACCTGAGCAGCTCAGAGATCGCCAGACTCCTGAGTCATGCACTTGAAAATGTTCATTCAGTTAATCTTCAAATTGAGTATGAGCATGTTGCATCATGTGCTCTAGCTATAATTCATTTGGTTGTTGACTGATATGCTCCAAGGTTTTCTAAAAACAAAACAAAACAAAAAACAATGGCCCTGGCTGGTGTGGTCCAGTTAGTTGGAGTATTGTCCTGTGTTCCAAAAGATTGCAGGTTTGATTCCCAGTCAGGGCACATGCCTAGGTTGCAGGTTTGATCCCCAGTTGGAGCTCATATAGGAGGCAACCAATCAATGTTTCTCTCACACTGATTTCTCTCTCACTCTCTCTCTCACCTTTCCTCTCTCTCAATAAATCTATCATTGGATGAGGATTTTAAAAAGTAATTAAAAATATACTTTAATGAAACATTTCAAATAAATAAAATGCAACAAATAATACAACAGACATCCATGTATATTTCATAAAATATACTTTTTCAAGGAATAAAAATTACAGAGTTTACAAATCCAATAGCTAAAGCTTTATCTCACTTCTTTTCCCCCAGCTACTTCCCAGAAGTACCACTCTCCTAAAGTTGTTGTGTATCCACCTACTGCTTCAATGATGCTCTCAAAGGGAAAGCTGGCTTCAGCGCCCTGCGTGTTCCTCTGGGCTCCCACCCTGTCTCCTTCACTGACCTTTGGGTGTTCCTCATTAACCTGCCACTCAATCAACCCATTTTAAGTATATATATAATATATTATATACTATATACTTATATATTAAGCATATATAAATGTATATTAAATATTATATATATACACTTTAACACTCTTAGAAGAAAGCATGGAGGAAAAGCTTTATGATACTGGATTTGGCTATGATTTCTTGGCTATGATGCTAAAAACACAGGCAACACAAGAAAAACCAGATGAATTGACTACATCCAAATCAAACACTTCTGTGCCTCAAATGACATGATCAGCAGCATGAAAAGGCAGCCCACAGGATGGTAATATCTGGTAAGGGGTTAATACCCAGGATGTCCAAAGAATTCCTACAACTCGACAACAACAAAACAAGCATCCTGTTTTAAAAGATGGGCAAACGACTTGAATAGACATTCTCCAGAGAAGATATACAAACGTCCAAATGCAAATCAAAACCACAATGAGATACTGCTTCATGTAAATTAAAATGGTTACTATAAAAAACACAGAAAATAACATGTTGATGAGGATGTGGAGAAATTGGAATCCTTGTGCACTGTCAGTGAAAATGCAAAATGGTGCAGCCACTGTGGAAAACAGCGTGGAGGTTCCTGAGAAAATTGAAAGTGGAATTACCATGCAATCCAGCAATTCCACTTCTGGGTACTCGCCCAAAGAGCCGAAAGCAGGGCGGCAAAGGGATCCGTGTTCACGCCTGTTCACAGCGGCAACATTTGCACAGCCAAATGTGGAAACAGTCCAAACCGACAGCCAAACGGATAAACAAGGTGTGGCATATACGCGCAATAGAATATTATTCAGCTTTAAAAAATATTCTGACGTGTGCTACCACCTGCATGGACCTTGAAGAACTTATTCTGAGTTAAATAAGTCAGACACAAAAGGACAAGTGCCATATGATTCCACTTATTTGAGGTCCCCAGAGGAGTGGGATTCATGGAGACCAAAGGACAGTGGCCGCCAGGGGCTGGGGTGGGGAGAATGAGTGGTGTTTGCGGGGCGCAGTTTCCGTTTTGCAAGATGCAAGTGTTCTGTGGGCGGACGGTGGGGACAGTTGCACCACAGTGTGAATGTGCCTAAGGCCACCGAACTACACACTGGAAAACAATTAAGATGGTGCATTTTATGGTATGTCCATTTGATCACAACAAATAATTTTTAAAAAGTACTTTACCTATATAACCAGAAGTTTTAGTTGTTTTTATTCAGAGTCAAGCAGGTTACCCCGTCCATTCAAGCCGGCAGTGGAGTACCGTCCCTGCACGTTAAAATTCACCCTTAACTGTTCCTTAAGAGGTAGCCCCCTTGGTGGTGTGGGGGCTGCTGAGACAGCCTATCACGCGTGGCTGGGGTCTTGCCCCCAGCAGTGCTCGTGCCCCAGCGAGCGACACTGCAAACCATGGGTTCTGACTTCTAGGACCTGGCAGAGCCTGTTTTGCACAGACCAACCTTAACGCAGGCAGTGACGTGCCACATGGGCTCCCCCTTCAGAAGCACAGCTTGAGAAACCCAGCCCTGCACTCAAACTTGCGTTCTCTCCCCAGAGGCCCCAGGCACCAGCTCTATAGTTAAGGCGGCAAGTGCTTTTCTATTCTCAGCTGACGTGTAATTTGCAATCCTCTGTCTGACCAATGTGTCATTACCTCGAAAGACCCTAAGCCCTCCAAACTTCACCAAAGCCTCTTTTAGGCTTAAATTCGGAACTGAAGGAATCCTCAGGTTGTGGTGATTCTAATTGTTAAAATGTGGCCTTCGTGATTTGTAATTTCAAATACCCTTTCCTGTCCATAACATAGTAACTGGGGTCATTCATCACCACAAGCAATGAACTTGGCCTTGACTCCTCCGTTCAGGAACCAAGAGAACTTGAGTTGGCTCCAAGGGCTCACGTGCTGCCACTAGTCCAGCTGCTTCCATGTGGCAGGCTCCAAGCTGCTGAATCTGCACAGACTAGCTCTGAGCAGTCCTCTAAATTCTGATAATATCTGTAACTATGAACTAAATCACTGGGGAGATCATTTAACTATTATAATTTTTATCTAATAATAGATTGGCACAGCAACACTTTCCTACTAAAAAGAACACAGCCACAGGAGGATAAAGATTTGCTAGGGCTGCCGTAACGAAGTACCACAGACTGACTGCACAGCTCAGACAACAGAAAGGTACTTTCTCACAGGTCCAGAGCCTCGAAGTCAGAGCTCAAGGTGTCAGCAGGGTCACTTTCTCCTGGGGCCTCTCTCCTTGACTTGTAAATGGTCATCTTCTTCCTGTGTCACCTGATCTTCCCTCTGCACATATCTGTGTCCAAATTTCCTTTTCTCACAAGGACACCAGTCAGATTCCATTAGCACTCACCCTAGTGATCTCATTTTTAACTTAATTACCTTTTTAAATGCCCTGTTTACAAATACAGTTACATTCGGAGATATGAAGGGTTAGGACTTCAACATATGAAATGGGGGTTGGCGGAGGAGACACAGTTCAGCCCATAATAACCTCTAAAAAGACATGCTGCAGTGTATCTTATCTCATCATAAAGCTTGGTGTTTCCCATGTAATCCTTCAATGAGTCTCCATTTTTAAGAGAAATAATTTAATTTCATGATATTTTCTTCTTGGGCCATTAGAAAATTATCTTAGAGGCAAAAATGTTGAGGTAAGCCCTGGCTGGGTAGCTCAGTTAGTTAGAGCATCGTCCTAATATGCTAAGGTTATAGGTTCAATCCCCAACCAGGGCACACACAAGAAGCAGCCAGTGAATGCACAAATAAGTGGAACAGCAGATTGATATTTCTGTCTGTCTGTCTGTCTGTCTCTCCCTTCACCTCTCTAAAATAAATTTTTTAAAAATGAAATTCATTCTCAAATGTTGAGTTATTTGACATATTTGACTTTTAAGTGACACTAAAACACAGAGCATCCGTCTTCACTATGTAAGCCCCTTTTCGCTCTGCACTCGTAGGCTGTTTCTGGAACCGAAGGGGCGCACCCCCTGCCCACTGACCACCCTAGAACTCATTGATTGCAAGATGGATCCGTGGTCTCTGGCCTGGGGCAGGCTCTGCAGTTCAGCAGTTTGCATCCTCTGGTCCTCGATTTCTGCAAGTAAGGCTGGACGTGGCCTCCCTTCAAGGCTCTTCGTCAGGTGGGGGAGGCGAAGGCAGGGGCAGGCGGTGTCGCATTTCCATTTCCTTGGGTTTCATCAAGTCATCACTGAAAGGGGATACTGGAAAAACCTCCTTAGAGTTGATGTTCCTGAGTAAACGTTAGGGTTCTCAAAAAGAGTCTGTTCATTCATTTATTCTTTCAACAAGGATTTGTCCAAGGCTATTCTGTGCAAGATGCTGTGCTCATTGCTAAGGAAGATGCAAGTGCACGTAAGGTGATGCTGCCGTCTGAGTCACCCTCAGGAGAGCAGAGGAGACATGCTCTCCTTGATTATGCAGAATGTAAGGCTGAAATCTGAATATCACGAAAGATGCCCGTGTAAATTTTAGCAGTAGTTTGGATACGGGAAACCACAGTTCTCGAAGTGAAGGGATTCACCTGGAGAGGAGGTGGGAGGAAAGGCGTGGTGCTAGGGAAAGACAGCGCAAGTCCTTCAGAGGGCTGGGCACCAAGCATGCAAGGGGAGGGTTGGGAGCTAATAATAATAATAATAATAATAATAATAATAATAATAATGCCAGCTAATGGTGCTTGCTTACTGTGTGCCAAGCACAGTGCATGAATCATCTCATTTATTCTCCGGATGATAGATAGATATGTACCACTACATATAGATGTACGACCTTAATGATAGGGATGTACCATTCCCATCCCCTGATTATAGATGAGGAAACACTCAAG
>PVKU01002880.1:0-204085 GCA_004027475.1 Anoura caudifer
GACGACTCCTCTCCTGTCACCTACCCACACCCAGATGATCCCTTTAGTCAGCAATCGTTAAGCATGAACTACTGCAATGGACCCTTAAAACTGGTTTTACTACTTCCAGTCATGTGTTCTTCTGATCCATTGTCTACAATGCCACCACAAAGATTCATTTGTAAGTGAAAACCTGATGATGTTCGCTCCCTGCTACAAACTCCTTTAAGAATTATCATTACCTATTAGATACAGCATACTCCTTAAGCACAGCATACAAAGTCCACCTCCTGGCCCCTACCCACCTCTCCAATCCAATAGCTCATTTAATTAGCTGTAGTGTCTTCAATGCACCATGTTGTTTCACACTTCTGAGCTTTCATCTAAATCAGGGTATCAAACTCATTTTCACGGTGGGGGGGGGGGCCGCATCAGCCTCGTGGTTGCCTTCAAAGGGCCGAAATAATTTTAGGACTGTATAAATGTAACTACTCCTTATAAATGTAACTACTCCTTAACAGTTAAGGGTTAGTTACATTTATACAGTCCTAAAATTATTTCGGCCCTTTGAAGGCAACCGTGAGGCTGATGTGGCCTCTGGTGAAAGTGAGTCTGACACCCCTTGTCTAAGCTGTTCCTCCTGCCGGGGCAGCCCACTCCCTATCCACCTGGCGAATACTTTCTCAGCTGCCAGGAGAGAACTCAAGTACCACTCACCCGGGAAGCCGTCCCTAAACACTCCTGGTAGATCAACCGCTACTTCCTTTGTGCTCTCCTGCCTCAGCTGCTACACAGACCCCTATCACGGAAGTCATCACCCACTACTCTGCTGTAACTAGGTATTTACATGCCCATCTCCTACTGCTACTTTTAAGGGCCTGAACCAAGTTCTATGCAAAACAGCTAGTGCCTACTATGTAATCCATAATCAATAAATACATGTGCTAAGTGAAACTATAATTTTCATGAAAGAAGCAGAAGTAGTACAAACAATTTAAGAATATTATATTGGCTTTAGGATGTATACGATGATTTGGGAGACCAGCCTACCTTATTAAACTTGGCTCACATTAGTATTAAAATGGGTTTGTACTGCCTAAACATGCCCTGACAAAGTAAAACGAATTGCAATGGAAATATGAGGGGGTCAGGAACAAAGTTAACAGGAATTAAGAGCTACTGTGAGCACACTCTACTTTAACTTCAAAAATGACAAAGCTATATTAGTTTATAAAATGACATCACATTTTTTTTAATTGAAAATAACAGGAACTATGCACAAGTTATATACAGGGTGCTCTGGTCACTTGGATATATGGTCACTGCTTGCTGTTCTTATACACACACAGCCACTAGGTGGCGTGCCCTTCTAGCCTGAAAATGTTCTTACTGGGTTTTACCACGAATTTCAACATAAAAACAGAGGTCTGGGAAATCAAAACCATTTTAGTTTGTTTAGTGTCTAGTCTTGGCTAATAGAAGCTCCTCAGTCCATCACCACCCTCCCTCCATCCCCACTCCCAAGGTTGGAACAATCTGAGCTGAAACACCAACCCAGGGGCATCCAACCCAGGGGCATCCAACCCAGGGCCTGCGGCCCACATGCAGCCCAGGATGGCTGAGTGCGAACCAACACAAAATTGTAAACTTACTTAAAACCTTTTCTTGGCTCATCAGTTTTCGTTAATGTTTGTGAATTTAATGTATGGCCCAAGACAACTCTTCTTCTTCCAGTGGGGCCCAGAGATGCCAAAAGATAGTAAAGACACTAAAAAAATTATTTTATTCCGGGCTGTATTTCTAATATGGAACTTTCAATGTGCCCAGCAAAAGGAGTAAAAAGATTGCTCCTTTGATAACAACTATTCTCTAAGCATGTATTTTTCATGGGGTCTCCTCGCTAAATACTATCATAGCCTAACCTCACCTTTAAAACAATAACTATGGTCCTGGCTGGTGTGGCTCAGTGGAGTGAGGGCCAGCCTGTGGACCAAAGGGTCACTGGTCCAATTCCCAGTCAGAGCACATGCCTGCGTTGGGCCAGGCCCCTAGTAGGGGGCACACAAGAGGCAACCACATATTGCTGTTTCTCTCCCTTTCTTTCTCCCTCCCTTACTCTCTCTCTAAAAATAAATAATTAAATAAGAAAAATAATTATATAAGCTTAAAGGCTGGAATTGGGCCCTCCTATTCTCCAACTGTTGCTATCACTTCTACTTAACAACCAGCATGCTTTGGTTTGGCCTTTACTTGTCCAAGTGGTCAAATATAAGGTTCAGGTTCAGGTACGGTGTGAAGAAGACAAACTCTGGGCTGGCTCCACGTCAGGCAAAAGAATTTGCCATTTACTTGGCCTTGCCCTGCGCTTTTATTTTCCTCAGGAAACTTATTCTAGGGCAGACTGCTGATCAAAGATAGAATTCTCATTTTACTATCATCCTAAGTTTAACAATAGGTTCTTTGTTTTTGAAAAAGAAACAGAACACATTCTACTTACATATTTAAAGCCTTCAGGACATAAAACTCTGACTAAAACCAAAAAGTCTCTTACTTCTATATATTGTCAGTTATGACACAACAATAAAAGAAGAAAAGAAAGAAGATGGAAAGGAGAACTTTAAGTCTCTGAAGAGATATCCTCATTAATTCCAGAAACACCCAGCTATGTATATACGTGGCAAAAAATAGATATACCCAAAGAGCAGGAAATAAACACAGAAGACAGAACCAGGGGAAAAGGAAGCAGGGAGACCCACTGTGTTTATATAAATGTTAATGTCAGTATTAAAGGGAAGGGGTGGGTAAGCTTTTGCTGTGAAGAGCCAGATAGTAAATTTTTTAGCCTTTGTGGGCCATCCCAACTACTCTGTCCCGCTGCTGTAGCAGGAAAGCGCTTACATAAACATACACATGTAAATAAATGGGTGGGGTTGTATTCCAGCATGTTTTTTTTTTTTCTTTACAAAAACAGTTGTTGGGACTTGGCTCACAGGCCATAGTTTGCCCATCCCCTGCTTCAAGGATGGAAAGTACAAACAGTCTGTTTTTACATTCACATACAAAAGCAGCTTTAACACTGGCTAAACCCCTGAGAAGTACCATTCGAATTCAATGTAACAGGCATACTTTAAAATTTTTAAAACAAAGTATTTTAAAAACAAATGGTATATACGGCCAAAAATATTTTTAAGCATTTATATTTCTACATGGGTTTAAAACACAAGTCCTTAAAAACTGGTCTTATTATGAACGATAAAATCAAAATGATACAAAAATCCTATGAACTCATCGTACCACATTTTGCAAAAGACTGCCACTATAGACTCACTGAGCCCCTACCAGGTGGAAAGCACAGGTCTCGGCATCCCCGTACCAGTACTCATCACTGTATCAGAAAACGTTTACCCCACGGTATTATCTGCATTTTCTACGATTCTCCAGGATTACAGGAAGACCCAAGCCCCTAAGCACCAGGAGACACTTCTTACTGGTAGGCACTGGGCATTACCCTGGGGTGACCTTGGGAAACAAGGTGCTTGGGAAACTCCCACCCAAGTTCCCTCACCTCCTTATTCTGCTGTGTTTGCTGCCACCTCCAGCGTCGTTTTAGCGCTTCCTTCTCAGCTCCCTTTTCCATCAGTGCATACAAAGCTTTCCGCAGCATCAAGTCCCGATCGTGGAAACCCCACATCCCTGTGGCAAGAAAACGTACAGTAAGACACCTTACCGTGACTCAACTCCACCTATTAATTATGATACACAGACCCTGGCATGAAGGAAATCAGGCTGAAGCCCAAGTTCAAAGAAACTCTTCTGTGATTTAGGGGAAAGGTACTTAATCGAGAAAGAGAGATGTTCCTACTGTAGAGATTCAGACACTTGGAGGACTTGAAAGTGGAGGATATACCACCTCCCTCCTACAAGCCACTGACAGGAAGTCCTTACCCTGATGCAAGTCTAACACACTAAATGGGCAGCAGCAGATAAGACAGGTCTGGCACATGACAATCAGCATCAGAGCTTGATGGACAGTTGGAAAACGGGGACTTTTTAAAAGCTAGGCAAATAATACATTGAGTTATAAACAACCTGTATCATCTACAGTTAACAAGTCTCACAAAGGACAGATGAAGATGTATCTTTTTCTATGTACCCGAGGAATAAACATTAAGTAGAATTATATGCACACACAGAGCTACATATGCTTGTTTTCTGCTGCTCATTACTTGTGAGGGTCACCTCTCAGAGTGGGACCCGTGCTACGCCTGGGCTCTACACATGATTTGAGTAAGACCAAAAAACCAGGGCAGGGCTGTCTTCCAGCTCCCCCCTGCACCAGCATGTGCACGCACCCCCCAAGTCCTGCACATGACATTGATCTCTGATTCCTTTCTACAAGGGACGAAGGGCCACTTTCAAGACTCACCAAGAGAGGCTGCGTGCAGAAGGCAGTTTCCATCTCCAGTAGTTGCTAAAGGAAGCAGCCTCTGACAAGTGGGGTCCACGCTCACCCACCAGTTCAAACGCCCTACAGAAACAGGAAGACAAGAGGAGATTACCCATAAAGCCCTTCTTACCTCCCTATTCTTAAAACAGACTCCAAATCTGCCTCCTCTAGGAAGCCTTCCAGGACAAAATCATCATGCTATTACTCTTTATATCTTCTTCACTTAAATCTAATTGATCAGAATCCAATGAACACAATTGGCTAGATCAGTGGTTCTTAAGTGGGGACAATTCTGTCCCCAAGCGAACATCTGACAATGTCTGGAAATATGTCTGGTTGTCACAAATGGTAGGGGGATCCTACCGGTATCCAATGGGTAGAGGGCCAGGGAGCCTGCTAAACACAGAACAATGCACAAGAGAGCTCACAAAAGAAAATCTTATCTGGTCTTAAATGTCAACAGCACTAAGACTGAGCGACCTGGGTTAGACGATGAGGCCAAGGTCATAGGTAGAACTCTGTATTGGCTACTTGGTCTGATTCCTTCACTCTGGTCAGGAGATTAGGTAAATACTGCAGCAACTGTGCTGAGCACAAATCCATCATCGGTAAAAGAAAAAGAACCTCAAGCATGTGTTCAAAGTGTCATAGAAGTATCATCTGCATATGACAGTCAGCATGTCAGCATGTAGGTCTGTCCAGAAGGTATCCAGCCAAGTAATATGAAAAATAGAGACATTTATTGAAGAAGATACAAGACACACTAAATAGGACAATGACGTCTCAGTTCCCTTCAAAGTAGGTGCCTGGGGACCTCACACAGCTCTCCCAGTGGCCATCAGCTGCCCCATCTTATTTTCCCGAATCTGTTCAACAGTATGAAATCTCTTCCCTTCCAAAGGTGATTTTAGTTTTGGGAAAAGCCAGAAGTCACAGGGCACCAAATCTGGGCTGTAGAAGGACTGAGTTACTTGGGTGATTTGATGTTTTGCCAAAAAAACTCTGCACAGACGTGACACACTGTGGGAGCATTGTCGTGGTGAAGCTGCCAATCACCCACTGCCTGTGGCTGCAGCCTTCTGAATCATCTGAATAGCTCCTACAGAGGAATGTTCAAGCTTAACACAAAATGTGATGCGGATTCGTTGCTCTACTCACTCAGCCATTCTGAATGTGACACCCACACAGCACACATGCTCACTCAAGGGTGTCTACTGCCCCCACTGACTAGTACAGTGAGGTCATCACTGTCCAGATATGCGCATGCCAATCCACTCTCCTTGGCTGCCAGGTTATCTCAATGTTGCACAAACTGTCCTCATTATATTAACAATGGCTGGACTTTTTCAGGAAAGACCTCATATGGTATGACTTTCAAGACAGGAACAACGAGACCAAGTACATAAAACACCCAGGAAGATGAGTCTCAGTCTGCAGAGTCATCCCACAACTGCCAACCCATTATTTACATGTGGAAAATATTTTATGAATGATGGGTAGAAGTTTTCTTGAATTACTAAAGAGTCTACGGAAAAAAAATGGCCTATAATCTCACCAGGTAACTTGCTAACTTTAAATATATATGTAAGTCAATGTACATGGTTAGTGTGGAAGGTACAAAATGAAAAAGGAAAAGCGTCCGTTCCGTGCCCCCAGCCCTCACTCCGCAGTCCTTCTGTGGGAGCTTTTAATACCTGACTAACTTCCAGAACCCCCCGTCACCTCAACCCCTCATATTAACTAACTTAACAAGAGTTTAAAACAAACAGCTGTAAACGTAAACAAATCTTTTGGGAAAAGTTTATATAAATAAACATGACCCTCAGATTAATCACCACTTATCTACAGCACTGGTCCTCTGTTCACAAGGCTGTTCCAGAGCCAATTATAATCCGCTTGTATTTTCTTCATGTACAGATTTTTAGGTATTGATTCCTAGGCCTTTCATGTGTGTATCTGGTTTCCCTTCCACCAAACAGGAAATTTCCAGAGGGCAGTGTCTACTGCGTGTCCTTTCTTTAACCTGAAGAAGTGCCCAGCTCAATGAATGTTTACCTGACTGACTGCTGACTGGGACTGGAATCAGATCCCTCACGTAGGCTGGAAGCTACCGGTCAAGCCCTGCCCCACCACGCGGCTGCCTACAGGTAGACAGCAGAAGGGAGAACAAGGAAAGGGAAGCACTCACTGACCTGCCTGTTCCAAGGCAACCAGCATGGACTGTTCAATGAGGTCTCTCTCTATGAAGCTGCGGAAGTCTTCATTGTACACAGTGAGATCTGGAAGCTGGAAGGCACAGATGGGCATTTCCAGGGGGTGCTCACTGCTCCCCCCACCCCCACCATTGGAGGAGACATGGGACCGGGCCAGGGAAACAATGCTGGAGCTGGCGTGGGAGATGCCCCTAGACAGGCGTTTTTCTGCAATGAGAAATGGAGTCACCTTAGAATATACACGGCTCACTCAGAGAACTTTCCACTCAGGGAAAAACCATGAGTCTCACTGGCTACCAAATACCACAACCCTCCTTTCTCAAGCCAAATACAACTGGAGAAATACAGAAAGTGGCATTTTTGTGCACTCACGTAGGCACCAAATATACATTCCTTTCTACCATTTTGGAAATTTTCCTAACTTTCTCTCCCTATGACTCTGTCTTTTTCCATTTTCATCTCCCAACATAACAGGGACCCCTTCATCTGGCAACCTGGTCACTGTTTGGTGGGAGGAAGAGGGAATAAGGGAAATGGGGTTGCATTTGACTAGACTGCCTCAAACAGTATCTCCAATAATTTTCAAGGTCTTGGAGAATACAGAAAAGTATTTCCATTATAGAAATTTCATGAAAAATCTTACACATTCAGGAACTTCCTTACCTACCATCAATAACATTTATTTACATTATTGACTACAACTTTTCTTGATAGTTTATCAGAAAGGTTTAGGTACAGTCGATTCTTATTTAACATGCTACAGAGGAACACAGTAATGTAGACAGTGCCTCAAGTTATTTATTTTGAATAGATGGCACTTATAATCCCCCTGCAGATATCCCCCACTGGGATAAGTTGCTCAGTGTAGTATTACAATTCATTCACATGGTTTGGGTTATATAAATATTATCAAAAGAGCTAAAAAATGTATTGGGTAGCAGTTCTTAACCCAGTATTTGCCAGAGGTGATGCACAAAGTTGAGATTTGTTTAAAAGTTATTATTTTTTTTAAATTTATTATAGAGTTATTTTATAATGATGTTATTTTTTTAAATTATTTTATTTATTTATTTTTTGAAAGCAGGGAAGGGAGGGAGAAAGAGAGGAAGAAAAACCTAAATGTGAGAGAGAAATATCAGTTGGATGCCTTTTGTACGTACCCCCATCCAGGGACTGAAACTGCCACCCAGGCATGTGTCCTGACTGGGAATTGAACTGGAGACCTTTCACTTGGTGCGATGACACCACACTAACTGAGCCACACAGTTCAGGGCTAGTGATGTTATTTTTTTAAACTCTTTTTTTTAGGTATTTGAAAAATACAACATGCCCATTGTGAAAAAAAACCAAATACTATCAAAAGGTACAAATGTTACAAAGAAATTTCCCTCTCCTTCAAAATTCCTGATCCCTTCCCCAGAGACAACCTTTCACAGCCTTCTAGAATTTTTTATACACATAGAAGCATATATAGCTTTTAAAATCATTTTTAAAACTTAAACAAGAGAAAACTACATACTGCATCTTACTCTTCTCAATAGAGTCTAGAGATTTTTCCAAAACAGCACACCAAGTTCCACCTAACTCTTTCTAACAGCTGTAGAATATTCACAATATGAATTTTTACAATTTATTTAACCATTCCTCTATTAATGGACATTAAAGGTTGCTTTCAGCCCTGTCTAGTGTGGCTCAATGGATTGAGTGCCAGCCTGTGAACAAAAGGTTGCTGGTTCGATTCCCAGTCAGGGCACATGCCTGGGTTGTGGGCCAGGTTCCCATTCAGGGGCAAGCAAGAGGCAACCGATCGATGTATCTCTCGTACATCGATATTTCTCTCCCTCTTTCTCCTTCCCCTCCCCTCTTCTTAAAAATAAATAAAACCTTTCAAAAAAGTTGTTTTCAAGCTTTAACTTTCAAGCTTTATGTGTATCTATTTATATATGTATATATTTATTTACAGGACATAGAGATATATGCACACATGAACATGTGATAAATTCCTATAAATGAAACTGCTGAATCAGGGGATATATGCATTTTTAAATTTTGGCAGTGACAATATTAGCAAAATGGCCTCCAAAGAAGTAGATGGTGGTAACCCTTTGAATTCTATTTTTGTGTCCCTCATCTCAACAATTAGATTGTATGCCCCTTCCTCTATTTTTTCACAGTATCTGAAAAAGGCATTTACACTGGATAACACTCAAAATGCAGAGTGACAGTGAGGGGCTCCAAGACCTGGACAGCCTGAGGCCACCTCTGACCACTCTGACTGGGGACAAGGGGAAGGAAAGGAGTTATCTCCAAAGGATCAGTAAACTCTGACTCCATTTAACAGCCCTGCCCTTCCTTTCTACTCTGTACACAGAAATACCCCTCGGTCACTCAAGTACCTTGAACGATGTCATCCTGCCGCTGTAGGGGAGGTCGGGGAGGGCGAGCAGACTCTCTATCAGAAAACCCCTTTTCAGGGGTCCTGGAGGCACCGCTGCCTTCACTAAAGGGTTGGGGCAGGTTCCCAGCATGGACCTGACGTAGCTGTTCAAAATCACTGAGGGCGGCACTCACATCCCAATTCTTTCCTGTCAGGAGAGACACGGCGAAAAGTGAATTGAGCGCTCAGAGCGTGGAAAAACTGAGGGAAGACACACAACGATCACTCTGCCCATCCTATCAAAATCAGCAGGCATGTACTCACGCACGCTTCAATCCCTCCCCTTTCCTTACCCGGCTTTACCTTTCTTTCTAACACTTCTATCTGAAATATCACAATTCCTTTACTTATTGTCAATATCCTAAGTAAGCTCCACGAGCATAGAAATTTTGTGTCTCTGTACTGGAAGGGCCCTTGAGAGACCTAGAAACCTCATTTGGCATGTAAAGGATACGAAGCTTAATGAAGTAGGGTGACTTGCCCAAAGTCACAGTTAATCTGCGCCAGGCCCAGCAGGAGTCAAGACCAGGTGTCCTAATTCTGAGGTCCAGAGGGTTATTTATCTAGATGTTCTCTAGGATGTCCTAAGCCACCTGAAATTGTATACAAAGTTACAGTCACATGCATTTTTCTGAAGAACCAGCAACTAGCTGTCATGAGATTATCAAAGGGAATTAACCTCTCCAAACTGAAGAATCACTGCTCTACTGAAGACCCTAAAAGATAGGTCTGCCATATGTTTTTTCCTGTTGCTTTCTCCAGTTAAATTATTCAATAAATAACATGCTGCACAATTGTTCACTCTTCCTCCTGTTCTATTCCATCTGCTACCACCTTAATGTAATTCCTATTGCCTAGTGTCCCACCTCCAATCCACTCTGAGGAATTCCGAGAGATTACTCTTTCTAAAGTACAGCTCTGATCATTTTGATGTCCTAATCAGAGTCTTTACTGTCTTACCACTGTCTATGGAACAAAGTCTAGGCTCTTGTGTGTGACATTCAAGGCTTCCTATGACCTGGTTTACTCTTCTTTTTCTATTTTTTTTTAAAGATTTTATTTATTTATTTTTAGATGGAGAGGAAGGGAGGGAGAAAGAGAGGGAGAGAAACATCAATATGTGGCTGTCTCTCACACACCCCACACAGGGATGCCTGGCCTGCAACCCAGGCATGTGCCCTGACTGGGAATCGAACCTGTGACCCTTTGGTTTGCAGGCCGGCACTCAATCCACTGAGCCATGCCAGCCAGGGCCCTGGTTTTACTTTTCTAGTCTTTTTTTTCTACACTTCAATTTCCCTATGAGAAAGGCTATGAGAGTGGAGGTGATATTGGGTTGTTATGAAGATTAAGGGAATTGAAAGCAGTTGGAATAGTGTTTGGTACACAGAAAGCATTATCCACGTTGCTGTTATGTTTCTTCTTATTATTGTAATTCTCCAGTTAACTGTATTAATCATCCACGTCTGCTGAATTTACTTTTGAACCATTATAGTCATCATTTGTCCCAACTCCCTCGGCTCACTCTGCTTCAGTCGTGCTGGCCTCTGCTCTTCCTAGAACATGTGAAGATTGTGCCCACCTACGGCCTTTCCGCTAACTCTTCCCACTGCTCTTTCCCCAATATATCCACACAGCAACTCGTCATCCCCTTCAGGTGCTTGGTCGAACGTCACATTCTTAGTAAGGCCTACCCTAACCACCCAATTAAAATTACAGCCTCATCATTCCCCTATTTTCCGTAACACCTTACAATACAGTTTACTTGGTTATCATGTTTGTTGTTTACTGACTATCTTTCCCACTAAAAGGGCAGAGATTTTCGTTTGTTTTGTTCAAGTATCTAGAACCTGGCACATAGTAGCTACTCAATAAATATTTTTTGAAGAACAGAGAACTTCTGTCTTGAATGAATGACATCTGTCTTGAGCACTGGATCTAATCTCCAGCTGTCTGCTCAACTCCTTAGAATCAGGGCCTCCTAAACGATCAACACGTCAAAGCTGAAGTCCATCATCTTCCCTCCCAAAACTCGATTCTTTTCCTCCTACATTCTCTCAGTCAGCCATGGCATCCGGTCCCTCCAACCCAGAAACATCAGTCCTCTCCAGCGCCTCACCAGTCCTCAGATCCCATTCTCCTGCTTCCCTCACTAACCAGTCAGTCCCCGGGGTTGTTTGTCCTTGACACAGCTCTCAAATCTCTCCTTTCTTGTCTCCTTCTATTGTCACTGTCCTAACTCAAGGCCTGATCATCTTCACCTGGTCTTTGGTCTTTTGGAAGGGGCTCTCTCTAGTCTCTCTACTCCTAATCTATCCCCTCATTTATTCTTTTTTCCCTCCAATTCGTTCTTTATATTACAACCAGAGTTAACTTTTAAAGGAAAAAAAGACAGAAAGAAAGACAGAGAGAAAATGACAATCAGGCCCTTTGATTCCACTTCTAAATTGTATCTTAAACCCATCCACCTCTCACTCCACTGCTACTGCTGTAGTTCAAGGTACATCCTCTCTCACCTGAACTACCGCAATATTCTTAACTGATTTTACCATTTCTGCTCTGGCCACCTCCCAATCCATTCCATACCTTTCAACTAGTACAGTGTAAAAAACTCAAATCCAATCTTGTCACTCCCCTGGTTAAAATCCTTCCCCAGCTTCCCAAAGAAGAAAGAAACTTTAGCTCCTTGCCATGGCCTACAAAGGCTCCCACCACTTTTTGTTTCCTGCCTATCTGACCAGATTCTTACCATTCTTACACCAGTCTTCCTACCTGGTTCACTACTGGTTTTTCTAATGTGCCAAGCTCTCCTTCTCCTTGGGGTCCCTGTATAAGCTAATTCTTCTAATAAGCAAGCACTCTCTTCCACATTCCTTTGTCTTCCTACTCCTACACACCCTTCTGGGTTCAGTTCAAACGCCACTTCCTCAGGAAGGCCCTTCTGCACTCTCTAGCTAATTTTGGTTTCTCTCTTACACTTCCCATAGCATTTCTTTCACAGCATGAGTGGGTGTGCACATGGGTATGGGAGGGTGTGTGTGAGAGAGCGAGAGAGCAAACATGCAAACATTAATTTGTAATAGAATTGTTAAGAGCCGGACTCTGAAACCAAACTGCCTAGGTTCAAATCCTACTTAACCTCTCTGAACCTCAGTTTTAAAATTATAATACTGGAAATTTAAACCCTGATCTTCTGTTTCCGAACTAAGGCTCCACTCATAGGAGGCTAAGCAAATGTCAAATGGTGACACCTTTCTCACAATCTAAAAAATTTCCCATTTAAACTACAAACTTGCCCCTTTCCCTATAGGCTTATCTATTTGCATCATTATATATTTTCATCATCAAAAAGCATCTGTTAGTAATGATGCCAAACAAAGAATTCCATACTGTATGATTCCAAGCCTTAAGGACCTTAAGATCTAGAACATTCACACTGATGTGTATATACAGATATAAGTAAACAAAAGGAGCAAAATTAACTCACTCTAAACAAAATTACCCATATAAAGTAGGACAGGAAAAAAACAAAACCCGAATGATCCCAAATATGAAAATCCAAAAGCCATTTAAAGCGGAACCTTGGTTCTTGAGCTTAATTCATTCTGGAAAACTATTCAAGAAGCAATCTGTTTGAAAACTGAATCTCCTTTGTCTGTTGCCTGAGACACGTGACTAATCATAGAGATATCAGCATGAAAGGATTCTGGGGTACAGAAGTGAGACCCGAGGTTTTGTTAGAAAACCGAGACATTTTTTCCATGAACAACTTGGTTGAGAACCAAACTATTTGAGAACTAAGACATTCGAGAACCAAGGCTTGTCTGTTTAAAGAAGTCTTAAAGATCTAGAGTTATGCTTTCAGTGAACGAGTGTAAAATTTCACTTGCATTACCTGAGCATTAAATTGGCAGTGCAGAAAGCTACCCTAAAAAAAATTCAAGGCGAAAGGATGATTCTGCATTTTAAAATTATGGTGGGTCACACACAGAGTAGATTATTAGAAGTAACTTAAATGTAAGGCCTACCGTACACAAAATGTCTTTCTTATCACCTTAAATTTCCCAAATCATCTTAATAGATACCACATTTTACTTCCTTCTCATTCTCCCCCAGTGACCTCTTACCTTCTAGGAGGTCTCGGGCCAGACCTGGCTCAGCTCCTGTGGAACGAACAAAGTCCGACAGGACAGCATCCATGTCCAGGGTCATGAGATCATTAAGTACCTTCAGGCAGCGGATGTAAGGAGGACATCGATCAAAATTCAGGCCTCCACCTGAGGAAGAAATAAACACGTAAGACTCAAATGGTTTCTCTCAATGGTTTCTGCACTGGAATGGAATGTCCACGGCCCAATTGCAGCAGCTTCCTAACCAAAAGCGGAAATTGACCATCCCAGCTCATTCATTTCAATTGAATTTATTATGAAGAGTAACACTGAGTTTCCTAATTCCTCATTCATATTTTTTAACTACTACATTAACCACAAGACCATAATACCACTCCAAATAATGCTCTTCCCTTACTTTTCTAGAGTATTACATTTCTACCCATCAATGTGCTTATCCAAACTAATCCAGACTACCACCCTGAAGAACTCCCCACCCGCCTTCTTCTCTAACATAGCACCTTGTTCATTTCCTTCCTGAAACTTTACTATACTCTAAAATCATTCTGATCAGTTACTATATAGTCTCCTCCTCTAATGTGTAAGTTTCTTAAAGTAAAGAGCTTGTGTGTCCTGCTCCCTAATGTGTCCCCAGCATGTATCACTTGGCACTTGGCTCAGTGCCTGGCACACAGGCCCTCAGGAAATATTTGCTGAGTGAATGAATAAAAGAATGAATGAATACTATACACTAAATAATTGACAGTTACCACTCTTCTGATGCTAGTGAGGAAATGGAAGGAGCAGTATGATCACTAGCACAAGTCCAAAGAAAAACCGTAAACTGTTATGCAAAGCAGAGATCCCAAAGGTTCATAACAAAAGTCAATCTTTGTCCACTAACTCCACAAGACTGCCAAATAAGTTCACCTGAAAAAGATCTCTTCTTTCAGACTTGACTTTGGCAGAATCTCTGTCCCTGACTGACAGCCTGGCACCAATCCACATTCCTCTGAAGAATCCACATTCCTCTGAAGTTAGCAGTCCCAGCTGAGGAAGCAATAATGGAGTGAGGAACAACCGCTAGCCAAATTCTGCCATGTCAGAAAGGATGTTTGCAGTTCTCTGCAGAAGAGGATTTGTTCATCAAGTCACCAGGTACACACACACCTGCCCCACCACACCCATCAATCCTCTGCCTTTTGGGGAAGGCAAAAGTAGCATTCTACAAAAGGTAACAGGTGACTCAGGTGACAGTCTCTTCAATCCCAGGACCTGGCTTGTTTAGTGATGTGATCAGATCCTGATTTTCTTCATGCCTTAGAAATATTAAGGCAATCATTTGTGGGTTATAAACCCAGTAGAGGTCCCTAACTCAGTAACACCGATTTTTTATGGGAGAGAGAGATGGCAAAATAGAAAGTATTCTCTTTTGTACTATATTGCAGTAAGTAGTACAAGAGATCCTTGAGTGCCGGGACAAGTTTTATTTCCGTTCACAGCCCCAACCACCTAGCAAAGCATACAATACTGCAGGTAGTCAATCAACACCTGAAAAATAAACAAGCCTCCACATCAGTCACCAATGAACCAATCAATCTGAGGCTTAATTTAGCAGATCAAAAATTCTAGGATACTTCATACCTCCTATCACTCCTCCCTTCCCCTCCCCTGGTCCCAGCCAACTCTCCGAGTTTTATAGAGCATCTCCTTTCTAAAAAGACATCTGTACTGTGGACTGCTTCCACTGTCCTCATGTCATGTGATTTGTACCAACACCTCTATGTATTAGCTGGGTGACTCATGTCAAATTACTCACAGGGTTTCAGCTGCCTCTCGTATACCCCAGACTTGGATTCAATGACTTCTAAGATCCTTTCCGGATTTAAAAAATGAACTTCTTAGGTTCAATACAGCTTCATAAACTGTGGTCCTTATATTCTCTTTTGGTCTACACATTATCAATGTCTAATTTACTTCCATTTCAATATCACGATTGTCACAAAAGGCTACCAAATCATAAACTACCTTTTCCCTAAGATACCTAAATTTCAACATGTTATAAATCAGTTCCTTACATTCAATACTTAAGAAACAAATTCCTTCAGAATTCATAGATGAATGAGTGGCTTCTCCCTCCCCCAATACAGATAAGAATTTCTTCTCTGGGCCCACTTCCGTCACTGTCTTAGGTCACAGGACATGGGAGTGGCCCAAATAACTCAGATGCATGAATAATCCCAAACCAAGGGCATGCTTAAAAATGATTTCAATCTTCTTAAAAAAAAAACATGCAAAGGAACTTAGTAAAGCCTCTTTAATAACCTCCTGGGAGAATGAAGGAAACATACACTAAGCACACAAACAGCAATCAGCAAAAAAGAGCTCAGCGGGAGAGAAGAGGTGATTAAGCCACAGGCATGCAGGCGCTTTCCCAGACAGACACAGGCCTCTGAGTGAGAGAAGCCAATGAAAACCATCAATGTCAAGGCATCATAGATCTTATGTGCTAACGCAGTAGGCCATTCTATCCAAAAATATTTTCTTAAAGATTTTATTTACTTACTTTTAGAGAGAGGAAGAGAGGTAGAAAGAAAGGGAGAGAAACATCAATGTGTGGTTGCCTCTTACACACCCCAAACCGGGAACCCAGCCCACAAACCAGGCATGTCCCCTGACTGGGAATCAAACTGGTGTCTCCCTGGTTTGCAGGCCGGCACTCAATCCACTGAGCCACACCAGCCAGGGCTCCAAAAATATTTTTTAAAAATAATTTAGAGGTCCAACATTATCTAGCATTACCTGCTCAAAAATTCAAAGCACTGCCCTGGCCAGCGTGGCTTAGTTGGCTGGGCATCGTCCCACAAACCAAAAGGTCTAGGATTTGAACCAGGTCAGAGCACATGCCTGGGTTGCAGGTTTGGTATCTGGTCAGGGCACGTAGGAAAGACAACCAATCGATGTCTCTCTCACATTGATGTTTCTCTCTCTCCCCCTCTCTCCTACTCCCTTCTCCCCTAAAAAAAAAAAATCAAAGCACAACACCATACTTCTTGGCAACACATCTTATATTTGATGTCTCCAGGTGCACGCCATGGACTCCACCCTAACCCCACCCAACAGGTGAGGACAGCTGCTTTTGTTACATCACCACCAACACCTGGCTGCAGCTTCTCAAATTCCGAATGGGAATATCCAAGGCAATGACTAGGACTCACAGTCCCTGGCTCTGCCTCAGCACACAGAAAGGAAACGAAGAAAACAAAATGCTGGCTTTCAAACTTTGCAATGAAACAGAAGAAGCACTCAAATAGTTGTTGACTGAATGGTATTTAGACAAATCTCAACTGGAGTCGAAGTCCTCCAACCCTCCAACTGGAAGACACTCCAGCTTCAGCAATTATTTAATCCAATGTCTTCTCCATGCAAGAAGCCTTCTATTAGATCTGGCAGATCAATCATCCAGTCTCCACAAGAATACAAGCTTTGACGGAGAGCTCATTCTTCTGCCAGGATGTCCATTTATTGTTAGACAGCTCTAATTGTAGAAAATGACTTTCTAAACGAAATCACCAGCCCTCCCCCACCTACAATTTTCACATAATGGCCCTTGTTCTGTTCTCCAGAACAATAAAATCTACTCCCAGGATGATGAAATTGTCATAGAAATGATTAAATTAAGCATTTCTTTACATAAAATTTTATTCTGGATCAACACTGCAATGTCATGGCCAGCCAGTGGACTTTATTTTTTAAAAATCCTTCTTTACAGATCAGTACTTGCTTTTACCTGTATTCATTGGTAATTGTTTATGCTGACTCTATAGTATAAAATCAACATGTGGGATAAATTAAACTGGATACCTTGCTCCAAATTCACTGCTGCTATCTTTGCCTCTCATCCCTACGTTTACTTCCATGCTCTCTTGAACTGATGCCAACAATCAAGAATAAAAAACAAGTTAATATTAAGCACGTTCAAAACCACTGTCCTATTCATTAATGACAAACCTCCTGCAGCAGGCTTATCATTCCCAGTGTACAGACAGAGAAAAAAGGCTTGAAGAGTCAGGTAGGTCTGCTGGAAGTTTGAACGCACACTCTACACACTGCCTCCCAAGGGACTAGGGCTTTACTAGGGAATCAGTGTGATTCCCAGAACCACACTGATTTTCTTACCCATTTAATTCATTCACCAAGAGGAAAGGGCTGTGCCTATCTCTCACATTTATTGCAGACTTAGGCATTCAGCCTGTATTCTCCTCATTTCAAATCCCACCATTTTTCTTAGCCATTTCAACACCCACCTAAACAATCCATCCAACATTTCTGCCTTAGAGCTTTGTAATCTCATCAAATGCAGAGACCTCCATCTCTACTCCAACCACTCGGTCCTGGATCCTGCCATCTCCTGGAACAGCTCCACCTCTAAGTCTTCAACTCCCAACATCTTACTCTGGCTGCAGCCTCATCCCCTTCCAGCTTTTCTTCTCCACCACTAAACCTGCTCTCTCACCTCAACACTTCCTCATCTCAGACCGTCCAATTCCTTAACCACCATCCATATTCATTAATCCGACAAAGAATTTATGGAGTGCCTACTAGGTGTTAGGCATTTATGGTCAAGATTAGGAACACGACAGTGAACTACAAGCAATCCCTATCCTCACAAAGCTTCCAGTATGGGAAAAGAAAACTAGAAAATTTCACAACTATAATTTCCTAAAGAAATGTTGAGGAGAGAGGTGGTATCTTCTATGGGGAGGCAAGAAAAGCGTTCTCAAGGAAGCAATACTACATAAAAGAATTTAAAAATGAATAGAAACCAGAGAAACAAATTGAAAAAGAAAGAATGCCCTGAGCAGAAGAAACGTGTCCCAACATCCTGCAGCAGGAAGGGAGAGAGAGAGAAGAACGGTGCAAAACGAGGAGGGAGAAAGGGCTTAGCAGGCCCGTTAAGGTGGAGACGTGATCCCCAGGCACACGGAACCAGTGAACGCATAAATAAATGGAACAACAAATCAACGCTTCTTTGTCTTTCTCTCTCTCTCCCGCCCTTCTCTCTAAAAATCAATAAATAAAAAAAACTTTAAAGATTAAGATTTTATCCTAAAAGTATTAGGAAGCCACTGAAGGATTATAAGCAGAGGTAGGACATAATTAGACTTGAATTATTAAAAAATCATTGAACTTGCAATGAGAAAAATAGTATGGAGGAAGTGCAAGAGGATTTAGGGAGAAGTGACTGGAATATTATTACGAAAGAGATGAGGGTGAGCTGGCCTAGGTGTAACAGCAGTGAAGTAACAGCAGTGAAGATGGAGAAAAATGAATTGATTCCACTGTGTCCTTTCTTGCCTAACTGAATGTGAATCCAACGATTGATCACGTATTTGCCTGTAAAAACCTAGTCCTTATCCTACTGTTTCATCTGCCCAATGTAGACAGATCCCACATTCAACTTCTCTGCTACTGAATGGGGCTATTGAGCAGAGCAAGATCACATAACCTTGCAGAGGAATACAACTACAGACGGATGGCACCGAGTCTCATTCCCGTCAGTGAAGCACTGCTGTCTTCTGGTTCACTCTGGTACCTCAACCAAACTTGTAAGTACTATCCCCTACCTTCGCCATTCTCCTTGAGCCTCTTACTTGTCACTTCTCTTATTCCTGGCAGATGACCCTGCCTCCAACTTCACAGAAAAAAAATTACAAAACAAGAGTTCCTTCAGGTTTCTTCCCCTGCCCCTTCCTGCTGGCTGGCCCTTCTACCCTGCAGAACTCACCAAAATATTCACTGATGATATTTTCTCACCTTGTATTCAGTCCTCAACCTACCAAAACTGCCTTCTAGTGAAAGAGAATGAAGATTCCTCAAAAAATCAAAAATAGGACTACCATAGGAGCCAGCAATTCCACTCTTGAATATTTATCCAAAGAAATTCAAAACACTAATTTGAAAAGATATATGCACCTCATGTTCACTGCAGCAGTATTTACAATAGCCAGGATATGGAAGCAACCTAACTGCCCATCAGCAGATGAATGGATAAAGAAGATATGGTACATACATATATAATAGAATACCACTTGGCCATAAAAAAGAATGAAATCTTGCCATGTGCCACACCATGGACGGGTGGGCCTACAGGATATCAAGCTAAGTGAAATAAGTCAGAGAAAGAGAAATACTATGTAAATTCACTTATACGTGAATCTAAAAACCAAAATTCACAAACAAAGCAGAAACAAATTCTTAGATACAGAGAACAAATTGATGATGGTCACCAGATGGGAAGGGGGTTAGAGGATGGGTGAAAAGTGTGAAAGGAACTAAGTACAAATTGTGAGTAATAAAGACAGTCCCAGGGATATAAAAGCACAGCATGAACAGTCGATCACATTGTAGTAACTATATAATGCCAGGTGGGTACTAGACTTATTGGGGTGACCAATTCATAAGGTATATATGTGTCTAATCACTATGTCGTGCACCTAAAACTAATATAATGCTGTATGTCAACTGTAGCAGAAAAACACATTTAAAAAATTGTTTTAAAGAGAGAATGGAACTGACCTAGGTAAGATCACCACAGTCCTCCGCACTGCTTATCTAAAGTGATCTGTCTGCAGCATCTGATACTTACTGACCACCCTTCCTGCCTCTCTGGCTCTGCATCTTGGCCACCTTCGTGGCTCCTCTTCCTGTGCGCTGTCACCGAAGGCAGTGAGCGCACCCGCAGTTCTAACCTCAGGCCTTCCATCTTCTCATTTCATATCATCTCCATGAGAAGCTGCACACATGCTCCCGAGCACCCAAATGCTGATGACTCTTACTGTATTTGGAGTGAAGCCCCAAACTCCCTACAGCTCACGGGGAATCCCACA
Organism: Anoura caudifer; assembly: GCA_004027475.1. Taxonomy (NCBI): domain Eukaryota; kingdom Metazoa; phylum Chordata; class Mammalia; order Chiroptera; family Phyllostomidae; genus Anoura; species Anoura caudifer. Next base: position 20,076 of record PVKU01002880.1, read on the forward strand.
CACACTTCACAATCCGCTTATAAAAACAGGAGCGCCTCCTCTCCTCTCTGTCCCCTACCCTTCCAGCATTGGAAGAGACACTACTTCTCTTCCAGCACTGCCTCTTCTAGCAAATGGTACCACCACTGCTCACCCAAATCACGCAGCTGGGAGTCACCTGGCCTTCTCTCTTGTCTTAGCTTCACTCACAGTCTGTAGTAAGTTTTACTAATTTTATTACCTTTAAAACTTCTCAGATCCATCTGGCACCTTCCACTTACTACATCTTTTACGTTCTCTCAGGTTTTCATAATCTGACTCCCAAGAAATAGTTTCTATTAGCTATCTTTCCCTCTTCCTCTGTCCAGTCATTATTCACAGTGGTTGCTTATGGAGACTGATCCATCTAAAATGCAAATATGACAGTATTATATCCCACTGCTCCAAAGTCTTCAATGGATCCCCACAGACTCAAGTTTAAGATCCAAATTCCCATACATGATAAGTAAGGTCCTTCATGATCAGCTGGCTCTACCTAACCCTCCACCTTGTTTACTTCTCATCATTTCCCTTCCTGTACTCTAGTTCCCAAGTACATGATTTGCTTCAAATTTCAGTTCCTTAGCACATGCTGTTCCCTCTGCCTGGAATGGCATCCTGGCCTTGCATATGAATTCTTATCTCTTCTTTAAAACTAACTTGAGTACTACCTCATTTGCAAAACCTTCTCTGGCCACTTAAACTGTTAAACTGCCCACTTCCTCGTTGGTGCTTCACCTTGTACTATACCTCCATCATATTATTTACCGCACTGCATAGTACTTGTGTTTATTTACAGGTTCATCTCCCCACTATACCATCAGCAACATGAGGGCGGGAACCTTGTCTTTGTTCTTCCTGTATCCCTAGCATCCAAGTACCTACCAAGTACTCAATGTCTATTCAGATGAACTGAACTGTAGTAGCACTAGTACCCACTACACATAGACACACTCACGGTATTCACTGATAATCGGATAATCAATGTTGTAAACAAGTGAGTCTGAAACAGTGGCTCATCTCGCAGACATTTGCTTAAAATTGTTATATGACCTTATTTGCAATAGATTTCTCTTCCTAAACATTGTTTAACTCAGACAAATATTAAAATTAGTCTGCATGCTCCAGTACCCAGCTATTTAGTAACAGAGAAAAATGACCCCAAATTGAACACCAATTGTAGATAACAGAGCTACGTTCAAGTGCCTGGGAAACGACCGGCCCCACATCCTCTCATGTGCAATGCTCTCCAAGGCACCCGTGCTCTCCCACTGTGCCCACTCTCCCAGTTCCACTGATGCCAAAAGCTGTGTCTGAGTCCTCTCCAACTCCTCCCAAAACTCACTGGAAAACCACATCATTCAAGACTGTGAAGAATTTTCAAAGGTCAGAGACTCCTCCATGTCTATGATGTCAGTCCAGAGGAATCCAGACAGGGAGAAAGATGAGGGACAAAAACCCTTAGAAATTTCACACAATTCTTGATTAGGTGGGAGGGAGAGACAAAAGACTGTCTCGGCAGGTTGTTTTTAGTTAATATGGGTTCTCCCAAGTGAAAGAAACAAAATGCAATCTTTTTAGGACAAAGAAAATGACTAAATTCCATACTTAAAGAGACCTATGTATCACTAAATGTTACAATACAGGGATAATAACGAGTCTAAATGAAAGAAAAGTGAAAAGTAGTAGTACGTGTTAAAGCTTTAGGCATTATTTTATTTAAACTTCCAAGCAACTCTGAGAGGTTTGTTTGTCCTATTAGCCCCACATTACAGATGAAGACATTAGGGCTCACCAAGGTCAGGCAATCTACCCAAGGTCACAGAGGTGAAAAGTAGTGGGACGAGGATTTTTACGAACTCAGCCCAACTCCCAAGAACAGACTCTTGCACCGCACCACACGTAGTCCAGGGGGGTGGACTGAGAAAGCACAGCGAGTCCACTCTCACTGCTTCAACCCCTCTCAGCTCACGCCGAAAGAGAGGACTGGCTCTGGGTTTAGACGAATCTAGGTTCAAATCTCCAGTCTATTACCAAAGGCTGTACAATCACGGGTAAGTATAACAGCTGCTTTGTGCTTCCATTTCTTCATGTATAAAATGGGGAAAATATCTGCATTTCAGGCTTCTTGTCAGGATTGAATGACTTAAGACATGTAAAGCCTTTGTGACAGTGCATGGCGCACAGTAAGTCCTCAAAAGGTGTCGCTTGCCTTCTTTCCACCTCACTCTTTCCCACACACTCTGCTTCAGTCCGCTGGTACCCAGGGCAGCCCCTCCACCTTTCCCCCAAAAGCCCCCTCCACTCCTCCCAAACAAACCCTCTAGCCCTACAACTGTTTCCAAGGCACGGTCTCAACACACACACACAGCACCCAGTCTCCATCATACCCGTTCCAGTGTCTCTTAACAACTGAGCCTTCACGAAAAATGTTGTAAAGTGGGTCTCCTAGTTGTACCTTCTGCCAGAAGGCCCCCAAAAATAACAGCAAGAAAAAAATGCCTGTCCTCTCCTGGATGTACAAACACAGCTAAATAGCTCATCATTCTCAAATCTCCAGGAAAAGCAATTTCAACGTATTTACTGAAATTCTAATGTCGTAATCTCCCAGTCCTACTTCCCCACCTTTACCCCTCACTACTCTCCTCATTCCAGATTCAAAGATTTTATAGTATTCTCTTAATCTCATACATGGTGTCTATTTTTTGATTGTTCAAAAGAAATGTTCACATCTCCTCCTATTCACCATGCACAATACTGAGACGTTTCCTACCTCCGCTACAGTATATACTCAGGGCATGTCTTCTACTTTCTCCCCTAAATCAAACTTAAGAGAAAAAAACTCAACCCAATCATATAATTTACCACTCCCCAAACAATGTACCGGGGACTCAAGAGCTGGCCCCACGGCTTCATTACTATCACTGTGACGTGTATGTGTCAGAACACAAGATTTAACTACTTTTTCCAAGGGTTTCTAGTTTTGTTTGTTTTTTAAATCAGGTCTACAGATAGCAAAACAAATCTCTAAGAAACAAGTCTCATTAACAGCCAAATGCTAATATAAAGATCATGGAGACATTTCCAGAGAACTCCTTATAAACTCGCATTTGTTTTTTCAGTGCTACTGATAAAAGGCTCCTTAGATTACAGTTATTTGGGAAATTTAATAACTTGGAAGGCTTATACCATGGAAGCTAACCTTTGGAAAATAAGGGCAGAGAGAGTTGTAGAGAAAGTCTGTTATTAGAATATTGGCACAACAGTGACTTGAACAGAAACGGCAATCATGTTAATGTTTATTTTTTTTAGATCCAGACCAGTATGTCCATTTGTCACACACAATGAATTCTTTGTTTTTCCGTTCAGATAGGGCCAAGAATAGTCCAAAGTCTGGTTCTCAATAAATTCAACTTTTAAGAGAATAGTCTATAAAAACAAAAGTTCTACTGGAGCCCTTCAGGATTCTGATTACTGAACTTTTGACACGAGAGAAAAAATAAATACTACAAATCAAGAGAGGCTGATCCAATAGCAAAACACACTGTTTCTCTAGAATCAACCCTCAAACAGCTAGTAGCTATCAACCTTCTCTCCCCTTTTTGATCCCTAATTACAGGGCATTTCACCATCAGTTATAGCACTTCCACTCAAGGGGAGGATGTGGCAGAAAGAAAAGCATCCCAACTCGCTCTTTCTCTTCAAGGAGGCTGTGGAGGCAGAGACGTGGGTATCTGTGAGACCCTGACAGGCAAGACCATCCCCCTCGAGGTTGAGGCCAGTGACGCCACTGAGAATGTCAAAGGTGAAGTCCAAGGCAAGGAAGGCATCCTGCCTGACCAGCAGCAGCAAACAGCTGGAGGATGGACGCACTCTCAAAGACTACAATACTCAGAAAGATTCCACCCTGCAGTTGGTGCTTCGTCTGCGGAATGGCATCATCAAGCCCTCCCTCCACCAGCTTGCCCAGAAGTTCAACTGTGACAAGATGATTTGTCCTGAGTGTCACACCTGCCTGCATCCCTGTGCTGTCAAATGCAGCAGGAAGTAAGGCCACACTAACACCCTGCACCCCAAGGGACAAGGTTAAATGAGGCCTCTCCACCACCTCCTCAACCTGCACGGCAGCCTCCTGCCTGAACCCCGTGGCCCTGGGACCTCAATAAAGTTTCCCTTTCACTGACTGGGAAATAAGAAAAAAGAAAAAAATCCAATTACTGTACTATCTGTAATTACTTATCCACAGGATATAAATTCACTTTGTAAATTTCTTCCAGTACATTAACTTCCTTCAGCACATAACTACTGTTTTAAAACCTCAATTTTTTAAAACTTGCCTTTTATAAAATCATATAATTCAATTCAAAGAAAGATACTTATTGTCACTACTATTATTTTTATTCTCCATCTGCAAGTTACGTCTTTCCTGGCCATATCTAAACCTCACTGGAACTCCTACGGCCAGTATGTAAAACACTCACTGGTACTTGCTGACATCATAAAGTGCCTTGTAATACTAAGTTGGCCTTCCTAATACTCACATCTTATCTCTCCACTCTGACTACCAGTCATTCATTCGAAATGTACCAAACTGCATCCACCATGTGCCAGACGCTGCCCTAGGGCCTAAGGATACAAACAAAGAGAAAAGCCACACTTCTACGTTCAAGGCACTCCGGTCTGGAGAGAGAAATCTGTAAACATATTATTAGTGCTCAATGGGGTAGAAACAGGTTATAAGGAGCAACTAGTTTAGTTGGATGGGTTAGGGAGTTTCTCAAACTGAGTCTTTAGGATATGTAAAACCTTACCAGGCTGGAGAAGATACATTCTAGATAGAATGAATTAAGATCCTTGAGGTCAATACTTTTTTCCACACTTTAAAAGAATTTTGAACAGGCCTAACAAACTGCTTGGCACATAGTAGATGTTTAACAAATATCTGCAGTTCTAAATTATTCACACTAGTCCATGTATGTAGATAATTGAGAGCTAATCTATACCTAAAACAGGTAAGTGAATTATTTACTGGTTTCAGATGTCATCATTCACCTCATAGAAAAGTATAATCAAGGTCTCTATGAACATGTATTTGTACAGCTGTCCACCAAGAGAACAGTTTCTGCTGTAAATAGTTTTTCTGCTGTAAATTTTTATTTTTAAAGCACTTGAGCAAATATGTCTTCATTTAATAAAAATTTTCAAAATTAAATACTCTGAGATTTTTAATCCCCTATTTTCTGATGGAAAACACAGAGAAGATTACAAAGCTTAAATAATACCTGGAAAACAAGGAGCCTGGACCTAAGTTCTCTAAATCCAAACACAGGGTTCATATCAGTTCTCCAGAGATGTGAAGCAAAATCAAATCAGTCTAGTCATGCAAACTCCACAGGCTAAACAATTCTTTAATATTTTGCTTCTAAAAATACCATCCATGTTCATCCACACTGTCTCCCAGCCACCACCACCCTCCCCACACCCTACCAACCCCACCAACACACAACCCCACCAACACACACCAACACACACATATTTCTACCTCGAGGCTGGAATTAAGAAGCAGAAACTCTAACCCAGTTAGTATTCTATCCTGAGTATCATTTGGGGCCCTTCCATTTATTTGTATAGGTTTGCCTTTTGTGGTAATAACGTTTCTTTTCAAAGCAACCAAGTCTCCTATATTTATGTACATAAAATTAGTTACAATACATTAGCATAGAGCAGATCTGGCACTTCCTCCATCCTCCCTGGGAATACAGACTATTCACTTCCATTATTTACATAATTTACACTTCACATTTGGGTCTTATGCGGAATAAATCTGGCTGTGAGGTCACTGTGTTTTCCTTGTTTAGCACTTTAGAATTACAGATTTTAGAATTAGGACACAAGAGATCATTTCAACTTCATACCCTCAACTTACAGATGACAACACAGAACGAGGTGGGTAAGATTAAGTGACCTGCCCGTAGCTGCAGAGCTAACCAGCGATACAGCCTGCTGACTCCCATTCCAGCAATCCGCACTCGACTCCACGCATACCGGTAGCTCTCGATTCTCTGTGCGACCCACTTTGCGGATCTCTCTGAGAACTTCCTTTCCTCCTGCCCCCCAGCTAAATCTCTTACTTCTAAATTTCTTACTTCTAAGAAAAAGATGACTACTTAGGAATTTAATCACTTAACCAAACCATATGAAGAAAGGAAAAGCATCTATAAAGCAATCATGAAGGCATGCTAAAAATCAAACCATTTTGGTTTTCCTCATCACCTGGAAAGATACAAAGTGGCTTTGAAAACATCGCTGCAGCACTGTAACCCTGAAGCACTGTAGCAAGAGGGTAATATAAAATTATGTCTGACACAGAGACAGATTTTTTCCTTTTCCACTGATAGTTTGAAACTATAATATTCTTGTCATATGGCATTAAGAAAACACAGCAATAACTAAATTTGAACAGAATAAAACATAACATGAAAACTAAGAAGGAAATGAAACACAAACCTTTAACAAATTCTCCTTATCCAAAAGGGTAAAATGCCTGGAAGCGCCAAAGCAGTCACTTTCCGCATATTCACATTTATTCACATTTACTGGTAGGAAAGCTACGTTTCTCCTTCCTTTTCAGAAGGGCCGCCATCAGCACAGCAGCACCCGGGTCACCGCCATTTTCCCCTCCACTTCCTGACTCAATCATCCAATAAGCACTCATGAAGGACCTACTGTGTGCCAGGCAGTCTGCTAAGTGAAGGGGGCATATCAACCAATAAGTTATCATCCTGGCTTTCCGCAAGTTCATCCAATGGGCTGGTGCTAGAGAAAACCCCAAGATCACTTCCTTTACTCAGCTCACTTCCTTTACTCAACAAAGACTTACTGAGTGCCAGGCACCAGAGACACAGGGGGGGAAAAAGGAAATTTTAAAAAGTAAAAAGCCCTTTCAAAATTTACTGACCAACTTGCTCTTTTGAATTATTAAAATCGTATGTTCTTCTCCAAGAATGCCCATTACCAGAAGTTGACTGTTGAGGCTTTTGATGATAACACCATCATCGAAAATGATTTTGATGATGACCCCAATGATTTTGATGATGACCCCAAATACTGAGGTCAAAGATGTTATCTCCTTAATCTTACTGCCTAGGGAGGCCAGGCAGACACTGGCCTGGACTGATACTTCCTTTTTGTTATTTACTGCAAGATCCATATTATAGGAATGTGGTTGAATTCACCAACCAGCTAGGAAAGCTGTTTCCTATACAGACAGAGATTTCCAGTAGAATGCACTATAGCCTCTAAGGTCAAACATTTGACAAATCCTGTTACACTTTCTTGTCACCATACAGTGCGTCGAAGTAGTACAGGCAGCTCTTCACAGTGACATGGCACCAGGCCAAGTGTTCAGGGTGAAGGTCTCTGCTTTTTCTCCTCCTTCCACAGAAAGTACAAAAGGCATCAATTAGTGCACAAGTCATTTGGCAAATATCCCATTTTCCTCTGAGTTGATCTTCTTGAAATTAATCCAGGAAACCAATCCTTATGAGTCCGATCCCATTAATTGTTTTAATATTATTACTGGTAGTGGTGGTGATAGCAAATGCAAGCTTTGCAATTCACGAAATACTTTTAAATACATTACCCCATTCACCAAAAAAGAAAAAAAGAAAAAAGGAAAAGGGATAAGAAACATCATAGGCAACTATCTCATATACCAAAAATTAAACTCAGTTTAAATGGAACTGAAATGCAAACATTTTCAATCCTACCAAAGAGTCCAGTTATTTCTATCAAAAGCAGAGGATTGACTGTAGCAATGCAAAATCAAAAATTTCCCCTTAAATGTGGCTTTGAACGCTAGGCCTAACTGATTCAATTTGTAAATGTTAAGACCAAAGCCTCAGCAAGAATCTGAAGCTATAAAACTTTGTTACCCCAACCCCTTTCCCAAATGCTTTATCCACAGTTTAAGGCTCAATAAATATTATTTCGAAGAAGGAATACTTAACAATGAGGAAGCTGCCCAAGAAAGACAAACTGACTACACTTAGCATTCAAGTAGCTTTTTAAGCTTTAACTAACATTTATTGTGCACCAATAAAAGTACCAAGCACCAGTTCAGACACAGCCACATAAATCCTCTCCTTAACCTCATGAGCCATGCCCAGATACTCCAAAATTGCCAAAACTAAACTGACTGGATGCCCAACACTAAATAGTTCCAACACTTGCAACCCTGATCCCACCTAATTTAATCCCGAGAACTCAACTGGAACTCAGTTCCTGCTAGAACTCAGCTCCTTACTCTCACGAAATGAAGCATTCTTTCAATGCTTTCTACTAATAAATAAATAAGTAATAAATAAGGCTCACACGCTCACAAAATCCTTGTGTCTATTTTTAAGCTCCTAACTCCAGAATAAACACCATTCACCCCAGATACAGCACACTGTGATAATGGCATTAATCTAAAACAAGTATTCTCCTGGATGACACTAAAGAATAAGCCTAGAATGCTAACAAAACAGAGTTTCAGCTGGGCAGAAGACATTGGATTTAAATAGTCTTCCCAACCTCGAGGCCATTTCCCCAATCCTGTGACTACAGAAAGCCCTCTCTATTTGAGTGAATTGCAGAAGGCAAATTTGACCTAAGGTTCATCAGAGAAGTGGCGGGCAGGGGGTGGGGGGGGATATTCCAACTGGCATGACCACATTACAATGTTAACAACACATTACTCACCATTGTACTACAAGAAAGAACTTGCAAGTGGGCAAGGAACATTCAGGAAGCCAAGGAAAAAAACAAAACTCTCCCAGTCCTCAAAGCACAAACACATTCAAGTGCCAAAGCAGGTCACACTGTCCAGTTTACACCCAGGTATGAGTGGGTGAAGAGGGAGTGGGAACAGGGGAGGGGAAGAGAGGAACAGCATGACAAGGCAGGTGTGCTTGTCAGCACCAAGGCGGATTTCTTTCTTGATTTCATCAAGAAGCTTTTTAACAAAGAAATTCTGGGGGTCCCACCTATTTTTATCACTTGATTTATTTGTATAGTCCCAGAGAACCTGCGGCACACGGAAATGGCAGCGTAACGTGACAGTGGTTGCACACGTCCCCTTGGGAACCCGTCAGATCTCTAGCTGTCTAAGCCGTAGCTCTGTCACCTCTTGCTGTGTGACCCTGGGCAGGCTGTTTAACTTCTCTGTGCCTCAGCAGGAACATCAGCTCATATTCATAGTGGTATCCTCAGCGCCTTAAACGGTCCTTAACTAGTTTGGATGAATTAGTAAGTATTTCATTAACACAATAATAAATATTTTGGATGAATTAACCTGTAAAAGGGTTTACAAATACCTACCTTATGGAATTATTATTAAGTGTTACATGAGATAATATGTAAAGCACTTAGTGTAACTCAGGGCAGGGTCTCACTGTTAAATAATAAAGTTTTCTCCCCTGAAATCCCCAGCCAGGTCAGAAGTGTAACAGATGCGTCACAGCAAGGATTAAGGTGGGACCAGAATCAGAGAAGCCAAGCAATGGATGACAGGCACTACTAGGGACCTAGTCATAAAACCCAGGAATATTTAATTTTGGCAGATGAAATTAATTAACAGTGCCAGACCCTTAAAGTACCTCCATAATAAAATTAGTTGACCCAGAAAATGCTATTTTGAGTTCAGATATCTGTTATCGGACAGACTAAAAGCCTGGATGAAAAGGGACGGGAGGGGAGGGGCTGCCTTTTGCACATACCCATCCACATATTAAAAAAACAAATATAAAGGATTTTTTAGAAGGCGATTCAATTCTCCAAAAACTTCCCATTAGCAAAAATATCCCATTGATCCACAGTTTACGGGCCTTTTTACATAGTAAGATCTGTGTAAGTAAATCGGTCTTAACTGCTGACAGGGTAAATAAATGGGAAAGATTTGGATCCAAAATGCTTCTCCTCCCGTGCTCCAAAGAGACTAATGGGGCCTTTGAGGCTACTTCACTGACAGCTTGTAACTAAAGCAACCCATCTACATCGAGGTGGAAGGACTACCTGAATTTCTAAATCGCAGTTCAGAGAAGATCCTCCAAAACTTGAAGGATCTTCTTCCTTGATTATGAAGAACTGAATCTCAGAAGAGGATAGCTCTAAGAAACCTGAGTCACCGTTTCATTATGAGCCTGACAGGCAGAAGTTTCACATATTTAGTGTCTAAATACAAGGAAAACCTATGCAGAACTGAAACAGTCTGTGGTTAAACCTCATCATAATGTGGTCTTCAACTTCCCATTTCACTTCCCAGGCATGTGCTGTCTTTTTAACCACTAAACCCACCTCCAGAGCAGTTTGACATAGTAGAAAGAACACTGAACGACAGTCAAAGGAATGGGCTCTTCACCAAGTTCTACTACTTACACCAAAGAGTTTAAACAAAACCGTATTCAGTATTAACTGGCAATGTGGGGCTAGACTCAGTGCTTGTCCAAGGTTTCAGAAACCAGCTGAACTCAACCCCCCTATTGCTATAACCCAGATTAAAAAATATATATACTGTTCTTATCTATCCCTTTCCCACAAAAAGTTACCAAATTCTATTTATTTTTCTTCAGATCACTCAAATCCTCCTGTTTCTCCATCACCCTCACCCATGCAGAAACTCTTTCCCCAGCTCAGGGCCACTACAGTGGCCCCTAACCGGTCTCTCTTCCTCCATTGTATACTACACGGCTGAGTTGATTTTCCTGAAGTATAATTTACACATAAAATTCCCTGCTCATGGGTTGTTCGCTACAAGGATAAACCAAACTTCTCTGCTGGAGAGTTCAGGCCCTCTCCAATTTTACTGTTCACTAAGCTCACTGCTCTCCTAGGTGAAACACTGCAACAAGCTGTCTCCTCAGTCCGTCCCCAGACCGCGGAGGGCTCAGCCTGCTGCTCTCCTGCCTGGAAAGCTTCCCCCCTTGCTCAGCCTTCTCTTCCCTGAGGCCTAGGTTACCCTTCAAGTAAAATTGTTCCCTACCTACTCCCTCTAAATCTCCACATCACTCAATAGAACTGTACTCCTCACTTGACATTTAGTACCCAAGACTTTGTATTCCTGTTTTTTTTTTTTTTTTGTAATCCTCACCAGAAGATACGTTTATTGATTTTTAGAGAGAGAGAGAGAGAGAGAGAGAGAAGGGGGAGAGACAGAAACACTGATCCAAGAGAAACTTCGATTGGCTGCCTCCTGTACACGTCCAGACTAGGTGTCGAACCCCAACCCAGGTATGTCCCCTGACCGGGAGTCGAGCCTGCAAACTTTTGGTAGATAGGACGATGCTCTAAACAACAGCCACCTGACCAGGGCTCCTATTTATTGTTTTATGCAAACAGTCAACTCTTCGTAACTAATTATTAAGTTCTTTATAACTTTAATTCTTTCAATATCTGAGGCCTAACTTTTCAAAAGGCAGATATCCAATAAAATGTTGATTATAACTACTACCTTGGAAAATCATTAAAATTCTCTGGGCCTCTGCCATGGATGGTATGGTTCAGCTGGCTGGAGCATCACCCTGTAAACCGAAAGGCTGCAGGTTCAATTCCTGGTCAGGGTACATACCAAGGTTGAGGGCTTGGTCCCCAGTGCCAGATGAGAGGCAACTGATCAATGTTTCTCACATTGATGTTTCTTTCTCTTTCTCTCTCCTCCCCACCCCTGGCCTCCCTCCCCTCTCTCTGAAATCAATAAGCATGTCCTCAGGTGAGGAAAATAAATAAATAAATAAATATATATATATATATATATATATATATATATATATATCCTGGGCCTCATTTTCCTTACCTAGAAAACTACCATATGTAAATTTCTTTTCTAAATTGCTATATTGCTATGGTAGTTCTACAAATGCTATATGGTAGTATATATACTACTAACAGCTTGTATTTATTTCTCACATCTCCTGTTTTCTACATTCATATTTATGTATACGTAACTATGTTCCATTTAACCCAGAATATAAATTCCCAAGGCACCAATTCTCCTATTCTGTTTATTCACTGGTAACATCGCCTTAATATCTCTTTACGGCATCTTGTCTATACTCCAGTACACCACAGGTATTCAGTAGAAAGGAATTCACGGTCTCAACCAGGCAGCAAACATCAAGGGAAGTTTACATAGGTGATTTTTTAAAATCTTAATTTCTATAATTAACCTGTATATTACCAAATATTATAATGTGAGAGAGAAGTAATTTAATGTTGTTAAAATGAGAGGTTGCCTTGTGCCAAATAGCAAGGAATTTATTTTAGGTGTTCAAAGAAGCCAGGATGCAGCATATCTTAAGCCTAAATCTCAAGTTTTATCTTCAGAATTCTGAGAGGTATGGGAAGTCTCCATCCCTGGTCAGGAAACAACAGAGACCCAAGTATCCTTCACATCAGGGAACCCTGTCCTTAGTACTGACAGAAAATTTCAGAAAATGAACAGTCTAACACTCAGCCAGGTGAGCTCCCAGCTCAAAGAAGACAAAAGCAAGTGCTCACAAAGAAACCCAGAAGACCAGATAAATTTTTAAAACAGAAGAAAACCTGCAGTCTAAAATACTCTTGTTAGCAGCATTGTATTTTCCTACTGTCTTGCCTCAATTCCTCACACAAGATTATCTTCCCGTAAATAACAAAACTTACTGATACAAAAACCTCGAAGGAATGTTCTTCTTTCCTTTCATGTCAGTTATCAATGATTCAAAAGGCACTAGTAAGACCAACTCATTTTAAATAACCCTGACTTTTCAAAGAACTATTTTAGAACACAAAGATGTACTTTCACAGCTGAATTCTATCTATTATGTTTTCCAAGAGGATGCGGCCTTAACACGACTTTGATAGAGTCAAGGTACAAGGTTCACAAAGAATTCTAAGCCAGGTTTTAAAGAATGAGAGGAAACAGAACCTCTTTAAACGTTCATACCTACCCCTCTTTCCTTTCCTGTTCTTTAACCCTATTCTACAATATTTGCTAACTCCTGCTATCGACTCAGTCTCTTTGCTCCTTTCCCCGACTTCTGCATCCCCCTGCTCCTTGGGGAACTAGGTAAGAGGCTGGGGCTCTGGCCCTCTTCCCTGTTAAGTTTTCTCCTCTGCGGTTTTTGCCACCATGTCTCCCTTAGCAAGACTAGACGGGAGGCATGGGGGTAGCAGGAAGGGGTGTGGGAGAGTCATTTACTCAAAGGAACTGTAAGCTTATTAAAGCCAATTCAATCAATTCTATGTTGCTACTGATGGCAAACTTGCATCTCGGGCTTACTTCCCAGAGCCTATCCTGGCCAACAACCCTCACATATCACCCCAAAACCTTCCCAAAGATATTGAAATGTTTTTATCAAAAAATTTGAGCTACACATAACTATAAAAGAAAGTCAGTTGCAAATTAAATTTCAGAAATGCATTTTAGAATTACAAATGGGCTTGGGATTATCCATTTAAAAAGGTTCACGATGTTCTTCAGAACCCCAAGAGGAAATCAAGGCTAACGTATTGACAAAACTGCAACATTTGACTGCTTTTACCTACAAAGTTGCAATTTCATACAGTTCAACTTAATATTTAATTTGTTCTTGGGTAGAGAGAAGAGCTGCTATAAGGTCAAAATGATGTTATTTTGGGACTATACATTCCAGAATTAATAGCATTAAAATAGTCTGCTGAGTTGCAATCTAGCCTTGTTAATTAAAAAAGGTGTCACTAAAAATATAGGTACACAGTACATATATACACATATGTGTATAACAGGCATCCCTCTCTCGGGCAGAAGGACTCCTGGTTCTTGGCAGTGCTCATTCAGTGAACAGGCAGCCTGCTTCTTCTCAGCACCAATATCCCATCTCCAGTGAAAGTGTCAGGACCTTGATGACAATAGCAGAATTTGATAGCTGGCAAATGAGTCTGGCCATGGAAGCGCTCTGCCTGACGGCCCTCAGGAGCGATTCCCAGGAGTTCCCGCACTGGGATGAGGTCAGCGATCAATTCCACCCCATCTCTCAGGGAACGTCTACTCTCACCTCCTCCGGGAAGCTAGTCTTGACTGCTCTCACCATTTATGTGCAGCTTTGTGTAATTTTCAGGCTGAAAATTTCTTTTTAAGCTTTACTTTTCATGGGGGCCACTATAAAGCTCATAATTAAACAGTTCATGATAGCAAAAAATTTAGTCTTTATTTTTTTAGTCATTAATTAGCCATTTTGCTGCTAATGGGTATTAAATTCCAACCATGTATAAGTTATGTGGCAAGGTCCAAGAGAAATACAAGGATAAAAAAAAAAGTCTATCTGCTTTCCAAGGCTTATATAAGAGGTGTGCAAAGGGCATAAGTAAATTAAAATACAACAACATACACAACTATCAGCAGACAAGTCCTAATAAAATGACAAGAGAATTCAGAAGTGGAGAAGATCATATCCTGTTAGAAAAAGAAAAAGAAAAACTGAGGAAAGTTTTCATAGAAGATACAATGTAAGCTGGGACTCCGCTGGGCAGGGATTTTTAGCAGGGCACGTGGGGAGGGCCATGGAGAAAATGGGCTTAAAGGTTTCTGAAAAACAACATAGAGAGAAAAAGATGCAAAAGGATACATACGTATGATTCTCTTTAGGTAAGATTGCAAAACAAAGCTATCGGTTGTTTGTGTGTGTATGTTTTTTGTTTAAAAAACAGAAAAGAAGGGTATGTAACTGAAATGGAATGATACACACCAAATCAGGCCAGCAGCCATTTCCCGAGAAAGAGGAAGGGGGAAAGGATGTGGAATAAGGCTTTAACTGTATCTTAAAGTGAGCAAAACATTTAAAATAAATACGACAAAATGTTACTGTCCATTAAATTTGGGTTATCAGCTCAAAATTGTGTTAGGGATTTTCCCCCAAGCTTTTCTAAATAGTATTTAAAACATCTCATTATCCAAAATTTTTAAATTCAGAAAGGGCCAGGTGACTGAAACAGAGGAGTCACTAACATAAAAATAATCATCAGGAGCAGGATGGCCCCCTTCAACTTTAAGGGGACACTTGATTGATTAGTTCAGTGTGCACGAAAGGCACCTAGAGCCAAGTGGAGTGGGGCTGACAAATGTGGACAAGGAGGGAGTTGTTACTGCCGTCCCAAATCAGGTATCTGAGGAGGGGGTGAGAACCCCCTTCCCACATAACATAAATGCTGGTGTAACCAAGGCATCTCCTCAAAATAAAGCCAAGGAAACTTCCAGTTACATAGGAATTCAGACAAAGGCTCACTGTGACTAGCTATTGTGCCTATCTCTCCTCCCCTCCCCCAAACACTCACAAACAAAAACAAAATGTACCCTTGCCCACTTGAGAAAGAATTAAGAATTTGGCAGCTCTGCTAAAGTGGACAGTTTCCAAATCAAGGCCCTTCTCTGAAGATGTTGACAGTGCCCAGAGGAAAGAGTGAAGAAATCACAACTCAGTTAAGTTTTGAGAAAAACTTATCAATGGAAGGTATCCATCCTTCCATACCCACTGGCATCCCAACTTCCCCCAGGGGAATCGAAGGACCTCTGAGGCATCCTCTATCCTGTTCTTAGGCTCTTCTCCAGCAAAAATGATTAAAACACAAACCCAAACTTGTTTAGTGCTTTAAACCCAACAACCTCCCTCACAAAAATCTAATGAAATTAAAAATACAGGAAAGACTTAAAATCAAATATAATACATCTTATTTTTTTAGATAAATATACTTTTTGTCACTGCCCTATTTATTTCTTGTACCAAAGTTTCATTGGCACAACCTAAAACTAAATTCAAAAGAAAACCATTTAGGGAACTTAGCAGGAAAAATATAAATACGTCTGCACACTCTACAAAACAAGTATCTTGTAAGTACCCTGACATTCCCCTACATCAACCCTAACACCCTCCTCACGCTACTCCAGGGCCCCCTCTGCCCTCAGTCAGAAGTCCCTACTTCCCAGGTACCCTCAGGGCAGCTCTTCCTCAGTCAGACCTGGGAAAACACCTCCGTTCACTCCAGATTGGTAAAAAGGCCAATGGCTGAACTCCCTCTGTCTCTGGCACAATGCACTGCAGCAGAGTGTAACAAACGCTAGAATGGGATTGTGAGGGAGAGAGGCGACCTAACATTTATTAGTCACCCACCACATCACAGACAGTGAAGGCTGAATTCCAGACCAAGCTATTACTAAACTACTTCTGTGATCCTGAGTAAATTTCAGGCATTCCATTTGAAAACGAACAAGGGAGACTAAGAACGCAGAACAGGCCTCTAGTTCTCTGATTCCGTGATTCTGTAAACATGAACACAAATGTGTTACTGTTAAGCATAATAAAGTTATTTTAAAAGCTTTCATTTTGTTCCTCTCCAATCCACCCTAGACATCACTAACAAAATAATCTTTCCAGTACCTGAAATTTACTTTGTCACCCAATGCGGTTCATCACTGACTTAAGCACAACATAAAGCTGTCCGTGATCAGCCGTCCCTACCTCCCCAGCCTCAGCTCTGCTCTCCAACCCTGCCCTCCAGCCGTAAGAATTACTTAAAAGTCACCTGAAGAAGTCTGGCTGCTTGGCTCCTTCAAGCTTTTTTGTTCGTGTTGTCGTCTTAGCCTGTAGCGCACTTCTCCCTGTTGTCTGTAGGGTACATCCTTAACTCATCTTGCAAGACTCAGCTCAAATGTCATCTCCTCTGGGAGGCACTTTTCAACTTCTGCAGGCCCAAAGCAGGATTGGCCTTTAGGCCCCCACGTTCCCCGCCTACACACTTTTAGTGCAACAGCTTTAAGCCTTCATTCATCTACATATTTACACATCTGTCTCCTTCCACTAGACCCATAAGCTCCCTGTAGATAGAGAACTTGTCTGACTCACCTGTTTCCTCAGTGCCTAAGACAGTGCTTACAAGAGGATACTCATTCAAGGGATAGTTGATGGAACAGGGAGAAACAGAAAACAGGAAAGGAGAAGGAAAAGTCAATCAGGACAGCCTGGAGAGAGAACAGTTAGTGTCTATCAGTACCACCGCCTGTGGCCTTCTGTTCTTTCCCTGAACTCCAGTCTTCAGAAAGCTTATTCATTCTCTTGGCTACAGCTACCACGCCTAATGCTGAAGAACTGCAAAGCCACACCTGCCACGTGGCAACCCCACCTCCACGTCAGCTTCTGGCGTATCTCTAAGGACTGGAACAGCTTTCACTTGGACAGGTCATTGCCACCTTCAATCCAACACAGCTCCAACTGAACTCATCAAATTCCCCTTAAAAATGACGAAACCTTCCTAACTTCTTTATTTCAGTCAATGTCTCAGAAACCCAGGCTTAAAATGTCAGTCATACTTGATCGATCACTCTCCTTCACCTTCCAGATCCCGTTCTCAGGATTGCAACTTCCCTCACAATCTCTTTTGCACTCTTTCCTCTCCTTATTCCACTCTCCACACAACCCTAGTGCATCACCTCATACACCCCGGATGCCAACTTCACTTCCCTCCAAGTCACCCTTGTTCCCCACTATCACCATAGTGATATGATGGACAAAAAGTCTCAGTGGGTCACAAGTTTCTAGCATTAAAGTCTAAACTTATAAGCCTAGCTTTTAGGACACCTTCTAAACATAACCCCAAACCAATCTACCCACCTCTGTTTCACTAGGATCCGCTGTTACTCAACTGCATCACTGCCCTAAGAACATCCCAAGTACATTCCTATTTCAGGCTTTTGCTTGATTCCTCTCAGCTCCACAATGAAATAATTATTTTCAGTGTTATTGTCTTCATCCCTTGTACCTGATACAACTTATTTTTTAAGATCTGGAATCAGTTATAATTCCTCTGTGACATTGTTCACAACTACCTGAGTACTCATCTCCCAAAATACCTATGGAATGAGGTTGGTACTGTGCAATCGATAATATGCTTCCACATTTAAAAATTTTATTTGTGTGGCATAATAAAGCCTCACTAGGTACTCATTCCTTCCTATTCTCTGTACTTCCAACTGGCCTGTAAACTCTTCAAGGGCACAACATTATCATTTTACCCAATCCTCCACAGCACCTAGCATAGAATTAAACTCAGAGCAGGTCACTAAAAATAATAGGTTAGTAATTTCTCCTCTCCGTAACTATTTCTTCGAGGAAATGCAGTTGAAAAGAATCCTGAACTACACTGTATAAATGAAAATTCCTGAACTTCCACCTCCGATTTCCAGCTCAGAGATACTCCTACCTCCTGACTCAAGAGGTAAGTAACAGTCCTGTGCTCATGACATCACAAGCACATAGCTTGGTGATGACGATGAGCGGGTTGGGGGGCGGGGTGGGGATAGGCAGGATGGAGAAAAGCAAGTCCACTAACAGGACGGCTATGTGATTTTTTGTATGTTTATTCTTAAATGTGCATATTTCTCACTCCTTTTTTCAAAAAAAATGATTTTACTTATTTTTTTAGAGAGAAGGGAGGGAAAAAGAGAGAGAGAGTACCATCAGTGTGGGAGAGAAACATCTACCGACTGCCTCCCTTACACGCCCTCAACCAAACCTGAAACCCAGGCATGTGCCCTGATGGAATCGACCCCTTGCCCGGTGGGACAACACCCACCGACCAAGCCACACCAGTCATGACCAGTTTCTTTCTTCCTTTCTTTCTTTTTTTTTAAAAAAACATTTTATTTATTTATCTTTAGAGGGGAAGGGAAGGGGAGAGAGAGAGGGAGAGAAATATCAATGTATGGTTGCCTCTTGTGCATCCTTTGCCAGGAACTGGCCTGCAACCCAGGCATGTGCCCTGACTGGGCATCAAACCGCGATCCTTTGGTTCACAGGCCCGCTTTCTTTCTTTTTTAATTGGCCATATTTTCAAACAAGTTTACTTCAAAAGAAAAAATCTGACAGATTTTCAGTGGAGCTGACATCTGGAAGAGGTTCTACAAAGCCCAAATCTTTTCAAAAAGACACCTTAATCTTCAATTTAAAAAAAACACTTCAACAATGCAACAGATCACAATAATATTCCTCCAAATACCATGAATGGAGACTCATCCTGTCTGCAACAGAGGTATCACCTACCAATCACTCTTGGGCAAAAGGCACATAGCCTGAGAGGCCACACTGGACCCACACAGATTTTGAAAACAAATTGTTCTTCATTAACATATACAATCTAGTCTTAATTATCCACAAATGGATTAATCATTTTATGGATTTCTGAAGCAACATTTTTAATCCAAGATCAACTGTTCTTAGCCATCAGTATACTCTCTTCACCATCAGGTAATATAGGCTCAGAAAAGCAAATTCATTTCAAGATCACTATGATCCCCAAAACATGAAAACAAATCTAATTTTAAAAATAATGCATTTCACCCTGCCCAGTGTTGCTCAGTTGGTTGGAGTATCATCCTATAAACCAGAAGGTCACGTGAGTCTTGACTCCGGGTCAGGGCACATGCCTGGGTTGCAGGTTTGGTCCCCGGTTGGGGGCTGTGCAAGAGGCAACTAATTGCTGTTTCTCATATCGATGTTTCTCTCCCCCTCTCTCAAATCAATAAGCATGCCCTTGGGTGAGGATTAAAAAATAATAATAATAATGCATTCAAGCCAAGAAATTTCTTTATTAAGTTCTGAATCACCTATACTAGTACTCCCTACAATAGCAGAGAAAGTTAAATGTACTTAAAACATGATACAGCCCATACCATAAGCTCTTGAGGAGAATCCAAACAGTCTTGAGACTTCCCCACAGGTTGGTACAACGTGAGACAGGCACCAGCAGAGTTCAGCATAGTGAGTGAGGTGTATGAATACAAACACTTGTACAGGAATCTTAAGTCACCTGGCTGATCCCTTTAAGCCAGGATGGTCCAGAAAAGCAGCAGAAGAGTCAAAATGTACCGGTGCCCTGTCCCTGAGTTCCTGGACCAGAAGGCTCAATACTTCTCATTAAATCCAGCCTTTGTTCACGGACCTACAATGACTCTATTGACCCTTCTTCCATCAACACACAACAGAGTCAGGCTACTGAGTCCCCTCCACCCTCTTGCTTGCTCTACCCCTGACCTGACCAGCCCACATTCTCTCCAATCACTCTCTCATTCCCCCGACAAACACAACTTAGTCATTCATGCCAGCAGCGCACACTGTACATTCTATACTTTCTGCCTGGAAGATCTTTTCTTTTATTCCTAACATTTACTTGAATGCTCACACATATTTTATAGATAAGGATGAAGACGTAAACTGCCCAAGGTCACACAGTATAAACCCTAACCAAAACCTGAACCAAGCTTCATCTGACTCCATAGCCCATGCCTCTTTATGACTCTAATCCATTGCCTCCCAAGTCCATCTCAAATTTTACAATTCAGAAATATTCCCTAATTCATCTCATTGTTAGAGTTTACTAAACTTTACATACTACATTTGTAGCACATTAAATTTGGTTTTGTTTCTGTTTTTCCTACATGGTAAAGCTTATAACAGTCTGCCTTCCCATTACTATATGCCACCCTCCCCAACTCCACCCCATCCCAAGGGCAAAAACACCTGTCTTTATACCTTTCTATCTTCCCAAAGCCTGTCACTGCAGCTTGGGGTCTGTTTTATCCGCAGGAGTATTTAACCATTATTCAGCAAGGACTTCTTACTTTAAAAAAAAAAAAAAAAAAAGGCAGCAACTCCCTTCTTCCATCATATTAAAAACTCATCTGAGTTCAGACATTCATGATAAAACCACCCTGCATCTATAGTACATTCCAGTTACACAGATTCTAATTGTCTAAATTCATCAGGGGCTGTTGAGAAGATTCCACAGTCTGCCATTCCACCGCTCCCACGTTCCCATAGGAAAGATACTGCTGAAGTCACACTTCAAAGCATTATTCCAGGATTTTTCCCTTGATGGGATGAATGTTTACAGTAAAAACAGGCGCTACCTCACAATGTCCTTTCTCAGCATCCTCAGCATGCTTGAGACATTTAGGAGCTCTAAAACTTTTAACAAGTGTTATTAATGCCACAGTACGATCTGAAAACTTATTTTTAATACTGAGTTATTCCATCATAATTCACTAGGTTACATATATTGACTCTCACAGAAAAACTTCAGTGAAGTGGGAATGGTGGCGGGGTTTTTGGTTTGCTCTATATTTAATCCTAGGTACCGGTATATTCAACCCCTCCAATCCTCACCCCCATCCCATGGAATAATATATGTAGTTCAACTAGGGGAAGTAGCTCAATACAGATATAAATAGAATTTACCAGAGATCACTAATATTGACACTAACCAACTCACAAATTGAAAGAATGATTGACTGTCGGCAGACTCTGGGAGGGTGTGCGTGATTTTTAAAAATTAGATTTTACCCCCCAAATTAAATTTTTTTCAATAGGTGTCCCAAAAGAAAAAGATTAAAGAAATAAAGGTTCAGGAAAACATCCAAGTCATAGGTGACATTAACTCTACTGATAAAGTCCAACTAACAATTAGTATCCATTACTAGTCAGCCTGCCTTATACAAGTCAGCAGACAGCCCTTCCTTTGGCAAAGGCTTACCGTCCACTCTCCACCCCCCAACAAGGGAGCCTTTGGCATTAAGTAAAAGGGTAGGTCAAATCAGGCAACACCACCAAAAAAATGAGTAATATATTGAGAACTATCTTCCTTCCATCTTTCCCTCCTGCTTGAACACAAAATGTCTAAAGTGGCTATCTGTTCAATTCTAAATTATTCACGTTAATGGATAATTATCAGCAGAAAGGTGCTGATGACCCAAAATGGAAAAAAAAATTTTTTTTTAAATAACCTATTTCAGTTTTGGAATATCTTTTCAGTATATTTACTTTCTCAATTATTCCTAGCATGAGCTAATATTTGTATTCATTTGCAATCCCTAACTACATAGTAACAGGCCACTTACTCAGGGAGGTGCTCTGAGGCACACAGGGTAGCTAGTGGAAATTATAACAGAAAATTGTAACAGACTGGTATTCAGACTCCAGATGAGCAACATCAACTTCATTCATTGTACAGTTTGGTTCAGCCTTCAAAATACAGACAAGCACAGTAGGATGGTTACTAAATTTTAAAAGAACTGCTCAAAAAAACAATGAGGACAAAGAGTATAATTGTTTGCCTATAATGTATTCATTTGTAAATTATGCAGAGCAAATGTTTAATTACAAGTCTGATTCTCCCTAGCCACCTGGCTTACATCCCCCAGTCTTCCCCACCTCATCAGGAATGCAATCTCATTTACTAGGAAGGCAATTTTAAACTTATATAATATGGAAAACTGTTTTTAAAGGATTCAGGATTGACTACAGTTTTGGACTAGCCTTACCACCACTTCTTCGGTCCACTCTGTCCTTTCCTACTTTAGAAATAAGTTCTGAAAGACAAAGGGATCCAGCCTCCTCAAAGATCTCCTAAATACACAGTATGAGAAGACAAAGTCTGAAAAATCACCAGCTTCTGATTTTCTAAAAAGCATTTAAAATACGTACTTATAAAAATATAATAAAATAAGAGTCACAGTCCCGCTAATTCTTGCTTTTGCATTCATGAAAACTCCTTAAGAATCTGGAGAGAATCTCTTACATAAAATTTTACCAGTCAGCTTCTCAACATGTATATCTGTACTGTACCCAGAGAAGCCACCTACGTTAGACTGTCGACCTAGACAGAGAGGGAGGGGGGGTAGGGAGGGAGAGAGAGAGAAAGTGGAAAAGACAGAGAGAGGGAGGGAGGGAGAGACGCACAGCATTCGCCGGTCCTTGTGAGCCGACAAGCTAAAAATACGCCGGCCCAGTAAACAAATCCCATTCCATCCCGACCGGAGCCACACCGTTAACCTAGTAATTATGAGAAGAGGAGTGAGATCACGCAACCCCCGGCTTACTCATCATCAGCTTCTAAAGTTTCCATCGGCTCATGGCAACTTTGCTTTTTTCTTAAGTTCATAAGCCCGCCCTAGAAACTCCTTCTCTCCCGCACACACTCACACTTTTTCCGCTCCCCTCCTCCATTACTGGGCACACCTCAGTTTGGGTTATCGATAGGGAGAACAAGCTTGTTGTCTTTTCATTTGGTTTTTATACTGAGGCTTTACAATGAACTTTATCCTACTGTGGGGTAGCAGCTTGAACTCCTAAATAGCTTAAAACTCCACCATCCCTCCCCGAAAGTCTAACTGACAAGGTGGGGGGGGGGGACTGTCCAAACTGCCCAGCACACTTCGGAGGCCAGAAACAGGGGGCTTGGGGTAGGCAACGCGGGACGTAGGTGAAAGAGGAGTAACAGGGGAAAGGATGCGACGAAGCGAGAACAGTCAGGGGGAGGAGAGGGTGCCGAGGAACGATGGCTCCGGGTGAAATATCAGAAAACAGGAGGAGGACAGTGGAGATCAGAGGGTGAGAGTTTGGGAGACTGGAGGGGCGGGAGCAGACGGGGGAGGGTGACAGGACAGGGGGCTCCTTTACCCTCTCGGCTCCCGGGGCAAGGCCCTAGGCCGGGGCGGAGTACGGGGCCCGGCCGCCTCTCCTCATTCCTCTGCTGTGACCCCGGGGTCCGGCCGGCCCCTCCCCCGACGACGGCGGAGGCGGAGGCGGTGGTGGAGCCTGCAACCGCGGCTGTTACTCCGCACAGGAACAGGAGCTGGAGCCAGATGGGACTGATCCGGACTGGCCTCCCCCAGTGGCTTTTTGCCTACTCCACACCCGGTCGCAGCACTGACTCCGGTGGCTGGTTCAGGATCGGTGGTTTTCGGCCGTCCGGCCGGAAACGTGCTCTTGTTTCCGGCCGGAGCCGGTTGGTGGTGACACCCAAGCCGCCCCCGGGCCTCCTCCCGCCCCGCCCCTCCCCGTAGCAGCCCCGCCTTTAGCGCCGCTCCCTCTAGCTGCGGCTGGTTTGGCGCTTGCCCCGCGCATGACCCGGTGTTTTCCTTGCCCCTGTTCCTAAAGCCCTGGTTTGGAGAGTTCTTGAACCAGAGCTGGAGGGGGTCAGGGTGAACTTCTGAGACTTTGCGGAAGACGCAGTTGGTTATAGCAGTTTGGGAAGAAACTGAAAGAAGCGGGGTGGTAGTTCTAGAAAGGTGAGAGGCATGAAAATACTCGAGAATGAGAAGACTGAAATTCTAGAGTCTAGAATAAGAAGACTCAATCATTCTAGACTGACCAGAGGAAAATTAACAACCCTTCTTACAGAACAGTCTCCAGCCAGTTTTGCACTCTCCCTTCACTCATGAAGTAAACGTACCTTTCCCTGTAAACACCCAATACTAATTTGCATAACGATGATGCCTTATTGACACAGCTGCTTTAGACTGTTAGCACAATCGAAGTTACATAGAACTGTTTTTGGTGATGTCTTTTAACAGCATTACAACATAATTCAATTCAACAAATATTTATTGAGTCCCTCGTATGTGCAAGGCATTCTGCTCATTGATATAGGGGACACAAAAACGTTGAACAAGACATAATTTCAGGCATCAAGGATCTTACACTTAAGTAAAAATACATAAAACTCTATTATATAAGGCAGAGCTCATGTAGGTACTACGTGAATTACAATGAGCTATGGCTATGAGAACATTAACTTGCGTTTCACAGAGCAGACCTTCCATATTTTTTGAATGAGTAAATAAATATTTGAGGAATGTGGACTGTTTCAAGTAAGAAGTGCCATTTAATAAATACCTGTTAGGACAAACATAAAATGGGGCCAGTTCCTGCTATCATCTGACCAAGAAAATCCTTCATTCAGATTACTGACATTGTGGCACCTCGTCTGCACTTTCAAAATGTTTATTTCCAAATTGTTCCTGTTAGTTCTATTTAAAAACAAATATTACAGTCAACTTTTATGCTTATGCCCCCCAATACTTTCTGAAGTCGTCAGTTTGTAAACATTTGGAGAATAGACATTTAGAATTATCCAGCTCAAGACTAGACAATCGACACCTGAAACAGGAAACTTCTTAGATAGCTATACCTCTTGGGGATACCCTGGGTTTTGAGTTAAAGATTTAGACCCAGGCCTAGCGCCATACCAAAGCCTGGGCTGCAAGTATGCAGGGACTACAGATTTTAGTCACAGTTCAGTGGCTAATTTGAGGAGGAGAGCATGATGAGACTTGGTCATTTAAGTTGATTCTAATTGAAATCCATTGATCACATCCCCTTGCTAAATAAGTCTGCGTTAGGAGGACAGATCCACAGATGAGGACCCTCAAAAAGCTAAAGCTGTCTTGTTTCACCAAGGCCCTCCCAGGACCAGTTTATGCCCATCTGTTAACTATGTCTTTCTAGTCTTAACTACTGCAGGCTTATTAGGACCACGTACGGAGTTCAAAGGCATTCTCCACCCTTAGACACAAGGCAGACTTTTACTTTTGGCAGTGACCACAAAAAGTTTCCAAATTTGAAAGCTGGGCCAACTTGCTGGTGAAACTCATTTAAGTGACCACACTTTACAGGCTTGCCTGGAAATTTAGGGGCCAGGAAGTGATGGGGTTGCAGTTGCTTTGTGCTTATTTCTGCTCTGACCATCCATCACTCATTGTTGTTTGTGCAATTGCTCAATGGACTGCTTGTTTGGGGTCAGCCCAGGCTGTGTGGGTAGCAGTGTGGTCAGCCAGGCTGGGAGCCAGGCCACCTGGGTTTTGGTCCCAGCTCAGCCAGTCCCTAATCCATTAAGAGACTCCCTTCCTATTCCTCTGTCAGTTTTTCTGCCTAGAAACTGGGGACCTCTTCTCTAGTGATATGCAGCCATTCAGGTTGTTACTATGCTGAATGCTCAGAAAAGCTGTGATGTCATCCTTGGCAACGAGACTACAGCTGATTTTTCCCCCTGCTGCCAGGTAGAAGAATAGTGAGAAAAGAAAGTAAAAGCAACAGAGAAAATTCTACCAGTGTACTCAGGGCCACATCTACCATTCAGGACAAAGTTCTCTTCCACCCAGCAGGCCTGTTTTTATTTACTCATTTTAGCAATTCTAAGGGCTGCAGCAAAGAGCTCCCCAAGCTTTCACGCAAAAGCAGAAAAAAACAGCTTTTCATTTCACAAGAGAAACTAAAAGGAAAGATTATTTCAACACGGGGACTAATGGATAGAATGGGAGAAATGTTCAGAGAAAGCTATTTTTGCAGCTAACCAGGAAAAAAAACCCCAGCAATTGTTTGCATTTATATGCTTTTGTGGTAGGAAAGAAAACCAAACCAAAATAACTTCCTTTCCAGTACCACCACTATAATTTAGACCGGTGGTTCTGTAGAGTTTCAAAAACTACATATTCTATGTGCCTAGGAACCTCAGACTCACTAACTCAAAATTCTTGGGACTGAGGACCATCAATCTCTATACTTTTAAAATAGCTATGGTTCTTTTTTTATTAGTTAT
Source organism: Anoura caudifer (assembly GCA_004027475.1). Lineage (NCBI taxonomy): Eukaryota > Metazoa > Chordata > Mammalia > Chiroptera > Phyllostomidae > Anoura > Anoura caudifer. The sequence goes on from PVKU01002880.1 coordinate 46,512, forward strand.
AATTGACACATGACATTGTATTTATTTCAGGTGTGCAACACAGTGATTCAATATTTGTAGACACTGTGAAATGATCATAAGTCTAGTTATCATCTGGCACCATAGTCACAAAAAGTTTTATTCCTCTGATGGGAACTTTTAAGATTCTACTCTCTTAGCAACTCTCAAATATTCAATACAGTATTATTAACTATAGCAGTACTGTACATTACATCCCCATGACTTAGTTATAACTGTAAGTTTGTACCTTTTGACTCCCTTCACCCATTTCACACTCCCACCTCACCCCCTTCTCTGGAAACCACCAACCTGTTCTCTGTATCAATGAGCTTTTCTGTTTGTTTGTTTTTGATTTGTTTGTTTTGGTTTTTAGATTTCACATACAAGGAGAGGACCTCCTAAAACAGAATTTATTTATTAAAAAATTATGTGTTTATTCTTACATGTTTAAACTTCAGGCACCTTCAAAATACTCTCCATTTGATGAAATATACCTGTTAAGATGTTTCTTCCACTGCTCAAAATGGTCTTTGAACTGGTTGATTTTGATGACGAGTTCATCTTCTGCCATTTTTTGTTTCACCTCTTCCACATCAGCAAAACGTCTCCCTCTGAGGACTTTTTTCATCCATGTTAACAACAACAAAAAAAGTCACTCAGGTCAAGATCGGGTGAATAGGGAGAGTGGAGCATGGGGGTCAGGCCGTTCTTGGTCCAAAACTGCTGAACACTCTGCATAGTGTGCGCAAGTGCGCTCATAAATCACCCATCATAAAACAGTGTCTTCAAAAAAAATTCACTGAAGCCAAACACTACCTCTGGCAATAGCACCAGCTGGCACACTGATACAGATAGGTTCCTAGAAAACTCACCTAGCTGGGGAAGCCTGTACTACAACAGGCCCACCCTCCAGAAGATAATTCTGGTTTTTGGGGGGTCTCCCTTTGTATAAGTGAGGTATGGTATTTGTCTTTCTGTGTTTGATTTGTTTCACTTAGCAGAGTACCCTCTAGGTCTCTCCATGTTGTCACAAATGGCAAAATTCCATTCTTTTTAATGGCTGAGAAATATTATATATATTTTTGTATTTTCAAAATTCTGATATTTATATATTATATATAAACATATAAAACTATATATTTATATAGATATTTTATATTTACATTTATTTACTATAAATATATAAGACTATAAGACTATATATTTATATATAAGAATATATATTTACATATTTTTTTCTTTATCCATTCATCTATCACTTAGGTTATTTCCATATCTTGGCTATTGTAAATGATGCCGCAGTGAACACAGGGTACATATCTTTTTAAATTAGTGTTTTCATTTTCATCAGATAAATATTCAGAAGTGGAATTGCTGGAGCATATGGTAGTTCTATTTTTTAACTTTTTGAGGAATCTCCATACTGTTTTCCATAGTAGCTGCACCAATTTACATCTCCCCCAGCAATGCATGAGTGTCCCCTTTTCTCCACATCCTCACCAACACTTGTTATGTCTTGTCTTTTGATGACAGCCATTCTAACAGATGTGAGATGATATCTCATTGTGGTTTTGATTTGCATTTCCCTGATGATTAGTGATGTTGAGCATCCTTTCATGTGCCTGTTGGCCATCTGTATGTCTTCTTTGGAAAAATGTTTATTCAGGTCCTCTGCCCATTTTTGAATCAAATTATTTGGGTTTTGTGGGGGTTTTTTTGCTATTGAGTTACATGAACTCTTTATATATTTTGGATATTAACCCCTTATTAGACATAAGATTTGAAAATATTTTCTTCTACTCAGAAGGTTGCCTTTTCCTTTTGCTGACGATTCCCTCTGCTGTGCAGAAGCTTTTTAGTTTGATGCATTCTCACTTGTTTTTTAATTTTTTTCTTTTGTTGCCTTTGCTTTTGGAATGAGATCCAAAAAATCATTGCCAAGACTGATATCAATGAGTTAACCATCTATGTTTTCTTCTAGGAGTTTTATGTTGCAGGTCTTATACTCAAGTCTTTAATCCATTTCGAGTTAATTTTTGTTTATGGTGAAGATAGAATAGTTTTACACTGTTTCATGTGGGTATCCAGTTTTCCCAATATCATTTACTGAGGACACTGTCCTTTTACCATTGTATATTCTTCCTGTCTTAACCATAGATTAATTAGCCATTTAATCATGGATTCATTTCTGGTCTCTGTTTTCTGTTCCATTGATCTGTGCGTCTGTTTGTGTGCCAATACATGCTGTTTTGATTACTATAGTTTTGCAATGTAGTTTGAATCAGGGAGCATGATGCCTCCAGCTTTGTTCCTTTTTCTTGAGATTTCTTTAGCTATTTGGCATTTTTTGTAATTCCATACAAATTTTATGGTTGTTGTTCTATTTCTGTGAAAAACATCATCAGAATTTTGATAGGGATTGTATTGAATCTATAGATTGCTTTGGGTAGTATATACATTTTAACAATATTAATTTTTCCAATCCATAAGTAGGGAATATTTTTTCATTTATTTGCATCTTCTTCAATTTCATTTATTAATATCATTGTTTTCAGTGTACAAGACTTTCACCTTCTTGGTTAAATTTATGCCTAGGTATTTTATTCTTTAGATGCAATTGTTAGTGGAGTTATCTCTTTAATTTAGCTTTCTGATAGTTTTTTGTTAATGTATAGAAACAATGCAACAGTCCTTTGTATATTGACTTTTTTATCCTGCAACTTTACTGAATTTATTTATTAGTTCTAATATCTGTGGTTATTATAAAATTAAACATATTCCTAATCTATAACCCAGCAATTTCTCTCCTAGGTGTTTACCCAATAGAATGTGAAGATATGTCCACAAAAAGATTACATATGAATGTTCACAACAGCTTTTTTCATAACAGGCCAAAACTGGAAAAATCTTGAATGTCTATCAAAAGAAAAATAGACAGATAACATTAATCAAACAATGGAATACAAATTTTAAAAATGAACTCCCTTTAAACACAACAACATAGATAAATCTCAAAATCACTTGTTGAGAAAAAGAAGCCATTAATAGAAAATTGGAGAATAGACGAAAGTAACCTTGATGGTAGAACTCAGACCATAGCTGCCTATTGGGGCAGGTAGGGACTGAGCACACGGAGCACAGAAACCCTCTGGGGTGAGGAAAATGCTCCATATCTTGGTAGGGTAGCTATTACACATGTATTTCAAGTTGTATACTTAATATCTTTACATTTCACTGTGTGAATTTTATTTTACCTCAATTTAAAAAATAGAAAATAGCCCAGGGTGGTGTCACTCAGCTGGTTGAAGCATCATCGCGTAACTAAAAGGTTGCAGGATCGATTCCCAGTCAGGGCACATACCTGGGTTGTGGGTTTGGCTCCCGTTCTGGGGTGCATACAATCCCCGGTCCAGGCACATACAGGAGGCAATGAATCAACGCTTCTCTCACATTGATGTTGTCTCTCTCCCTTTCTCTCTCCCTTCTTCTCTCTCTAAAAAGCAATGAAAAAAAATGTCTTGAGCCAGGATTTAAAAAAAAAAAAAGGAAAACAAATATCCTGGGTTCCTTCATAACAGTAAACTAAGTTATAAATTTACATTTATGTGTGGATTATTTTATAGATATTTGCTTCATCCATTGGATTGTGAATCTCCATGAAATAAATTCACCATTCTATCTATAGTACCTAGCATAGCGCCTGACCCATGGCAGTCATTCATTAAATAAATACTGAACGAATGCATAAATGAATGAATTGGCAGTTGAGAACTCTGCTTTGGCAGCACATACCAGACTTACAGTAGAGTCACATCTAGACTCTTATAACAGTATAACTGGGTCTCTATTACCAGGCCCTCTATCTGCTTGCACATCATTGCTGGATTATACTTCCTAAAATATTTCTTTGCTAGTTTCTCTCTTTTCAAAAGCTGGTAGCAGCATGTTGGTCACTTTACCAATGCCCATCCCCCTTCTTCCCTTTGCTTACAGAACCCTAATCATGTTCGGGTAGCCATCATTCTCTACTTGACCTTGGGCTTCGGGGGAGATTGGCTCAAGTGGAGGGGTTGGGGTGAGTGGGAGGGATATGGGTGAAACATTGATGAATCTAAGCCAATCACAGAGCTCCACTCCCCTTGCCAGAGCTTGGTTTAGGGATGTGATAAAGTTCTCACTGATATGAGAAAGGAGGAAATCTGCTGGACTTCCTCGCTCTTACAAAAAGACAAAGAGAAATAAGAAACTGTTGGAGGACAAGCTGAGGTAGTAAGGATATCAGAGCAAAAAGATGGAAAGAGCCTGCATTTTGAGGGAACTGCTGAACTAGCCAACCCTGAGTGGTCCTCCTTGAAGTTCTTCTTTCTTTTTCATTATAATACTGAACTTTTATTGAAGCAAAGCACACTAAATCAAATCAATTACAAAGATACATTTGTCACACCGAGAAAACATTTTCGGTTACGCTGACGGCCCAAAATGATTTGAATTTTTCAAAGACAGTTTGAATGCCCTGGGAAAATGATCATGTTAAAATGAAAAACCAAAATACAGTATCATATATGCAATATTACCTCAACTATGAAATAATTTTAATATTTATTAAGACTGGAAGAAAATGTACCAAACATTAAAATGCAGACATCTCTGTATAGTTGGTTGAAATTCTTGTTATATGACATCTTTCTTATTGTTTAAGCCATTTTGACTTTAGCTTTTCTATTACCTATAATCAAAACATCTCAACTAAAACAAAGCCATCAACAACTTCTTGATACCTATAGGATAAAGTCAAAGTGCCATAGTCTACCCTATAAAACCCTACATAAACTGACCCCAGTCTAGTCCTAACTCCGGAATATGTGTTACTAATCTCTATCTCTATATACATGTTCTACTTCCTTTACCACCAGCGGTGTGCTGGTAAATATTAACAACCAGCTCTCCAGGAGGAAGAAGCCCGGATTTATAGCATTTACCAATTTCCGGGGTATAAATATTCTTACCCCAACAGTTTTATGCTACTAACGTGATGTCACTGAACCCTGAATTGAGGAGATGCACAATCAGCACTAGAAAGCCAGTAAGAGCATACCACCTGCTATCATCCAATTTTCTCTCTCCCCTGTCAGTGTTCTCCCTAGAGCACAAGGCCCAGCCTGTATTATCTTTTAAGACTTCCTATAGAATGTGGCCAAGAGGGAGGCATAGGTAGACACGCTGTGCCTCTTCACACAACCAAAAGAAGAACAACAAATTTAAAAACAAAAAACAACCAGAACTGACAGAAAATCAAACTATGTGGAAGTCCGACAACCAAGGAGTTAAAGACAAAACGTTCATCCAGACCAGTAGGAGGAATGGAGACAGGCAGCCAGGTGGAGAGGACTTGCGGCAAGGCGGCAGCTGGAGGACTGGGTGAGGTGGTGGCTTGTGGACTGGGCGGTCCAACATTTGCGTGTGGATAAACCCAGAGGAACAACTGGGGAGCGAGACAACCATGCAACCCAGGGTTCCAGTGCAGGGAAATACCAGGGTTCCAGTGCAGGGAACTAGAGCCTCAAAGCCTCTGACTGAAAAAAACCTGTGGGGGTTGAGGTGGTGGGAAAAACTCCCAGCCTCACAGGAGAGTTCATTGGAGAGACCCACAGGGTCCTAGAATGTACACAAGCCCACCTACCTGGGAATCAGCACGAGAAGGACCAAATTTGATTGTGGGTAGCAGGGGAAGTGACTGAAAACCAGCAGAGAGCAGAGCAAGCAGCACTGTTCCCTCTCAGACCCCTCTACCACAGACAGCGTCACAACACAGCTACGTGGGTTGCACCATCCTGGTGAACACCTAGTTCAGTAAGGCTCCACCCCTCACTACATAACAGGTGCACTGAGACAAAAAAAAAAAATGGCCCAAATGAAATAACAGATCAAAGCTCCAGAAAAGATACAACTAAGTGATGAAGACATAGCCAACCTATTGGATGCAAAGTTCAAAACACTAATCAGGACATTCACAGAAACAGTTGAATATGGTCTCAAATTAGAGAAAAAAATGAAGGCTATGAAAAGGGAGATAAAGGAAAATGGACAGGAAACTAACAGTGAAGGGAAGGAAACTCAGACTCAAATGATTTGGAACAGAGGAAGAAAGAAACATTCAACCAGAACAAAATGAAGAAACAAGAATTCAAAAAAATGAGGAGAGGCTTAGGAACCTCCTGAACATCTCTAAATATTCCAAGATCTGAATCATAGGGGTGCCAGAAGGAGAAAAGGAAGAGCAAGAATGGAAAACTTACTTGAAAAAATAATGAAGGAGAACTTCCCCAATCTGGCAAAGGAAATAGACTTCCAGGAAGTCTGGGAAGCTCAGAGAGTCTCAAAGAAGTTGGACCTAAGGAGAAACACAACACACATCATAATTACATTACCCAAGATTAAAGATAAGGAGAGAATCCTAAAAGCAGCAAGAGGAAAGGAGACAGTTACCTACAAAGGAGTTCCCATGAGACTATCAGCTGATTTCTCAAAAGAAACCTTGCAAGCAAGAAGGGGTTGGAAAGAAGTATTTGAAGTCATGAAAGGCAAGGACCTACATCCAAGATTGCTTTATCCAGCAAAGCTTTCATTTAGGATGGAAGGGCAGATAAAGTGCTTCTCAGATAAGGTCAAGTTGAAGGAGTTCATCATCACCCAGCCTTTATTATATGAAACGTTCAAGGGACTTTTCTAAGAAAAAGAAGATTAAAAAACTGAACAGCAAAATGATAACAAACTCACAGCTATTATACAACTGAACCTAAACACAAACAAACAAACAAACTAACTAACTAACTAATCAAGCAACTAGAACAGGAACAGAATCACAGAAATGGAGATCACACTGAGGGTTATCAGCAGAGGAGTGGCAGGGGGAGAGTGGGGGAAAAGGTACAGAGAATGAGTAGTGTAAATGGTAGGTAGAAAATAGACAGGGGAAGGTTAAGAATGGTATAGGAAATGGAGAAGCCAAAAAACTCATATGTACAATCCATGGACTTGAGCTAAAGGGGATGGGGCAAAGGGGGGGGCGGGGAGAATGCGGGTGGGAGGGGCTGTGCAGGACAGGGGGGAATAAAGGGTAGAAAATGAGACAACTGTAATAACATAATCAATAAAATATATTTTTAAAAGACTTCCTATAAAATTCTGAACTATAAATGTCTTTATCAATCAATCAGAACTTAATGGTTACCTTGAAATTGTTAATTTTCACAAGTATTGGCTCTTAAGTCAACTATTTAATCAATTAGTGAAAAACCTAGGAGTAATAAAACAGCAAGAAAAAAGAGTTCAGTGATACTGTTTATGTTCCCATACCGGGTAGAGGGTTCCTAAGATTAGGCATTAGGGGTATTCCTAAAGAGAAAATCCCTGCCCCCGGGCCTGTAACACTACAGATCACTGGAGGTATTTTGTTATGAGTAGAATTTAACAGCTCTCAATTATTGCAAGTGCTCGTCCCCAAGAGAGCTGTGCTAGGGCATTAACTAAAGGGCTCTTGGCAGGATTGGGTGTGTTCCTACTCCCGTCCTGACAAATCCCCTGAGGATGTAAGAATGGGTTTCTAAGGCCATCAGAGGCCTAGCAACAGGTAGGTAGGGAAGAGAAGTTGGGTCCTGAGGCTTTGAAGAGAGCAAGTGCTAACTTACCTGATTGGAATGCCAGCCAGGTAGGTCAGCTTCATCTCTACCCCATAGGTGACACAACCTCAGGTTTGGAGGACAAGCAAGTAATTAGACTGCCAACATACTGCCTGTGACAATGAGGAGAGGCCAGTGGAATGGAGTGACTAAGTCACTCTGTCCTCTGACTAGGCCAGCACTGGGAAGCAGGCCAAATTCAGGCTACAGGGAACCAACAGAGCATTCAGGAGACAGAAGATGTGAGACTGCATCAAACTCGCCTTTTTATGTGACTAATGGGCCAAATTGAGCTCTATAGGTACTGCACACTAAGTTATATTGGGTCGGCCAAGAAGTCCGTTTAGTTTTTTTTGTAAAATAAAAGACGTACTTTTTCATTTTCACCAATAACGTTATTGATTTGGATATTTTGAGTATGTCAGCTGTCTCCCACTATTGGCTTCTAGTGGGTGGGGGCCAGGGGTGCTGTTAAACGTCTTCCAATGCATAAGACAGCCCCACAGCAAAGAATTATTTGGCCAAAAGGTCAATAGTACCAAGAATTTTTGCAAACCAGTTTTGACACATTTGATCAGTCACAGCACCTTCTTCATATGCTGTGCAAATCTTTTTTTGCATTTCAGTTTTATTTTTATCTTTCTTGAAATAAGCATAATATGCCAAGAATGTTGCATATTTTCTTCCACCTTCAATATTAAAATGACTGCATAAAGATTCACCAATTTTGATAAGTTTTTTAAATGCACGCTGATATGACAGCTGTTACAGTACAATCTAACAAAATTGTTTCAAATGAATTTAAAGACAACTAAGCACTACTAGAACCATCATACTGAAAAAACTAAAATACTTTTTGGCCAATCCAATAGTTTCTTTTCCTGCATTAGAGAGCTCTGGAGTTGAGTAACTATATCTGATTGGCACCTAGTAGAATCTCTCTCAGTCACGTGCCTTCTCACTATTGCTTTCCAGGTTACTGAACTAATCAGCGTTAGGGTTGTTCCCATGTGGCCGATGGTCTGTGGACAAGCCTGCAGATCATGTCAAGCCCTCATAGAGAAGTAAACGGATGACAGTTTTTCTTAGCTGAAAAAAAAATCTAGAATTGAAAAGTGTTACCATTACTTAGTTACCTTAGGTTACACTTACCCTAATGTGTTAGGTAAACTTCCTAGTTCAAGAAGAGATGGAATCCTGAGGTCAGAAGAAGTTGGTGGAAGATGGAGAACTAGGGAGGGATCCATGAATGAGTAAAGTACTCTAGGAGCCCCCAAGAGAAGAGTGTGAGACCTGGGGGACATTTAAAAAGAAAGCGTTGACTATGGGAAAAGAGAGGAAGGAAAACTGAGGGACTGAATAATGGGAAGTGGTAGAAGACTGTTACAAGTGCTAATCGGGGATGCTGCCCTGCAACGGTTTCTAAGTGGGCTGGCTCCCCTGGAGTGGGGGGTGCCCTTCTTCTCCTCACCTGGACCAGAAATCCCCCCTAAGTGGCAACTCTGCTCTTAGTTGCCAGTAAATGATACTGCATATAGCACTAGACTGCTTGCCTCCTGTCTGGATCCTCTACAGGAGCAACAGAAGCCCAACAAAATCGGGAATTGATACAATTCAATGAATTGCGTTGATATTTTTAAGCACCCACCCTGTGTAAGGCCTGCAAAGATCCAATCATTGTCCTTGAGAAGACTTCATGAGCAAGGCTAGCCATTAGAAGTTCAAATGCTTCTGGGCTTGACACATGTCCTTCACCTTCCCCAGGAAGAAAGATGGAAGGTGGCGTCAACTACAAAAGCACAATGTGGCCTTTGACTGCTGATGCTCATTCCTGGAAGACACTAAAAAGGCTGATTCTTAATGCCCGTACAGTACATTCTATCACTGATTTCCTGCTTCCTACGACACTTTCCTTTTGATCTTCAGTTTCCTCCTCCCCTCCTCTAGATGAATAGTATTTATAGGCCATTATGCAGCAAACAGCATCTAACACTCAGAAAAAGAGCGTGGTAGTTACTTTTCGACACTGAAGCACAGTGCAATGAGTTGGTACTGCTCTGGCCTATTCCTGTGGGGCACACTCACCGCTGGACAAACATGCCCAGTGAGATTACACCACAGACTCAGTTTGTTACTAGTGTCCCTGCTTAAACCTGGGTGATTTTTTTTCATGTCTGAAAGCACTGTCAATACCTCTATGCTGAATCATTATACCTATTTCTTTCTTCTAGTTCCCACTGCCACAAGCCTAGCTCATTAACTCTGACCCGAACTACTGTAAAATACAGTAACTCTGCAACCCTTTAATCTCTCTCTTCTCCTGCTACCCTGCATGGTCTGCCTAAAATCAAGTTCTGGTCACATCATTCCCCTACTCAAAAGCCTTCAATTGTCCTTGAAGAGAAATTCATCTGCTGCAATACAATATTTTTATGAATATATAACGTTAAATAAAATATAAATATGTTATATTATTTATAATGTATAATGTGCTATGCTATATTATTATATAATATATTAATAAGTATTATTTTTGATGTAGGTGGCACCATACATCCCTGAGGAACTGAAAGAATTCAGAAATCTGAAGATTGTATTGGGATCATTGTGTAAACTGAGAAAGAAAATATTGTCATTTAAAACTCAGACTGACTAGCCCTGACTGGTGTGGCTCCGTGGGATGCGTTGTCCTGCAAACTGAAAGGTCATCAGTGATTTCCCATCACAGCACACGCTGGGTTGCAGGGCGGCGTCCCCAGCTGGGGGTGTGCAAGACGCAACCGATCAAAGTTTGTCTCTTTCTCTTCCTCCCTCCATTCCCCTCTTTCTATAATAAACAAATAAATAAATAATAAAAATTTTTAAGAACTGACTTAGCTGCTGCCTTTTAGGGGTGTTAACGTAATCCCTATAGCAAAGAAAAAACTCCCACAGGGCCACCTCCCTGTCACAGAATGGGGGGAGGGAGCAGTGGCCACTAGAAGCCTCTGTTGGGTCTCCTGAGGCTCCAGGTGGGAACGGAAACAGATGATCCGTATTTTAGCAGGATATATTAATGAGCCCTTGGCTATAATAAAATAAGAAAAAAGTCAAATAATAAAATGGGAGCCCTATGGAAGGGGGCATCAGGAACATGAGGAATCTTTAAAGGAAGAGAAGGCCCAAGCAACATAGCAATATAAAACTTCTCCATTGCATCCAGATCTTCAGCAAGCCTAACACACACACAAGTATCCTGCGTGAAGAGTATTTTCTGGGGATAATGAAAGTAGTTGTTTCACGTGTGGGGGAGATGTAGTGCAAAACAGCAACAGCCCACCAGAGTTGGTGCAACGATGCATCCATGGAACCAGCCGATAACAAGGAGAAGCACGAGGCCCACCCCCACCTCCAGAATTCCTGCAGTGATTGCGGGGCTCCTACCGTACAGGAGAGTGGGCTTCAAGCGGTTTTGTTTGAATCTCACTGGTACCTTCACAGAAACATGGGTTATAATTTGATGAGAGGCGCATATTCCCCTCTTTCTTCCCTTTCCCTGGGAGTCCTACAGAGGCCCGTGCAGCACTAAATAAATGCTTATGGGATGATAGTGTTGACCTTCACTTTCCATTTTCCTTTCCTGTAGAATGGCCTGCTCACAGCCTGGCCCATCATGCATTTTCTGCTCCTCCAGCCATGGCCAGCAAGCTGTGTTCCCTCCATCCCAGCTGCTGGGGCCACTGCCTTCCCACCACCTAGGGGGGTGGAATTGGCCGCAACCCTGAGGACAGCAGCATTCTGAAGGCCTTCTCCTCAGAGAAAATGAGACACCACGTTTCTTCCCCAGACTTGTTGCCACCCATACTCTTTCTTTCCTGACAGGCCTCTCAGGGAAGATCCCAGATAATTAGTAGAGGAAATAGGAATCAAAGAGACACATAACCGAAGACACCAACCTTGTGTCCTTTTTAGTAAAACTGAGAAGAACAATAGGTAGCCTCTGTGTGTTCTGAGGGAAGACAGTAGGCAAGAGGTAAAAGAGGACAGAGGTTTAATAGTAGAGTAGGCCAGGTGATTCCCAGGTGACAAATTATACCACCCTCAGGCCCAGCAACAGGCCTCTACATGTGAAAAAGCACTGGTCTGACTCTCCTTTGGCCATACCTCTCCCCATAGGATGAGGAGGCTATAGAAGCAGGAGGTATACCCACCTGGAGCCTGGGATCCTCTGTCCCCAACCCTCTTCTAGAGCACCGTCTGGGTTCCTCGGGAATTCTCAGCCTAAATGTCTTGAGCCCACTCTCAGGTCCCATGTGGGCATCTTCATGGATTCCAGATTCCTAAGGGCAAACACCACCCCCCATGGGCCAGCTCACCTCACACAGCCACATCCCAGGCCACAGCGAGGGAGTCCAGTAACTCTAAATTTGAACCTGGCCTTCCAAGTTCTTATAAAAATGTACTTGTCAAGGTAGAAGGATAAAACATATTTTATCTAACAACTTGTTAGCTTTAGGTGTGACTTTTAATTATTTAGACAGATGGTATACATGTCTTTTTTTGGACTCTTGCCCTAAGCTTCACTGATGTTAGCGGTGCGTCTATTTAAAATAAAATGTGCTTGGGACTAGTGAACTGTGTATTTAAGGGGAATTATGCTTCTCTGCTATTGATTAAAAGCCTTGACTACAAAACTAGGTTTTGACTTACAACTGGTGACTTATCCAGAAATTTTTCTCTAAAGACAAATAGACCCCATCAAATAATTACGTGTCTAAAAATAATACTTTCATAACAAAATAATTACTGGCACTTGTTGATTTCTTAGTTTCCAAACTAGGGTGCGGACCCTAGCCTCTAGCCTGCCTCATCTGGCCTCCCTCTGGTCCCTGCTGGCGATGCCCCCTCTACCTCTTCTTTGCTTGGCTTCAGTCTCCCTCCCATTTCCATTAACTATTCTTCTAATAAAAGAAATATAATTTTTCAGTACATAATTTTAAAGATATTTTATTTAATAGCAAACAAATTGACTCATATTCCTTTCCCTCGAAAGGAAAAAAAATCTTACAAATTTTTTAATTGACTCAGATTTTTCCCCTTTGGGTCATGTACTTTAGTAGGAAACATGTTCCATTTTGCTATATCAAATAGTGCATTGTTGCCCTAGCCCAGTGGCTCAGTTGGGATGTGCACCAAAAGGTTGCAGGTTCGATTCCCAGTCAGAGCACGTAACTAGGTTGTGGGTTCAATTCCTGATCAGGGCACGTATGGGAGGCAACTAACTGATGTTTCTCTCTGACATCAGTGTTCCTCTCTCTCACACATTGATGTTTCTCTCTCTCTCTCTCTCCCTCCCTTTCTCTCTGTCTAAATTCAATTTTTTTGTTTGCTACCCTCAGGTGAGGATTTTTTTAAAAATAGGGTATTGTTAAGGCTTTTGATGTCTGATTTTTTTCCGGTGGGGGTGAGGAGGAAGGAAGGCCAGGCTTGGGCAAGGTTCTCAATACTGAGAGGACTTAATTAAGGACTTATTAAGGAGGGAATGAAGCCAGAGGGTGAGTGTAAAACTATACTTGGGGAGGTGTGAGAGGGGTTAACTATTAATCTAGAGAAGCAAAATCTTGTCATCAAGTCCACAAGGCAAATTCAGACCCAAAAAATAGGAGATAAAGTCAAAGATCAGGAACTCAGTAAACTCAAGCACAATGATTAAGGCAGGTAAGGGGTGAAATAGTCCGGTGCCACAGAAGGAAACAGACGGGTCCCAGAGCTCCCTGGTATGGGATGAGCCAACACAAGCTAAGCCCAAGTCAGGTTTAGTGGTAGAAGACATGGTGCCCCCAGCCCGTTGGAACCCAGACTCCACTTATCAATTAGGCAACAATATTTATGAACAATATATAAGATTTATTACAATATGCATATTGCCAGCACACTCAATGTTCCTGAAGAGAGGCAGAAGGAAGAAAAAGGTGTGAATGTGGACATTTAAAATTAACATTGCAGACAAAGTGGTTCCTCTAGCCTTTCTCTTGCTACCAAATACACCATCTAACCCAGTCATTTAGAAATAACAGACTTCCGGCCAAGATGGAGGCATAGGTGGACACACTGTGCCTCCTCTCCAACCAAGATTAAGGACAACAAAAATATAGAACCAAAAGAGGCCAACCAGAACAGATGGAAAATTGAATTGTATGGAAGTCCAACAACGATTCACCCAGACTGGTAAGAGGGGCAGAGTCAGCGGCTGGCAGAGAGGGGTCATGTCAGGAGAAGGCAGTGGATGGTGGTCCCAGGTGCATGGGCTGCAGTTGGCACACCCCAGGCACACAAGCAGCGGTTGCCGAGCAAAGCAGACCAAGCGGGGAGCACAAGGTGGCTGACCACAGACACACATTTGTGCACAGATAAACGAGGTGAAAATGGGCAGCAAGACAGACTGCGTGATGCAGGGCTGCAGCACTGGGAAATGAAGCCTGGAGGCACTGATTGAAAACTTTTGTGGGGATTGAGGCACCGGGAGGGAGTCCCAGCCTCACAGGAAGAATTTGTTGGGGAGACCCACCAGGTCCTGGAGCATGCATAGGCCCACCCACTCGGAGGTCAGCACCAGAAGGACGCAATTTGCTTGGGGAAAGCAGCAGAAGGGACTGGAATCCAAGAGAGAGCAGAGCAAGCACCATTGTTCCCTCTCAGACCCCACCCCCACATCCAGCATCACAACCCAGCAACTAGGTTGCCCCGCTCTTGTGAACACCTAAGGCTCCACCCCTCACTAAGGAACAGCTGGGACTAGACAAAAAAAAAAAAAAAGGCTCAAACGGGAGAACAGATCAAAGCCCCAGAGCCAATTCATCTAAGCGACCAAGGGATAGCCAACCTATCAGATGCACAGTTCAAAGCACTGGTGATCAGGATGCTCACAGAATTGGTTGATTTTGGTCACAAATTAGAGGAACAAATGAAGGCTACAATAAGTGAAATGAAGAAAAACACACAGGGAGCCAATAGTGATGGGAGGAAAACTGGGACTCAAAACAGTGGAGTGGACCAGAAGGAAGAAAGAAAGAAACAACCAAACAGAAAAGAATGAAGAAACAAGAATTCAAAAAAATGAGGAGAGGCTTAGGAACCTCCAGGACATCTTTAAATGTCCCAACATCCGAATTATAGGGGTACCAGAGGGGAAGAGGAAGAGCATCAAGTGGAAAACTTATTTGAACAAATAATAAAGGAGAACTTCCCTAATATGGAAAAGGAAATAGACTTCCAGGAAGTCCAGGAAGCTCAGAGAGTCCCGAAGAAGTTGGACCCAAGGAGGAACACACCAAGGCACATCATAATTACATTAGCCAAGATTAAAATGAAGGAGAGAACTCTAGAAGCAGCAAGGGATAAGGGGACAGTCATCTACAAAGGAGTTCCCATCAGACTGTCAGCTGATTTCTCAGAAGAGACCTTCCAGGCAAGAAGGGGCTGGAAAGAAGTATTCCAAGTCATGAAAGTCAAGGACTTACATCCAAGATTGCTCTATCCAGCGAAGCTGTCATTTAGAATGGAAGGGAAGATAAAGCACTTCTCAGATAACGTCAAGTTAAAGGAGTTCATCATCACCAAGCCCTTATTATATGAAATGTTAAAGGGACTTATCTAAGAAAAAGAAGATCAAAAATAGGACGGTAAAAAGACAGCAAACTCACAGATATTAACAACCACACCCAAAACAAAAGCAAACTAAGCAAACAGCTTGAACAGGAGCAGAACCATAGAAATGGAGATCACATGGAGGGTTAGCAACAGGGGAGTGGGAGGAGGAGAGAGGGGGAAAAGGTACAGAGAATAAGTAGCATAGACAGTGGGTAGAAAATAGGGGGAGGGCAAGAACAGTGTGGGAAAAGTAGAAGCTAAAGAACTTATGACACATGGACATGAACTAAAGGGGGGGGAATGTGGGTGGGAGGGGGTGTGCAGGGTGGAGGGGAATGATGGGGGAGAAATGGGACAACTGTAATAGCATAATCAATAAAATATAATAAAAAAATAACAGTTTCTTAATCCAAAATGGAGAAAAAGCTAGCTCTTTTCTCCCCCTTCTTCTCTCTCTCCCTCTCCTGCTCCCTCCCCCCCCCCTCATTATTCTGCTTTCCAGCCCCGGAGTCTGGAATTCAGAAGGAAAGCAATGACACTCAGGATAATAATGAGTCAGCGTTAATCTCACAGTCTTCACCTGTGACAAGTATGTAAAATCATATGCCTGGGTCTGAAGCAGCTGATCTGGCTGAGGAGGGATCAACTCCAGCCCTTTGCAGCCGGGATCGTCTAGAACCACCACACTACCTGTGCTCCCATGAGCAGAGCTCGTACTTCATGGGGTTCTCAGACCAGCAGCAGGACATCACCTGGGAGTTCATTGAAAGTGCGGGCTTATGGGAGTAAAGAGACACCACAGGCCACATAGTAACATCACCATATCTCTAAAACAGGCTCTGCAAACCACTAACAACAGATGGGAGTCTTTTATCTGGGCAAGTGGGTCGGGAGTCACACTCCATTTACCTTCAGTTTTATTCAACTCTCTAATGTCTCACTGGATTCATTGTTATGCGCAATGGTATATGTATTTTTAAGAACCCAAGAAAGAGAAAAAAAAATGTCAAAGTACCCTATTACTAGAGGGTACAAAGAGTCTTTTTACTGAAAGACCAGAACATTATTATCAGAAGCATCAGCTGCAGAAGCAACAGCCACAGCTAAGAACATTAGCATCCAGTAAGATTTTATTGTTCACCATCGTTACAGCTAGACATTTATCACAATTAAATGGTAGCTGGCAGTGGGGAACCAGGCACTAGAAAAGACAAGGAAACTCTTCTTACCGGGTAAGTCTTCTGAAAGTAGAATCAGGAAGTACTTACTTTAATACAAAAAGGTGTAGTCACCTGAGTGACATCAACACTTCCTGCTTCCTCCTACATGTGTTAGTGATTAATGCCAGAATTTAACTGCTTTAGCCGAGAGCAATACTATTTCCTCCCTGGTTTTGACGCATCAGTTAGTGGTTAGTGCTCACAGATGTGTAAGGCAACTATTTCTCAATGGAGCACCACTGCTTCGCACATTAACAAAAGCACTTTTCAAACATTTAGCTGCACAAGGCAATGGAATAATATTCTTTTCCACAAGTTAAATCTTGTCCCTATTTAGCTTTTCTACGCACCTGTGAACTATTTTAGACTCTAAACTATAAGTTCCCTGAATAGAGCCATTTTCATTTTTGTTGTTAAGGATGAGACCAGGGCAAATGATGGCTGAGGGTGACTTTTTCCAGCAGGAGCCCGTCCCTGATTATCCCTTCTGCACTCTGGGGAATAAAGGATATCACAGGCTAATGAGGGGACAAGAGCTTAAATAGGAAGAGAACAATAAAGAGGATAAGGGATTTGAGTTCAAGGTCATAAAGCCTAGGAACAGATGGCTTGAGGACACCAAAGAGGGTTAAAGATAGTGATCTGTATGGTTTTCCACATCCTTCACAAAAGCTAGAAAAATTATCCTTCAGCTTTTAGAAGTTTAGCTTGAATGACACTATATGACAAGAATTATAAAGACATAAATATAGATATTTGAGAATAAATATCTTGATAAATAGCAATAATTACAGCTACCCATTTAGAATATACTATTTGCCAGGCACGCAAAGCTATAAAACTGTTGGCGATGGTTTTATCATATAACCCTCTCAACAACTCTTTGAAGCCTAAATCTTCAGGGACATTTTATAAAACACCACAACCTGGTCTGACCCAAGTTATGAAACTTAGAACATATGATGGGAGGACTGACTGAAACCAAGGACTCAGATGTTTCCAGGATTCTCTACAGTCTTCATCACAACTTCTTTCTACATCTGAACTTCATTCCATCCCGGTACAGGCTGGCTTCTTTCACACAAGGTGACATAACAGCTCCAGAGCCTCACATCTCATAGTGCTCGCCACCAGAGAGGACCGGCAAGCAGCTTTCTCTGTCCAAGTTAAAAATCTGGAGGGAGGGCTCTGATTGGACGATATTGGGTTAGGTGTGCACCAGATTAATAAATTTTGTCTAGTGTGGGGGATGGAGAAATATTGTATTTGGGTCAAGTGTTCAGCCCTACACCAATGACTGTGGCCAGGAAATAGTCTTATAAGAACAGGGAAGCCACCTTAAAAACTACATGGTTGAAGAAGAGAAGTGTCAAGGCTATGTTCCTATTTGGGACAAAGAGTGTAGGGGAAGCAGAGCTGGGAGAGTTTGGTTATAGGGCTGCAAGGGGCTCTGGAGAACTGTGGAGCAAGAGTGGCCTTGAGTAAGGCCTTGAGTGAGAACCCTCCAGGGGGAGGAGGGAGGAATGAAGAAGGACATGTTCTCTCTTTTTAGAACATTTCCTGAAAGTTACCCACAATATCTCTGCTTACATCAATGGCCAGAACTTGGTCACACAGCCACACCTAGCTGCAAAAAAAACTCATAAGTATATTATCTATTCTGGGTGGCCACCTACCAAGTTAAAATGAGAGATTATTATGCTAAGGAGGAAGGTCAGAGGAATGTTTGAAGAAAACTAGCAATATGCGTCATAAACTATACAAAGAATACATATTATTTTGTCTGACTATAACCGTACTTAGCTACCTTCTTTGGGGGAATATTTCTCTCCTACTGCAGCCATGTGATTTTGGAGGCACTTGCCAATAACAGTATTCCACTTCCCTGGTCACAGAGGTGACCTCCTGATACAGGTTGTTTCAAACATAACATCCCCATCCACCTTGACTTCAGTGATCAGAGCAAAGGTAGCACGTAACCCAAAGTTGACCTATCACAGCCCCTTGCTGGGATTTTTTCACTGGATTTTTTACAGGTTATGAATCATAAGGATATAAACTCAGGGCTATTTAAGGCAATCATTGAAATACGGTGACAGCAACTTAAAGGTAAAAGCCAACCCAGAGAGAGAAGCAGAGGTGAGAAGTGGAGAGAAAGAAGCGAGGAGATTCTGGGCAACATCTCAGCTCCTGGAGCCAGCCACCTACGAGAACAACTGGACTCCTGCCCTTCCTGACCGTTGCTTCAGTCATTCCATTTAGGCTTGTATAGTTTGTAATAGAAATTATACGTATATACTTAAATCTATATACATATACTTTTGCATTTTGAATTTCTATAAATAGACCAG
Organism: Anoura caudifer; assembly: GCA_004027475.1. Taxonomy (NCBI): domain Eukaryota; kingdom Metazoa; phylum Chordata; class Mammalia; order Chiroptera; family Phyllostomidae; genus Anoura; species Anoura caudifer. The sequence goes on from PVKU01002880.1 coordinate 65,391, forward strand.
TGCAGCTCAGTTGCTTGAGCACCATCCTGCAAAGCAAAGGTCGCTGGTTCGATTGCTGGTCAGGGCACAGGCCTGGGCTGCAGGTTCAGTCGGTGTTTCTCTCTCACACTGATGTTTTTCTCCTTCTCTTTCTCCCTCCCCTCCCCTCTAAATAAATATGTATTTTTAAAATTTGTGTAAATATGCTTTTGTATTTTAAATTTATATAAATATACTTTTGACTACCATTTATAGAAATCCAAAGGAAACGAACTTAAGCAAGTGGGGGTGTGTGGCTCATATTTATATTTTAACTTTAAATAAATGTTAATTTTTTTAAATTTTTAGATAATGCTGTACTATATACATATCTAATTTATGCCATTAATCATGTAATGTGTTCCTGCTTAAATAATCTTTAAGTTAAAGGCTTCAGATAACATAAATCCAATATATTGTATTGTATCGAGTGCCTTCCCTATGTGATAGGCACCGTGTTAGATAAGTTCTGGGGACACAAGGTTGTATTATGATCCCTAACATCAAGGTGCTCATCTTCTGTTGGGGAAGCAAAGAGGAAGTAAATAATTATAATGCCGTAGACATCATAAAAGGTAAGCAGTGGTACAAAGGGAAGAGTGATCAGCTCAATATTTCTGACTTCAGTTGCCGAAGATGTTTTCATATAATAATCAATTGGCTACTCCACTAGTATTCTTTAGTACTAAAAGGGTAAATGCTAAGAAAAAGTGCATTTTCTTAAAATTCTAAATTGAAAATATTTATTTTCTCGATTTCTCCCCTATAAAATATACATATTAGTCTACCCTAGTCTATCAAGAATAGAAAAGTTCATGTAGAAAAGTAAAGAAATGTCCTCAATTAATTTGATGAATTCAAATTAAGATGATAATTACCCAAGAACATAGAATTTCTTTTCTTTTCCTAACAAAGTACAGGAAGTTTATTAATTAATATGGTTTCAGCATCCACACTGGGACCAACCTTTAAAAAAGCACCATTTGACAATATTTCTTACATGTCAGATTTTCTTCATACACTTCAACTCCAAACATGTCACAGCAGACTGAATGTAGAAACATGTATGAGAATCCAACTATCTTTTTCTTGAATTGTTGTTCTATTACAGTTGTCCCAATTTTCCTCCTTTTCTCTTTCCTGTCCTGCCCATCCCCCCTACAGTCAATCCTCACCCTGGTTGTCCATGTCCATGGTTATTTATATTTGTTCTTTAACTAGGTCCTTCCCCTTTTCCTCCCTTATCTTCTTCCCCCCAATAGTACTATATTTTTTAAGAGTTTATTTATTTTTAGAGAGAGGGGAAGGGAAGTAGACAGAGAAAAACATCATTGTGTGAGAGCAAAACAGTTGCCTCTCACATCCCCTCAACCAGGGACCTGGTCTACAACCAGGCATGTGCCCTGACCAGGAATCAAACCAGTGACCTCTCGGTTTGCAGGCTGGTGCTCAATCCACTGAGCCACACAAGCCAGGGCTAGAGAATTTCTCAGACATTTTTAATACAGGACAAAATACTAGGGGGAAAAAAAGCTTTCTGAAGTAGGCAAAATAGTATATCAACATCCAAATCACAAAACTATAATTTTAAATTGAATTCCTTTAGATAGGAGAAATAATTTATTAGATAGTAGGCAATATTTAATAATATTCGTGTTTTCACTGGATCATCTGTACATAACCATTCTGCTCAAGAGTTATTTGTTTAAATCAAAAACGCTGGGCAAAGCTCTAGGATACAGTTGTCAATGGTACCCTTAATATAACAGACACCATGAAACAAGTACATGAAGCAAAACAGGCACAAGCAAGCTCTTCTGTACTTCTTAAACTATAGTACCACTAGATTAAACCCTATCAAGATAATCTGGCCTAATAGGAAGTTTTGTGATTCCCAGGAGAAACTGGGAAAAGCCAGATTAGGAGAAAAGTCCAGGTGAAAGAAAAATTAAAGTCTGTACTGTTTTTTAATGATTATTTATGTATTAATAATCTCTAGTATCAGCTATATTCAATAATTATAATAGAAAAATAATTGATGATGAGTTAGGAAACTCACTTTCTTTCCAAGTCTCATTAAGATATAAGAGGGAATGTATTTGTTTTTGCAAATCATTAGGTCAATCATTTTTGTCAAAATTGTGACAAGTTTAACAAGATGCTTTCCATGATAAAACAACTTCTACTATGGCATGTTGAGAGTATGACCGTTCACTCACAAACTGTTGATTGATTAAACCCATTGCCCGGAGTTCTGACACCAACAGGCTATGGAGTGACAACAATTTTGTCTATACTTGAATTGTGACTTAAGTGAGGTCATTCTCAATATCTTGAAGACTTATTTCCAGCAGAGAAATCAGCTGAGAGCCTTGTAGGAACTCTTTTGTAGGTAACTCTCTCCTTTTCTCTTGTTGCTTTTAAGATTCTCTCCTTATCTACAATCTTGGCTAATGTAATTACGATGTGTCTTGGTGTGTTCCTCCTTGGGTCCAATTTCTTTGGGGCTCTCTGATTTCCTGGACTTCCTGGAAGTCTATTTACTTCTCCAGATTGGGGAAGTTCTCCTTCATTATTTTATCAAATAAGTTTTCAATTGCTTGCTCTTCCTCTTCTCCTTCTGGCACCCCTATGATTCAGAGGTTGGAGTGTTTAAAGTTGTCCCAGAGGTCCCTATGCCTCTCCTCATGTTTTTGAATTCTTTTTCTTCATTCTGTTCTGGCTGAGTGTTTACTTCTTCCATCTGCTCCAAATAGTTGATTTAAGTCTGAGTTTCCTTCCCTTCACAGTTGGTTTCCGGTATATTTTTCTTTATTTCACTTTGAATAGCCTTACTTCTTCTTCTATTTTGTGTCCATACTCAGTCATTTCTATGAGCATCCTGGTTACCAGTGTTTTGAACTCTGCATCTGATAGGTTGGCTATCTCCTTGTCACTTAGTTCTTTTTCTGGACTTTTGACCTGTTGTTTTATTTGGGACTTTTTTTTGTCTTGGCACACCTCTTACATTGTAAGGGGTGGAGCCTCAGTCACTTCTCCCACTACCCACAAGCAAATTGGGCCCTTCTGGTGCTGATTCCCAGTGGGTGGATTTGTGTATGTTCTAGGACCCTGTGGGTCTTTCCAACGAACTCTCCTGTGAGGGTGGGAGTTTATCCCATGGCCGCAACCCCCACAGATTTTTATAAGTAGAGGTTTTGAGGTTTTAGTTTCCCACATTGGAACCTGGGTTGCATGTTCTGTCTCACTCCCCAGTTGTTCCTCTCAACTTATTTGCACACAAATGTGGACTGCCCAGTCTGCCAGCTGCTGCCTCGTCCTCCCAGTCCACACCACCTTGTCACTGGTCCTCTCCACCCCAGCTGCCTGTCTCCACCCCTCCTACCAGTCTGGATGAGTTTCTTCTTTAACTCCTTGGTTGTTGGATTTCCATACAGTTCAATTTTCTGGCAGTTCTGTGTTTTTGTTTTTTGTTTTGTTTGTTTGGTTTTTTTTTTAGTTTGTTGTTCTCCTTCTTTTGGTTGTGTGAAGAACCAAAGCATATCTACCTACACTTCCATCTTGGCCAGAAGTCAGACGTGTTACCACCTTATTGTGGTAAACATTTTGTAACACACACTTGTATCAAATCACTACCTTGTACACCTTAAACTTATATAGTGTTGTATGTCAATTATATTTCACTGCAGCTGGAAAAAATAATAAAGCTCTCCGACTTTGACCTCACAAGGTACATAGCATATCTTTTACTGGTAATGATCATATTCTAGTATTCCCTATCTCCCTCAGTAAGTTGTAGGCTTCTTTTATAATTTTTCATTGTATGCTTGATTGTGCCTAGCAAGGAGGAATCTAATGAATATTTGTAAAATAAATGGAAGAAAATTTTAAGTGATACGAAAGAGCACTGTACCACCATATTTTAGATGGGGCATGAGGCCAGTTCCAAACAAAATTTCTCTCCAGTGACAGCCACCTGCATTACACTCCTCATTAACCTAGTCCATGGTGTCTGGCTCGCTGCCCCTCTGCTGTCCCTCAGAGGCTGTTACTGATATGCTCTCCTTCCACCTCCATAAAATTTGCTTGTCCTATTTTTTTTATTTCCTCAGGGCCTGAGTATCAGCCAGCAAATCAGACAAACTAATTTTCATTAATAGAGAACAGTAATTGAAGAAGCCTAAAGGAGCACGTGCTCAGGTAATAAACATGCACTGTTAATAAAACATTGTCCTTTTTCTGGTTATCAAAATACATTGGTATTACAGAAAAAAATTAACCACAGAAAAAGAAAGAAAATAAAGTACACGCACACACAAAAGTCTCAGGCAAGTCACAAGTTCTTGGCTTTAATACAGCATGGCAGTTAAGAGCCCAGATTCTACTGCCTCAGCGTGAATCTCATCTCTCCTACTTTCTACTTGTGTGACCTTGGGCAAATTACCTAACCTCTCTGTTTCTGAGCTTTGCCATCTGTAAAATAGAGGTAGTGATAGGATCTATTATTGAGGATTAAGTGAGTTAACATATGTAAGGTATTTAAAACAATCCCTGGCACATACTAAAGCTCCATGTGTTTGCTATTATTGTTTTTGGCAAAATAAGACAGACCAACTGACAAGAAAGGGATACAGCTATAAATATATACTTTAAAAAATTTATTGGAATCATCCTTTACCTATAATTTCCTTATACTTAGAAATATACCATGAATATTTTTCCACATTTTCATATTCTTTAACAGAAGGTGTTTCAAGCTGGTAAATCTGAGCAGAATTTAGACTTCACCCTTTGTCAGCAGAATAGTGTCGTTTTATAATTTGAATTTTAATGCCTTTAGGTGGAGCATGAACTCCCGTTTACCTCAGTGCTCAACACTCACTAGTGTCTTATGTTCAGAAGCTTTGCACGTTAATTAACTTGCTAAGTACCTGAAGTCATTTGCATTTTTCACCCCCAGTGTGACTGTTAGTAGCCGCATATTCTTTCATGTACTCTACTTAAGCAATTTCTGTTGTTAGGCATTTATTTATCTGCTGTTTTTAACTCATTATTATAAATAATGCTGTGAGGAACATCCATGAGCACAAAACTTGTTTTACACATCTCTGTCCGTTTTCCTTAGAAAAATTTCCTAAAAATAAAAATGTCAGGTCAGCCCTGGTTGGTGTGGCTCAGTGGATTGAGTGCTGGCCTGCAAACCCAAGAGTCGCCAGTTCAATTCCCAGTCAGGGTACATGCCTGGTTGCTGGCCAGGTCCCCAGTGGAGGACATGTGAGAGGCAACCACACATTGATATTTCCCTCTCTCTCTTTCTCCTTCCCTTCCTCTCTCTCTGAAAATAAATAAATAAAATCTTTTTTAAAAATGCTGAGTCAAAGTCTGACAATTTTTAATATCTTTAATACATATTGCTAAATTGCCTGACCAAAAAAAATTTCACATTTCTACCAGTTCATTTCTTTGAATGGTTACTGATACTGGTATTATTACCTTTTCAACTAAAAGGTCTACAAATCAGTAATATGCACCTTTAAATATGGCCTTTTGAGGACAAATATTTTTTCCTCCAGCCTCCTAGCCCCGTTCTTTTCCTGCTTTCCAGATAACTAAGTGAAATAGTTGGGGGAAGATAAGAATCTTAGCTATGGCCTTAAATGATATCTAATATTACCCAAATGTCTCTATGCCTCGAAGCACTTGCCAGTGTAAATCGCAGGAGTAAGCTACGGGATATCTTTAGTCTCTCCTAAACTCTATCATTATGTCGTGAAATAACATTAGTGTAATTATTACTGTGGCCGGTAATAACAGCAGCAGCCATCACCCACTACATACTTTATTACGTCCAGGCGCTGTAATAAGCACTTTACTTTTGTTAAGCCTCACAGAAACCCACGAGATAAATATTATTGTAAATATTATAACGGACAAAACTGAGGGTCACACAGGTTAAAGAAACTTGTTTCGAGTTACATGAGTGGCAAAGCCAGAATTTAAGCCTTGACTAATCTAACTCCAAAACCACAATACTAAAATGTCCCTAAGCGTATTATTATTATTAATAATACATCTCTTTCATTTAATACGTTTAATTTCTCTAAAAGCTTTCGTACACGTAATTGGGTGCTGACGATAACGAGCCTGGTGTGTCATGAAGAGGCACTGCACTGAGGCAGCCTGTCACGGTGTAATAATAGACACAAAGTCTCTCGTGCCCATGGCTATCCATTAAGGTCAGAACCAGCACAACGCTTGCAGTTAGGACTTAAAATTACTCACATAAGCACTCTGAGTTAGATGTAGATGACAGCCCTATAGATCTCCCACACACTTAGGCTTCTCCCGGCTCCAGCAGGAACACCAATTACAGAATTATGACAAGAGCTCTGGCCCACTCCAACCCATCCTCATTCAGCAAGTTTGCTCTTTTTCTGCTCTCCAGCTGACAGAGCTACTTTTAAAAAAGAAACCGTTTCTGCAAACATTTGAAGCAGCTCATCCCTCTGACTTCTAGCATAATGAGGCTCTGTCAGAATCATCTAGAAATTTGTCTTCCAAGGCTTAAATAAAAGTTCCTGAGTCTTTTTAGCATACGTTTTTGGGGGTTGTTATGGCATTAGATGAGGTGGAAACATAAATACAAATGTTTGCTTTGGCTTGTTAAAAAATAGCATATTTTGAATGCTGCAGTTTTATTTTGTATGTCCTTATGGGCCCGATAAAGACTAACTACAACTTTAAGCAAACATAATCAGTCAGGAGCTAGGGCTTCTGGAAGTCCTCCCGCTCTGAGGAATCCTGAGAACCCTATGGGAAGAACTCTATGTCTATAACGGAGCTCCATGGTTCTAAATACCCCCTCCCTTAACTTCCTTTCCCCTTCTCTAAATGCCGCCCCCGTCCTGGCATGCAGGCCAGAGTGTGCACGCAGGTTGCTACGTCTGCATTAGGTTGCAACCCTTTCTTTTGCCCCAATAAATCCGCTTTGCTGATGAAACACCTAGTCAATGCTATTTTTCAGCCAGCAGGCCTTTAAAAAATATTGATGTGGTTCAGAGTACTAATAAGATTCATTGCATAATTAATTTTAGCAGCTGCCTTTACAAGGCCAACACACAACAAAATGTCATATTATGCCTCTGCTTTAGTGGTTCTCAATCTTTTTGCCCTCAGGAACTCTTTACATTAAAAAAATTATTGAGGACCCCAGAGAGTTTTTGATTATGAGGGTTATAGCTATTGATACATGTATATATAAAATAAGGCTAAAATATTTTTAAACTACTTATTAATTCAATGAAAATAAGCCCATTATGATAACATGTTTTAAGAAAAAAACTATTTTCAAAAACAAAAAACTAGTGAGAGGATACCATATTTTTACAAATCTCTTTAATAGGTCTCTGAATTCACTGTTATATCTGCTTCTGCATTCAATTTGTTGTGATATGTCGTTTTTATTTATTGAATGAGAGACAGAGAGGAAGGGAGAGAGGAAAAGAAAGAGAAACATCGACTTGTTGTTCCACTTATTCATGCTTTCATTGGTTGCTCTTTGTATGTGCCCTGACCAGGGATTGAACCCACAACCTTGGCATATTGGGAATGATAGTCTAATCAAGTGAGCTACCCAGCCATGGCCTGTGCGATATGATGTTTTAAAAGGTTGAAATATATGATGAAAATTCACCCTTACAGGGATATGTAGTTAGAAAAAGGAGGAATATTTTAATAGCCTTTTCAAATAACTGTGGTGATTCTTCTTTGATACTACATTAAAACTCAACAAGTTGTCATTTCTTGGAGTTTAATTACAATGCGGAATCTGAAAGCATATCAATAGACGTTTCAAACTCTATTACATTAGTTACTAAAATCCATTAGTTTATCTTAAACTTTGAATAAATCTTTTTTACCCATGCTTATTTTATAACATTATGCATTGGTCATTTGAAAAATATAGGCTCACTGAACTATGCAGGTCTTTCAAATGTAAACACATTCACTGTGTGATATCAAAATATTACATTTATGGCCCTGGCTGGTGCGGCTCAGTGGACTGAGCGTCCATCTGCCTGTTAACCAAAGCATCACTGGTTCAATTCTCAGTCAGGGCAGATGCCTGGGTTGAGGGCCAGGTCCCCAGTGGGGAACTCTCTAGAGGCAACCGCACATTGGTGTTTTCTCCCTTTCCTTCTCCCTCCCTTCCTCTCTCTAAAAATAAATAAGTAAAATCTTTAAAAATATTACATTTATGAACATGATTTCATTAGATAATTTTTAGGCATCGGGAAGCTGTTAAGAACACAATGACATTCCTAATTTTCAAATTTCCCAGATTTTTATCATTGGAAACAAATTTAAACAGTTGTTTTCCTTGAAGTGATAGGTTCACTTTGTCCATTTTTGAGAAAACGTCTGCCATATACCCATGTCTCATATTCATAGTTTGTCAGTTGTTCTGTGGTAGGTGGTTTGACAGACATAAGCAGAACAATGGGCCAAGTACAGAAGGTCACCAGGGCAGAAATGGGTAAAACTGGGAAAAGAAGGACCTTGCCACCAGGTCCTTCCCGAGCACATGGCTGGTCATTCAGTTTAGACCCCCAAACTTTCACATCACTTGTCATGCAGTTTGGACCCTCCCCTGACTTTTCATTCCCTGGCATGTTGCTAGTCATGTGGGTTTGACCCCCCCTTAGAGGTGACAAACAAAGGGGCCAGAGAATAGCCCTTAAGCATTAAACTCCTGGGACAATGAGCTTGTAACTCACCTCAAATACATCTAGGCCTCAGGTGTATTTCAGCTGCAGGCCCAGAGAAGCAGCAAACCAGACAAGCGATGCCATGGCTGACATCAGGACCAGCTGCACTGACTACTGACCTGCTCTGGCACCAACCAATCAGTAGAGACCTTGACTTTGAAAGGACACACTGGAAAGCTGATGAATAGTCTATTGAAATCCTCCCCTGGAACCTCCCCTAAAGTTCCCACCCTTAAAAGCCCTTAGGACAGAAGACCCAGTCTGCTCTCCCTTTGGGGGAGTATGACCCTACTTTCCCATCCCCTCTTCCCCCCCAGTCACATTACCTTTACTTTTCTCTTTTTCTCCTAAGCTTCAAGGACCCTTCTTTTGCCTCTGTGACTTGTTTCCTGAACCCATTTCTTCTACCACTCACTTCTACCTCTGTGACTCTCTAAATAAACTTCCTCTTATAGGTTGAGTCTTGGCTCTGGATTCTTTCCTGACCAGAACTCTGATGCAGACACCAGCCCGCAGTGTCCACGTCATTATGGATGAAATGAGACATTCATGCAGACTACCGAGTCCGGTGGAGGAAAAGGGTCATCATGGCTTTTCTTTCAAGGGGAGCAAAAGCCTTGGCCCTTGCTGTGACCGACCTTTATTGGGTTTCCCAGCACATTACATGATGGTCCTCATTAACTATGCACAGGTTCACTTTAGGTGGTGACCTTTTACAGACAACAAAGGAGCCAATGCAGCTAATCACATCACAGAAGAAGGATATTTGCAAATGAAAAAGGGAAAAGTGGTAGAACCCTTACACTCATCCTAGGAAGGTTTAGCATAGATTTTAGGAAGTTACAATAAGCACTTGCTGTCCCAATTCAGAGTGAGGGAGTTTTTAGCAAAAGCAGGACTCGAGGCAGCCTAGGCACATTGCAGGCCTGATTCCTCATGGGAGAACCTATCGTGGGTGTGGGTCCTGTGCATCTCCTAGTGGGAGCTGGGCCCACGCCATGCAGAAGGGTCTCCTACAAACTCAAGTCCCAAGGTTGCTGATCCAGGGTCCAGTCTGACTCCACAGGTCTAATATCTCGTGCTGTTTTCGCCACCACCAACAGTTCTTTCAAGCAAAAATGGCATTCTGTGACCAAAACAAGTGGCTGGTTCATTTCACAATTCAAACAGCTGTACTGTTGCCAGTTATCTTGCTTTTCCGCAAGATAACTATCATACTTTGGTGTATAGCTTATATGCTGATGTGTATTTATTTCATCACCCAGAATATCAAAAACTTGTACATTCAGAGTGAGACAGAGTAGAGAGCTGGGCCCAGGACACTAGATGGCCAGAAGAAATGCCAGGTAAGCTGACAAAATTTTACCACCTCTCTACTCCCTACTTAAAACTGCCTTAGTGGCTGATTTTATCTCCTTTCTAACTGCCTGCCTCCTTGCAGATGTTGAAACCACTGATTGCATACAGAGTTGATCAAGGTTTAACTAGTGTATGACCTTCCTAGGGTGCTGGTAATCCACCATCTCGGCCCTCCCTGCACAGAGGCAGAGATAGTTACTAAGCAACCTGACAGCAGAGGAAGTAACTGGACCCTCCACAAGCCCTCCTTGTCCCCAGTTAATAAAAGCAACCCAACAATCCCCAGTCAGAGCACATACAAGAATCAACCAATGAATGCATAAATAAGTGTAACAACAAAAAGCGATGTCTCTCTCCTTCTCTCTCTTGCTTTCTCATTCTCTCTCTCTCTACAAATCAATCAATAAAAAAAATTTGAATAATAAAAAAATAAAAGCAATCCAACGGAGCCTCTCAGTGAGCCAGGTCAGAGCACCTTCCTTTGAAATTTCTCTGGTGTTTCCTCTCAATTTCCATCATGGAGAACCAAAAAATTCCAATGCCAGTAACAAGTGGTCAACATTTAACAAAACAAATCTTGCTTCATCAGGGACAGTCTTAAATGAAACTGGCCTTTCCTTTTTTTTTTCTGCAAGTGCCTGGCAGTAAAGAATACAATGACTACAAGTAGTGTAATTTGATGATATTGCCTAGTTTGTTCTAAGAGCCTAGAAGCTTTATCTGCAATTGCTTTTGCACCATCAGTGTAATGTGAATGTAGGAAAACAAAAGGCCTGTCATGTCAAAAAAATTTACAATTTTATTTTTTTTATTTTTGGAGAGAGGGGAAGGGAAGGAGAAAGAGAGGGAGAGAAACACAAATGTGTGAAAGAAACACCTATCAGGTGCCTCTCTCAGGCCCCACCCAGGGATCTGGCCCACAATTAACCTGGCGACCTTTCGGTCTGCAGGGTGATGCCCAAGACCCACTGAGCCACTCCAGTAAGGGCTAAAAATTTTTTTTGAAAATAGTTTTAATCTTGCAACTCCCTTTAAAAGATATCAGGGACTACTGCTCTATTTCCTTCTTGGTTCAAAAGTATTCTACTTAAGAAATCACAGACTAACTCATTTTCTTACTTCATCAGAATAAGTCATTTTTAAAATATTTCCTAATAGCTAAAATTTTCTTTTAAAAGCATTTTTGATGCATAAGTATTGTTTTAAGCATCTCCGATCTGCTTCCATTTCCCATCTTTCTCTGACCCTCTCTTCTACTGCCTTTATCCACTTTTAAGAACCCTGGTGATTACATGGGACCCCCTGGGTAATCTGGATAATATTCTTGCTATCTTTTTTAAACTATGACAAATTTACTCTTTTCCAGTTTTATTGAGATATAAGTTGACATAAAATATTGTATTAGTTTAAGGTATACAACTTAATGCTATATTATATATTGTAAAAAGGATTACCAGGTAAGTTTGATTAGAATCCATCACTTCACAGATACTTTTTTTTCCTGTGATGAGAGCTTTAAAATCTACTCTCTTAGCAACTTTCAAATATATGATACAGTGTTGTTGACTATAGTCACCATTGCTCTTGCTAACTTAAGGTCAGCTGATTAGCAACCTCAATTCCATGTGCAGACGGAATTTCCCTTTGCCACTTAACATGCCAGGAATCACTGGTTCCAAGGATCCTAATCCTAATATGGGCATCTTTTGGAAACGGAGACTTACTCTGCCTACGACAGGGAGTTACCATCTCGAAGGGAGGCAGGCACCACAGCCCAAAGGCCACTATAATAAGACCTTCACATGCTTTGCCATTTCCTCCAAGTACTACCCAGAGTGGTTTGTAACAAAATTCTTAAAATTAAAAAGCACCTAAGGGTGTAGCATCAGGGGGGAAAGGGGCAGCCTGATTCCCTGAGGCCTGAGCTTCAGAGAAAGGAACACAGGGTGCAGGTGTGGGTGGCATGGGTGCCCCCACTTACAAAATACACTGACATTTAGGACACCTGATATTCTCTAACCAGAATTGTCAGCTGCCTGGGTTCTAGTTTCTAGAAAAGAGAAAAAAACATGCCAACCATACCCTTAGCACAGGGGTTATCATATATGTATGTTTCAGCCATCTCCCTTAGATTTAAGTCTTTTTTATGGTTGCAATAGTAGTAGATGCTCAACCATTGTTACCACTTCATGCTTGGGAGGGGTTGGTTCAATTATTATTCACAACTGGCAGAGTAACTAATAATATCCCCACTGGACAGACGGGAACACTGAGGTCCAGGAAGTCAAGCCACCGGATGGTGATGGGATAAAGCTGAGACTGAGACCCTGGCAGCTTTGGGTTCAAAGTCAGTGTATTTTCATCATATCACACTGCCTCCCCCATGAAATATCTTTGCCTGATACTTGCTCATATATTATTCCCTTGCTAGATTTTACCACGTTACTATGTTCTTCATCATTGTAATTCTTGTGATGACCATTCTAAGGAGTTAAGTCATCATTATGTAATCATTCATTTCCCATTTCTAAAATTTTTATGATCATTAATAAAACTATGGTGACTATAAGAAAGGTTACTGGATCTGACAGAGCAGAAGACTCTACCATGGGAGTCTACATACACCACAACAAAGACAGAAAGGTTCGGGGAAAGGAGCCAAGCACCAGGACATCTACCTAAGGCTGTTGGTCAAGCAGCACAGGTTTCTGGCCAGATGAGCCAACCCCACCTTCAGCCAAGTGGTGCTGAAGATGTTGTTCATGAGTCACACCAGCTGGCTGCCTCTGTCCCTTTCCTGGATGATCCGGAAGATGAAGCTTCCTGGCCAGTTGGGCAAAACTGCTGTGGCTGTAGGGATATAACCGATGACAAGCCTGCCCAGGATGTGCCCGTAATGAAGGTGTATGCATTTGGTGTGAGCAGCCATGCCTGCAGCTGAATCCTCAAGGCCAAGGGCCAAGATCTCCACCTTGGAACAGCTCGCCTTGGTCTCCCCCACAGGCTGTAGCACCGTTTTGCTTTCTGGTCCTCAATAGGGCCAAGAGGTGTACAGGCATTTCCACGAGGCCCCAGAACAGCTCACAGCCACCCCAAACCCTGAGAACTACTAGCCAAGGGCCAGACGTTGGCATGCACAAGAGGCCTGGCCAACCACAGCTGCAAAACCTAACTCCAGATCCTACCTTGTTACTAAAAATATTTTGGATGCTGAAAAAAATATATTATAAAAATTATTTTAATAGGATAACCCATAAGAGAGTAAATCCAGAAAAAAAAATTAAATTAAAAATATGCTTTAAGGTGATTTTCATGTTAATTAAAATCATTAACTCATCTTACTTAACAAATATTTGTCTCACAATAATTTAACAACTGCAACCAAAAAAGTGAATAATTGAGCTCATTTACGTCTTTAATTCATTACTAGAGTGGAATTATTCATCAGGTCAGATTTAAACTGAAGCATCACAAACACTCTGTTGTCCAGGCCTTTAAAAATAATGGTAAACTGCTCTTCTACTGCCCGTGTACATCCTGCAAACACAAAATACAATAAGCTATGTTCTTTATTTATGGCTATTTTGGAGCATATATGAGAAAATAGGAGCTAGCAAAAATTAGATCAGATATAGTCCAGACAACTCAGCATTTTAACCTAATGAAAGTGATACTGAAGATCAATTCCTGAGAAAGCAGGCTAGCTGTCCTTGACAGACCTCGAAATGTTCAAGAAGTAGCACAAAAAGCACCCTTCTTCTTTTTTTTTTTTTTAATAAAAGCTCTTTATCTTATTGCTCCTTCCTTAACCTGAAAAAAAAAAAAAAAGACTGTTTATAGAGAGTGGCTCAAACCCAAGTGTTTTCCCTGTGTAAACCCCGCTAAAATGACAATCGAGGCTTATGGCTCCCAGAACAAAAAGAATGGCAGAGAAGATAACAGGAGCAAAATCCGGAAAGTCGGATAATATATAACTATTTTAGCAGATCTGACACTTTATCACAGACTTCAGACCTCATCATACATTTCCCTTTTTTTGGTTAAAAAATTACATGAGTTTTTGTTAATTATGAAAAACCCAACACCCTGGGTATTAGCTAGAGCGCATAGAATATTGTTCTTTTACTATGACTGAAGTTTGCATCTGCCTTTTTTGAAAGCCAGATCATGTTACTGACTCACAGCTAAGCTTGTGGTTCTTTACCTAAGATTTGCTCCTAAATCAAATAGTCCCCATCCTGAGCCAATTAAACTAAGCATAATGTTCTACACATTTATCCATTTTAAATTTTACCTGCCTTATAAAGTGCTTTAGGTATCATGGATACTAATGCTTTCAGATATGAATACATGCAGCTCAACACACTCCATAAAACCGTCATCTAGTCTGTGTCTGTCTTTCCTCTGTTTATGGTGCTTTTGTTTTTTAATTTAAATGTAATAAAATTATTGGATCTTTTTCTTTAAAGTCTGTGCTCTTTGTGTTTGGTTGAAAAATACCTTCCCCTATGTAAAGGCCCAATTAAGTAATCTTCTATACTTGGTATTGAATAAATCCTTACTATGGACTGACTGGATTTTCTTATCTTCCCTTTCTCCGGATTTACTTTCTAAGTTATCATTCTATTTCCATTTTTAAAAATATTATCCTTAATAATGTATTATGCATACTTAACTTACAAAGTCTAAAATTATGTTGTTTATGGTGTTTTAATTTTACATTTTGATTAGAGAATCTATTATCAGTTTAAGAATAAAATGTATTTTTATTTTTTGTAATGCTTTTACTATTTTTATTTGTACATTTTGATTGTTAATTCACCAATAACTATTTCTGAAGAAAGTTTCAGGGAGGGACTCTATCTTTATTTTCCTAATGGATATGTAATGGTCTCAAGCTCTTTACCGTCCATTTTTTCCGCATTGATTTAAAATGTGACCTTTACCATAGAGTACATTTCCACTTAAACAAGGATCTATTTTTGTGCATTCTATTCTGTTCTAATTTATTCAGCTTTTCTTTACTATTACTGAACTATTTTAATTACTTTTGACTGTCTAATATCTGATTAGAGCAAGTCCTTCCAGCCCCATCTGCTACCCATCACTCTTTCAAAGAAAACAATTCTTCTGAATTGTTTATTTTATCTATATTCTTTCTTCATATGTCAAGTCCCTACCATCCCAAAAATTTTCATGAGGGTTTTGATTGAGATTACATTGAATTTAGAGATTAATAAGAGAGATTGATATCATTATAGTGCTGAATTTTCCCATCAAAGATTATATTTTCTCTTCATTGATAAAAAATGTTTTAAATGGTCTTTCAAGAAATATTTACAATTTTTTCATATAAGTTATATGTTTCTTGTTGGGCTTATACTTTTTATTCTTGTAAATAAGATTTTTTCATTACATTTTTTCATTAGTTATTGCTGGCATTCAGGAAAATGTTGATTTTGCTTATCTTGTATTAAGCCATTTTATTGCGCTCTCTTATTATTCTATTAGTGTCTCATCAGATTATCAAAATAGGCAATCATATTGCCTGCTTCTAATGATTTTGCCACCTCCTCTCCCGTATTTAGCTCTTTTCTTTCTTTCACTCGGGGACACCCTCTAGCACACTGTCGAACAGCAGCGGTCATGGCAGGTGTTCCGGTCTTACCCATGAAGAGGCTTCTAATGTTTCATAACAAATTATGATGTTCAATTGCACTTTTAAATAGACAGCCCTCATCAAATTAAGGCAATTTTCTCTTCCTAGCTTAGAATAGCTTTTTATCAAAACAGTTGAACTTCATCAAAAGTTTCTTCAGCACCGTACAGAGTCATCTTTTTATTCTTTGCACTCTCGGTCTAGTGACATTCTCTAAGGCCAGCCACGCTTGTATGACTGGAGTTAACACTACTTGGTTAATTGAATTCATTCAACTCAACAGAAATTTGTGTACCTATGTAGGTCAAGCACTTTTCTGGGCACTTGGCATGCATTAGGGAACTGACGGTGATTCTTCCTGGACCAGATGTCTAAGGGCTAATTATATTCTAACCCACTGCTGATTTTAAATTGCTAATATTTGATTTAGTAATTTTAGAGTTACAAGTGAGATTGATGTAAGATATGTTTGTGCTATTTTTTTTTTGTTTTCTTTTGTTTTCCATGCTATAGGAATGTATAAGTAGCAAATGAATTTCTCTCTTCCTTTAAGGTTTTCTGTAACTTGCCCATCAAATTATCTAGATCTGGGGTCTCTTCTTTTCTTTTCCAAAGTTGTTTTTAAACTGCAGAGAAACACACATAACATAAAATTTAGCATCTTAACAGTCTTTATGTTAACCAAGTGTCACCGGTTTGATTCCCAGTGAGGACACGTGCCTGGGTTGTAGGCCAGGTACGCAGCAGGGGCCACGTGGGGGGAGAGACAATCACACATTGATATTTCTTTCCCCCTCTTTCTCCCTCCCTTCCCCTCTCTCTAAAAATAAACAAATAGCCCTGGCTGGTAATAGCTCAGTGGATTGAGCACAGGCTAGGAACCAAAGTGCTGTCAGTTCGATTCCCAGTCAGGGCAAATGCCTGGGTTGTGGACCAGGTCTCCAGTAGAGGGTACATGAGAGGCAACCACACATTGATATTTCTCTCCCTCTCTTTCTCCCTCCCTTCCCCTCTCTCTATATAAATAAATAAATACAAGATTTTTTAAAATAAAATAAAAATAAATAAATTTTTTTAAAAGAATCAGTTTTTGAGTATAGTAATCAAATATATTTTTATTTTTGTTTTCAACTTCATTTTCTCTTTTATGTCCATGCTTCTTTTAAGGATTATTGTTGATATTGTCTACCTTATTGAGTTTAATGTTTGGTCCATTGATTTTCAATCTTTCATGTTTTGAAAGCGCATTTCTAAAGCTATATGTTTTATTTTTGATATTACTTTCTGTATGCTATCAGTTTTGCTATATAATGTTCTCAGAATTGTCTTTAATTTCAGTTTTGATTTTCTTTCAACTCAAAAGTTATTTACAAGAGTTCTTTTTACCTTAGAAACAGGTAGGATTTTGTTTGTTTTTTAGCAAGTTGTTATCAGTATGTATTACTAGTCTCCTCCCGCCCCTCTTCCCCTCACACTCTTTCCTACCCAGGGAAGCAATCCCCCACTTCAGGGCTGACCACCCCCAAAACTGGCCCTGCCCCATCCTTTGGGCTAACGATTAGCGTGCCCTCCCCAGCCTGTGGTCCCTGAAACTCATTTCACCCTGCTCTGCCTTGTAAAGGTCATTTTACACACTTGTCTTTCTCACCAGCTGAAGCCTTTTGGTGAGGAATTCAGAGAGCTGTTAGTGCTACATTTTGAACAATATTTCTCAAAGGGAAGTCCAGAAAACTTTTGCATCAGAATTACCAGGTGATATTAATTAAAAGTATAGCTTCCAGAGCCCCATCGCAGATCTATTGTTAGAGTCTCTGAGGGTGTGGTCCATTTATCTCCATTTATTTTATTTTATTTTTAAATTGAGAGAGAGAGAGGAAAGGAGAGAAACATTGGCTTGCTGTTCCACCATCTGTGCATCTGTTAGTTGACTCTTGTAGGTGCCCTAACGGGGGATTGAACCCGAAGTGTTGTGGTGTATCTGGACAATGCTCTAACCAACTGAGCCACACAGCCATGGCCATTTATCTCTCTCTCTCTCTTTAAAAAAAAAGATTTTACTTATTTATTTTTAGAGAGAGGGAAGGGAAGGAGAAAGAGAGGGAGAGAAACATCAATATGTGGTTGCCTCTCACATACCCCCCACTGGGGGGACCTGGCCCACAACTCAGACATGTGCTCTGATTGGGAATTGAACCAGCCACCCTTTAGTTCATAAGCCGGCACTCAATCCACTGAGCCACACCAGCCAGGGCCATTTATCTCCATTTTTAATAGGCAACCAGTTGAGTCTACTATATATAGCACACTGAAGTTTAACAACTATTGTTCTACATGATACCCTGATAATCTTCAGTGAGTACAGAGCAAGTCAACTAGATAGGGAGGTCTTAGGAACCATGTCACGTAAAGAATACTGAAGAAACCTATGATATTTCTTACATGAACTCATTGTTTATTCAAAGACTGGTTAACAAAACTAAAAAAAGAATAGAATGATATAGAATTTATCACCATCTAATTACCGTATATTTTACTTATTTTGTTCATCTGAATGCCTCACTGGATAGTAAACTCTATGAGATTAGGAATGTTGTCTGTTTTGTTCAGTGTTGCATTTCTGTGGTTAGCATGTAAGAGATGTTCAATAAACGCTTGTTGAAAGAAAGAGTACCCTCCGCAAATCGTCTAGTAACCAGTGTCCGGAACTGGAGGTCTATATAGGTGAGCCAGACACTTTCTTCTAAGGGCAACAGAAAAATGGCTTTGTGGAAGTTTTCTCGTTCAGTTTGCAGGTTTTAACCCAACTAAAAATAGAAACCTTAAGCATTCACATGGAACCAACATTCCCCTTACCTCTTTCCTGCCGCATGTCTTGATGTCATCCCTTTACTTCTAGAAAGGAATAGTTCCTAAGTTCTCTGCAGGAGGAAGCAAAGAAATGTTGAGATACTTGGCCCCTATGTTTGTGCAGTCTCCCCTCAAAAAGTTGATAAAATCCACACCCCTCCATTAGGAATTTAAGAAGGGAGGTAATAGCCTTCTTCTTCCCCCAGTTAAGGAAATGCTTTAACCAAATTTAAAGAACGGATGAATAATAGTCATTACCAAGCCCTTATTACATGAAATGTTAAAGGGACTTATCTAAGAAAGAGAAGATCAAAAACTATAAACAGTAAAATGACAACAAACTCACAACTACCAACAACTGAACCTAAAAAAAAAAACCCGAAAAACAAAAAATAAGCAAACAACTAGAACACAAACAGAATCAGAGAAGTGGACATCACATGGAGCGTTTTCAGTGGGGAGGGGAAGGGGAAGAATAGAGAGGGGAAGGTACAGGGAATAAGAAGTATGATTGGGCCCTGGCTGGTATAGCTCAGTGGATTGAGCGCGGGCCTTTGAACCAAAGAGTCGCGGTTCGATTCCCAGTCAAGGGCACATGCCTGGGTTGCAGGCCAGTTCCTAGCAAGGGATGCACGAGAGGCAACCATACATTGATATTTCTCTCCCTCTCTCCTTCCCTTCCCCCCAAAGATAAATAAATAAAATGTTTAAAAAAGAAGTATGATTGGTAGGCATTAAATAGACAAGGAAAGGTTAAGAATAGTATAGGAAACAGAGAAGTCAAAGAACTTATATGTACAACCCATGGACATGAACTAAGCAGGGGAAGGCTGAGGGGTTGGGGGTGCAGGGTGGAGGGAGAATAAAGGGGAGAAAATTGGAAAAACTGTAATAGCAAAATCAATAAAATATACTCAAAAAAAGAACCAACCAATGAATACATAGATAAGTGGAACAACAAATTAATATCTCTCCCCACTTCCTCTCTCTCTAAAAACAGTACATTTAAATAAAGAAAGAAAGAAAAAATGAATGAATGAATAAATAAGCTATCCCCAGGAACCTATTCATGGGTAGAGAGAAAATGAGAGCATGTCCTAAGAAATGACAAAGACAAATGACTCTGGACCATATACCACTTTGGGGGCTCCATGCCGTTGCTCTATCTGCTAAAGCAGATGTAAAGATAAAACATTGTTAGCTTTATATTAATAGGCTGCTCCCAGAAATTGAACAAGACATGTATAGTATGCAGATATAAAACAAAGAGAATGACTTCTCTATGACAGAAATAACACTCACAGATTTATGAACTGGGGTTTTCCAGGCCATTTCCTTCATTTGAAAGACAAAGTACTAGTGAGCTTAAATCATTTCTGAAGCTCATCCAGGTGTTAGTAGTAAAATATACTATAAGCATTACATGGCTCTCAATTCACCATTCTTTCTTTTATTTTATTTTTTATTCTATTTTATTGATTATAGTATTGCATTTGTCCTGATTTTTCTCCCTTTGCCCCCCTCCACCCAGCACCCCCGCTCCCTCAGGCAATCCTCCCACCATTGTTTATGTCCATGGGTCATATGTAAAAGTTCCTCGGCTACTCCATTTCCTGTACTGTACTTTGCATCCCCATGGCTATTCTGTAACTACCTATTTGTACTTCCTAACCCCCTCACCTCTTCACCCCTTCCCCCACACCCCCCTCCCATATGGCAACCATCATAACCCTCTCCATGATTCTGTCTCTGTTCTTCTTGTTCGCTTAGTTTGTTTTTTAGATTCAATTGTTGATAGATATGTACTTTTGCCATTTTATTGTTTACAGTTTTGATCTTTGCCTTAAATGTCTCTTTAACATTTTATATAATAATAGTTTGGTAATGATGAAATCCTTTATTTTTTACTTGTCTGGGAAGCTCTTTATCTGCCCTTCAATTCTAAATGATATCTTTGCTGGGTAGAGAAATCTTGGCTGTAGGTCCCTGCTTTTCATGACTTTGAATATTTCTTGCCAGTCCTTTCTAGCCTGCAAAATTTCTTTTGAGAAATCAGCTGACAGTCATGGGAACTTCCCTGTAGGTAACTAACTTCTTTTCTCTTGCTGCTTTAAGATTCTCTCTTTATCTTTAACCTTTGGCATTTCAATTATGATGTGTCTTTGAGTGGGCCTCTTTGCATCCATCTTGTTTGGGACTGTCCATGCTTCCTAGACTTGCATGTCTATTTCCTCCACCAAATTACAGAATTATTCTTTCATTATTTTTTCAAATAGATTTCCAATCTCTTCCTCTTTCTCTTGTCTTTCTGGCACCCCTATGATGTGAATGTTGGACCTCTTGAAGTTGTCCCGGAGGCTGCTAACACTATCCTCATTTTCTTGGATTCTTTTTTCTTCTTGTTGCTCTGATTATTTTTTGCTTCCTTATGTTCTAAATCATTGATTTGATTCTCAGCTTCATCCACTCTCCTGTTGTTTCCCTGTAAATTGTTCTTTATTTCAATTAGTGTATCCTTCATTTCTGACTGGATTTTTTTTATGCTGCTAAGGTCCTCACTAAGTTCCTTGAGCATCCTTACTATCAGTGTTTTGAACTCTGCATCTGATAGATTGCTTGTTTCCATTTCATTTAGCTCTTTTCCTGGAGTTTTGATCTGTTCTTTCATTTGGGTCATGTTTCTTTGTCTCCTCATTTTGGCAGCTTCTCTGTGTTTGTTTCTATGTATTAGGTAGAGCTACTTTGATTCCATGTCTTGGTAGTGTAGTCTCATGTAGTAGGTGTCCTGTAGTATCCAGTGGCACAGCCTCCTCTATCACCCAAGCTGGGTATTCAAGGCTTGCCCTTCATGTGGGCTGAGTACACTCTCCTCTTATAGTTGAGTCCTGGTTGCTGTTGGCAGATCAATGGGAGGGATTTACTCAGGCCAGTCAGCTGCAAGGACTGGCTGTGAACCATTTACTACCAACCTCTGCCCTCCATGCATGGGCAGGGTGGTGGTGCTCCGACATGGTCTGTAGCTTTCCACTGGGTGTACTGGCCCTAGGGTTTCCCAGGTGGTACAGGCCAAGGTCAGCCTCTACCTGTATTTTGCCTGCCTGAGTTATGAAGCAATCTGAGATGGATGCTACTTGTGCTGGGCTTGGAGATTCCCAGGTGCAGCCAAGCTGTGACTCTAGGCTGCCACTAGTGCTGGGCCTGGGGCTCACTGAGGTCAGCTGTTGCATGTTTGAAATGATTTAGGAAATTGTGAAGCACGAAACAAGACCAGCCATTCATATGGAAAAACAGCTTGGGTGAGCCCGTAAGTTGGGCGGGGCGGAGTTTTCTGGGGATCTTAAAGGCAGGTCAAACAGTGTTAGCCAGGTTGATGGGAGTCTCAGATATGGCACCAGCTTGCAGACTCTGTGGGTATAAGGTTTAGAAAAGGGACAATGGACCCTGCTTACCTTGGTGGTAGAAACTTCAGTTTCTCCTAGTGTGCCACTGGTGCCTTTCAAGCTGCTACCCTGATGCTGGAGCTCAGAGGGAGTGAGTCTGAGTAGGTGAGTCCATGTGTGGATTCTTTAAGAGGAACTAGTTGGGGCTCCAGCAGTTTCTTCTACTGATAATTCCTAACTCCGTAACTGTCAGACTTCCATTCAACTGAATTTCTGATGGTTTTGAGTGATGATTGTTCTATATTTTAGTTGTAATTTTGATGTGGTTGTGCAAAGAGGTGAGCCATGTCTGCCCACACCTCCATTGTGACCCCCTAATTCACTGTTCTTTCATTCAATCCAGGTCCTCTGTAAACTTGAGGGTTCCTCTGACCAGGAATTGAGTCATTCTATAGCATCTGAGTTTAAATTACTATGTCACCAAGAAATAAAAAAATCTAATTTTCCAATATTAGTCCTAAATTAAGTTGTGGTGAGTCTGGATGTTATTCTATGCTTTCAATAGTAACTGGAATTAAAGGGGAAAAAAACCCATTTCACTATTAATTATATATTTTGTGTCATAAACAGAGAAAACTGTCATTTGCTTCTGGGTATAAGGATGGATTCTGGTGTCCACACCTCCAGGTTTAAGTCCCAGTTTTGTCACTTATTAGTGGAAGTCTTCTTAAGCTCTCTACGCTTTGATTTTCCTCATTTTTGAAAAGCAGGTAACAGCACTACTTATGTCTTTGAGTGGTTGTGAGAATAATGCACGAAAGCACTCAGCACACGGCCCAACGTGTGCACGTATTTGTACCGACAGATCTATTGTCAATACTATGGATTGCAGTCACACATGAATAGGAGTTATAATAAAACTCCCACCCTTCGAATTTTAGATAGGACTTTCTACTTCCTAAACTAACCTCCCAATGTAGAATGCTTGTGGATTTGCACCTTACAGCAATTCCTTTTGTCTAGTTCCTCAAGAAACGAAAAAATTGTAACACAGTCACTTTATGCAACAATTCAATGAGATTTAAGGCCACGAACGGATTAAACTCAACATTAAACAAACATTTTGTAATCTATTTTGGCCAAAACGATGTTTACTTTCTCTTACTCCTGTCAGCATTACTCAGCCAGCCAGCACCCAACGTTACAAAGTGCTCTGGGCGATGCAAGGGCGCCCTCTGTCTGAGTGCTGAAAAAATCCAAAGGTAAATTAAACACTTTAAAAAACTGATGCATTCTCAAGTAAATTTTTAATCAACAACTCTACAAAATTAATCCTCTCTTTAATCACTGCCATCAGACAATCAGGAAAACAAAAGTCACGTCATTTGTTACAAGAGTGCCAGATGGTTAAGTCTATGTCTCTGTCATTTCACCTGGAAATTTGGAAAGGAAATCCACCATATGTCCCTAGAATTTATCCCATATTATTCAATAAAATTATAGGTGAGAACACCCAGATAAGTATATTGATATCTTTGTTTGTTCTGTGCATGTAAAACTCTATACTTTATTCAACGTGCCATTGTAGCAGTCTGCCCGGGAAGGAGTTTCACCAACATTAAATATTTATTGGGTATCTTCTGTGTGCAGAGCTCTGCACTAGTGAAGAGGATGGAAAAAATAAAAACATTCTTTATCCTCAAAGAAATAACAATGTACTTTCTAAAGTATTAAAAACAATGTGTACAAAGAAATATGGTAAAATGCCCACTGAAAAAGACATTCTTTTCTCTATTTACTGCTTTCTGTGTCATCTCAGGAAAGTTCTTCAACTTCTCGGAACCTCAGTTCTGTAATAAGGAACAAGGACATAATACACACCCCAAAGGAAAGTCACAGAAGTTAACTGAGATGTTTGTAGAGGGCCCAGCACATAGTGAAAGTTCAGTAATAGCTGGTTCTTTTTATTTATTAATATCATTAAGAAAATAACAACATCTTACATTCAATTTCATTTGCTTCAAATGGAAAGATGTAAATAAAATATTTTGTATCTTATTTTTTCAACAGTAAACATTCTTTCTAGTGAAGAAAAACAAGTGATATTGATCAAACTATTGATCAGGTCAATAATGAGCCATTTCTAAAGGAATTATTTTAATATAAAATACTATAACTAAGACTCCTTTATCACTAATGAAATTTAAGAATGTATAAGAATGTGCATTTTTTAGTACTTCATATAGCTTGCCTATCTCTTAAAACACCTAAAATGTTAAAAATAATTTCATCACACTAGACAGTCATCTACATTTCTAACATAATGAGCAGCCCAAGAACAAAACATGAACATAAAAGGGATCTTAGTAATATTCTAGTTCTACTTTGGGGTGCTTTTTGGGCGGTGGAAATAAGAACTTATGTATCTCTTTAATGTTACAAGGAACTTTTAACTCCATTTTGTGAGTTTTAATAATTTCTCAGGGAGGCAAGTACATGACACATTTTTACATTGTTTGTAAGTAGACAAATATAAATAAGAACACTAAGCACAGTACAAAATATTTTCTATTAAAAATAGAAGCTAAGCTATTAGCTAAGCTAATTAGCTTAAAGCTAAACTAAAGAGTATACCTAGTATCTCACTTAATTCTCACACCAACTTGAGACAGAGGTTATCTTCTCCATTTACAAGTGAGGAAACTAAGGCACAGAGAGGCTTTGTAACTTGATAAGGTCCTGCAACTAGCACACAGCAGAGTCCGGTCCAGGCTGCCTCATTCCAGAGCCTGCAGCTCAGCCTCGACATGTGTTCCCTATTACCTAACAGTCATGATTTTCTTAAGTATCTATGAGTCTATACTGATATAAAAGATTGAAAAATAAATAAATAAGTGGGGGGTTACTTCTTTTTTTTCCAGTCCATCTTTTAATTTTTTAAAAAAAAATTCTTAACATTACAGAACTAAACTGAAATGTGTTAATATTCCACTCTTACATTTCCATGACAAACAAAAAAAATTCATGAGCCAAAACAAACAAACAGGGAGAAGCTTATACCACTAAATATGGATCTTAGCATTAACAGCTGAACACAGAAAGGAATTAAAATGCTTTAATTAAAAAATCACAAGTGGATGATAAAGTGTGTAGAAACTGAAAATTTACAAACTATTTAAAACCTGGAATCGCTGACTGTTCAGAAACTACACAGATGGATCATGGAGGGTGGTGAACAGCAGAAACGGATTACGGATGAATCTGCATTGTTCTAGCTGCTCCCCGTGCCACCCGTCTCTGAAGAAAGCCTGTCGTTGATTAGATACCGAGCCAGGCTAATGCTGGCAGCAGATCCAGTGATGGTAACCTGCCTATCAGTAGATCCTTCCACTGGGTTCGCAATTTTGATCTGCGGCCCAGACATCTGATGGATCTCATTGATTTGGCGCCTTGACACCAATTATGCAGCCAATCAAATCATTTGGAAAGGTGAGTTCATGACAAGTAGTCTGAGCAGATGCATCCAGACCTGCCCTGAGAGCTGGATTCAACGCCACTGAATCTGGTCTTCCCATGCATCATGGGAAAATGAGACTGTTGCATTGCCAACTGGTACAGCTTGGTCAGATCTGGCTGTGGAATGGCATACTGTCCTTGAATGGTATAGGCCTCTAGAGGTGGTCCCTCCAGGTCAGGGTTGAGGCACATGGACAGGGTGGTGTGGAGGAAGCTCGCACTGTCACTGCCTGTGCTGTAACTGTCCTGACCACCTGCAAAGATGACCGGAGAACTGGATGGCTTGGGCCAGTACGGGATGGTCACACCCTTCACGGGGGAATCCAACATGACCACACAGATCTGTTTCACACACTCAGTGATGGACTGTGGAATGACAGCAATAGTAACGGCCCGCTCGGTTGAGTTGGGGAGCATATCCCCTGCCACCTGGACCTGAGCCCCTGTACTCTCATGTATTTGACCTTGATCTTGCAACCATCTTTCTCAATGAGAGAGCCACACTGACTAGCAGGGACACCAGCCTCAGAGTGACTGGAGGTCTACTGGCAGCTGTGCTGTTGGTCGTAGAGCTGCTGATGTCCTCTTCGTTTGTCAATGATCATAGCAAAGGCTTTGAAGATGGCATTAGTGGGTCCAGCCAAAGTGGTAATTCTCTCAGGACAATTCCCTTCTGAGATGTTGATACGGGCACTACTCTCCTCACGCATCTTCTTAACTGTATCTCCTTTCTTTCAGTTGTTACTGTCAACTTCCTTTCCATGCATAAGTAGCTGAATAGTGAGTTTAATCCACCTTCAATCACACCGGTGTCCATGTTGAGCAGTGTTCTAGGGAGCTGGACTTTGAGTGGTCAAATCTTTGGTCATGGGTGGGGGACGGTGAAAGCCAAAAACTGCAGGCGCGAGGCGACTGATGGGGGGAAATTACCTCTTTTTTACAGAAGAACTCCAAATAATAATTGTAGGAACAATGAGGAAAAAAACTATCATTAGCTAAACATCAATTGTTGCAGGCAAGAACCATCAGTGGATTCCAATTTAAATTAGGTGAAAATATGATGAGAAATAGGATATTAGCAATGCATCAAGGCATCTCTCCATCTGATATGTATTAATTACAAGGAAAAAAACTAGTAATTTTATGATGGGGAAACCCAGCAGGCACCACCTAAACCAAATAATCAAAGCTGACATCACCACCAGAAAGGTGGAATCACTGAAATTATTGAACGTGCAGACAGAACACTCATGCAAATAATCTTTACTTAATGATTTAAAGCTATTTAATGCTTTTGCTACCATCAAGTTCAGTAGTAAACCACCAACTGTGACAAAAATTTAACAAATTGTTTGATTTGAGATTGGGTGCACAGTACACATTAATTTCTAAAACCACTTGAAGCATATTTTTGCCTTTATGACAACTGTATGCTTGACAAGTTATGAAGCAGGACAAATCTAACCGCTAATACTTCTATTATTGTATACTAATGCAAGATAAAGTTGTTATGGAAATTGTATTCAGAAGCTATGGTTTACAAATTCTGAAATTGATTCTATTTTTAGCTTTTCTTATCAAGGGGAATATGCCATAAATAAATAAATACCAAAAAAGTATGTCTGCCTTTTTTAACTTCAAATAATTAAAACTGATATTTTTGAGCATTTACTATGTGCCAGGCACATTTTTTCCAGCACATTATTTCATAACACTCGCAAATTCATAAAGTAGATTATATGTATTATCATCATCTATCAGAGAAGGAAATGGTTGGAGACATTAAGAATATTGCACAGGGACTAGTTGCCCGACACTATCAATAGTATCATTCTTCATCTAAATATTTTTTCAATTGTTAACAAGTAGGAAATCCAATTTGAGTTTCACTGAAATTCAGCTTTACTTCTCTCCTATCCAAGGTTTGTTGGATAAAGGTTAACACAAAGCAACAAAGAAAATGGTAGATAATTAATCATCTAAGATAACTGAGAGTTGGCCATATTGTTTTTATAATTATACTAAGTCTTATTTATATATCCTTATTTTATATCACTTTGAATTCTTGTGGTAGAAAACCATGATTTTGATTAAATATAAAATGGGTGGTTAAACCTCTAAATATATGCTTTATAGGAAGCTGAAGCACATTACTCAGGTACTCATTCCTGATTTTTTTCTTTTACATATGCAAGTGCAAGCAAAATGTATAAATGTAAATATGGTATTTTTAACTTCCTGTTTTCTATCCTTAAAGCACAGATTTCTTGGACCTAGTGAAAATAAATTTTCAAGTAACTGCATTAGAAACTTTTATAATTGATGTAACCATCTATACTGGAAGAATGTCATAATTTATTTTTTAAAGTTTTTATTATTGAAAATAGTTTTTAAAAATTTTTTAAAAATACATTTATTGGTTTGAGAGAGGAAGGGGAGAGAGAAACATCCATGTGAGAAAGAAACGTCAGTTGGTTGCCTCCCATATTCATCATGACTGGATCAAACACAAAACCTAGGTATGTGCCCTGACAGGGAATCAAACTCCCAACTTTTGGTATGCCAGATGACACTCCACCCAAGTGAGCCACACCAGCCAGGCTTGAAAATATTTCTTGTTATTACAGTTTATTTGCATCCTAAATAAAAATAAGTTACTTCATATTGTCTTCTGAATTTCCTATGTCTTACCTACAACAAAACAAGTTACTCTGGGTATCTACTGGATGAGTCACAAAGCCGGAGTTTGGACTTTATTACTGGTTTCAGTCTTATTTTTAGAGGTGTGGGAATACAAAAGAAGTTCTGGATCTGGAGACATTTAAAATGGTTTTTGTTTTCTTCAGAAAGAAAACAGGCTGTCAAACTTCAGGACCATCACAGCATCCTTTAAATACAAAATAACTATTTTGTACAAAATGTTGACATTCCTTATCTTATCAATGTATAAAATAATGCAGCCCTGACATCAGTGGAATTTCATGGGCAACGGAATGCTTTAGTAAGCCTTGTCAAAATAAGCGTTTTCCTCCTCCTTTAAAATGTTATAGTAGACATAATCAAAAGAATGCAATTTCTTTCCATGTGTTACTTACAGATGAACTATTATCTAAAAAGCATAAATTTCCTGGATATACCTTTCTCTCCTTATTCTTATGCATAAAATGGAAACATATCCTATACTTACCAAATTACAGGTAAGAAGAAACAAAAACCAAGTGACAGGTGAATGGGGGTGAATTTTCAAATGCCAGTAACTTAAAGAATTTGCAGGTGTTCCATTTTTCATAGCATTGGGATTTTCTGTTTTCTATAATATAGGAGCATAGTAAATTGATGAGAATAGTTTTCTTATCAATTTAAATAGAATACAATAGAATGTAACATTAGATTTTTCTCATTTGTATCCATTTAAAATTCACATTTTCATTTTATTGTGACTTCTCTTTCAAAACAAATCAAAAATAGAAAAAAAAATGCCCAATCGGAAGTTTTATTTACTTGGTGGGAAAATTGAAAAGGAGAGAAAATAAACACATTCTTCACAATCCGAGAGGTGACAAAAATCTGTATTTCAAGTGGTTTCTAATCTCCCTTAAAGTTTTTGAAAGTTGTGTACAACATTTTATAAAGTGATCTTAACAGCCAGATTATTGTTACGGCGCTCTAGATCTAGTTTTAATAATACAATGTAAGGATGATTGATTTGGTAATTTTGAACCTGTTGATTAAACTGACCCCAATAAACACTGGTCATTATTTTGGTGGAGATATTTATAAGCATTTATAGTCACTGACTTCTTGGATTTGTTTCTTGTTATCTTCCTGATCTTACAATTCCCCAGCATAAAGATGCAAGAAAACTAACACCTCCTTTTCGAGAAATGGCGAGGAGAGACCTGTGAGGTATAAACACAAATGCAGACTTTTTGAAGTTAAGATTTTGTTGCTAAGTTTTTGTCGTTTCTTTCATCAAAATTTGTGAGCTTTCCCTTAAAATCTCCACGCTGTTTGGCCTTAACCCCACGGGATACGTGCCCCCTACCACTTCTGGCCCCTTTAACTGGCTACTGCGCAGTTTCAGCGTCGCAGGTCCCCCTCACCCTCCGCGAGATGGAGCCCGCGGAGTCCAGTTGCCCAGGCCATCGAACCCGGGGTAGCTCAGGGCTCCGCTGAACGCGGGTTGCGAGTCTCGACCCTAGGTCCAGGCCCTTCTGGGAGATCTGAAGCCCCTCCCAAAATATCCCTACAGGGTTTTGCCTTTGTTCATTCATTCAGCAAACGTCTGTTCAATTTCAGATGCCCAGTGAAGCCAGGGAGAATGAATCTCGGCCACTACTTATCAAGTACCGCGTAGGATTTACCAAGTGCCGTCCCTCTGAGTTTCAAGCAGCCAGGAAGGAGCATAACACCACTCCCTTGCCTTCATCCTTCACTGCCACCTAAGAAAGCGTTAATGGCAAAGGGTCACCACCACCATGCTCTACTCTAGCTTCGGAGCCAGCCTTACGCCAAGTTCCCTCACCCCGCCAGGCACCACCCTCCCCCCAAGCCGGCAGGAGGGGCTTCAGGCCGCGGCCGAGGCTGAGAGCGGTCTGGGAGCCAGGTCTCCAGCATCTCCAACTGGGAGGTGGGTGGGCAACCAGATCTGAGAAGGGCGACCCTGGAGGTGTCTCCGCCGGTTTTCCCAGCGGGGCCTCCCGACCGCACGGCGGAACTACAACTCCCAGCAGCCTGGCCGCCCGGACTTCCGGAAGCCACAGCTGGGCGGGGAGGAAACGAGGAGACCTGGCCAAGAAGCTGGGGGGGTTCATTTAGCAAGAAAAAGGGGGGCGGGAAGGGCGGTGGGAATAACCTGTCAATTCGCCACCATGAATGTGGTTTTTGCTGTGAAGCAGTATGTTTCCAAAATGATAGAGGACAGCGGACCGGGTATGAAAGTACTTGTCATGGATAAAGAGACGGTGAGTTTGCTTTTGCTCCGTGTTTGTGAGGGAACCCTCCTTCTTTTACAATAGCTGGTCCCTCTGCACTGTAGGATTCAGTATTTGATTAAAGATTTTTAAATGAGGGTCAGCTCTGTACGGAGCTGAAAGACTGTATAAAGCTTGCCCAGTAGGTTTTCAGACTAAAGGGCTTTAACAACTGCCAGAGATTTTGTTCCTGAGCCTGGGACAATTTCTTGGAATCAGAAATCCCTTTCTAAATGTTTCTTCAAAAAATAGGTGAGACAGAGCACCTGGGAGATTTTGGGATGGTCCTGTTATTTCTATTCAGTGTTGTGTTTTAAAGTAAAGCTGTGGGGCTCAAGCTGAGATGACAGATTATTATTTGTTGATCACAGAATTTTAAAAAAAAAACTCTTTAAGGAGATAGAAAAATTTGGCGGGGAGGAGTGGTGGTGGGAGTGTATGGATTGTCCGTGTTTAGAGAGAGAATCTGGTACATGTTTTGGGTGGTCAGTAAATGTTATTACATATGTCAAGTATTTAAGATGCCCTATTAAGTATTAATGAAGTTTTTGTTGAAGTTTTAGGTATTGTGGCTTGTTTTTGTTATTCTGGACCATCATAATATTAGTAATTCTTTTTCTTTACAGACCGGTATAGTGAGTATGGTATACACACAATCGGAGATTCTTCAGAAGGAAGTGTACCTTTTCGAGCGCATTGATTCTCTAAATCGGGAGATCATGAAACATCTGAAAGCAATTTGTTTTCTTCGACCAACAAAGGTACTACGTAAACTGAACTGCCATCTGCTCAGGCAGATACAAAACGCTATGATCTGAAAGCATTAAACAGGCAGAATAAATTTGTATTATCATCATTTGTGGCATCGTAATTATCCTGGTTTATCAGAGTTACAGCCTTGACTCTCCTCCTTCCCATATCTCAGTTCACTTCTTACAGCCATTTTTTTTCCTTTAAAATGTCTTTTAGGTTCTCAGCTACTTCCAAAGACACTAACTACCCTGACAGAAATCCACATCACTTTATTCCTGGACTGACCTCCTCACACTGAACACCATTGCCACTTAATCAATCTTATGTACTTATATCAGGGTGTTGAATCTTTATCATTTTATTGATTGATGTCTATGCTGAGAAACCTATAATGGCTCAATTTTACTTCCATGATTAAATCTATACTTAGCAGCCTGGCCCTCAAAATGCTCCTTTAGCTGGTCTGGTCTGCCCTTATGTATCCAACTCCACGTCCTACCTCTGCACCTTCACTACAGCCAACTAGGCCTTTTTTCATCTCTCTGTGTTCTCATTCCAGCCCTCTATTTGTTTGTCCTTTTACCCTAATTGAGATTCTTTACCCTTCTGTCAGTTTTTGTCCAACATCCAAATCTTGCTTGAATCCTCCTTTAAAAGTCCTTAACTATTTCAATCTTATTTTGTATATTCTCTTACTTTATATTCCTGTTCTTCAACTCCAGTGTACTCTTTTACCACACTTGTACATTATACACTTTCCAAAATACAAATCTGATCATGTTACCTCCATTTGGAATCTTTGAATGACATCTCATTATTTTTATGATAAAGACAAAACTCCTTAATTGTGTCCTGCAAGGCCCCATGTGGTCTAGTTCCTATCATTTCTATAGTCTCATTTCAAACCATTTCCACATTTTTGCTGTTAGCCACATCAGTGTTTTAGTCCACTGTATTCCATCATGCCACAGGACCTTTGCATAGGCTCTTTTCTCAGTTTGAAAATTCTTTACTTTAAGCACATCCCTGACCTTGCTGACTAGGTCAAACCTTCCTGGTACAACAAGCACTGACAGCACCATCTTCCTTCTCTATTCTTGTCATGATTGAAATTTTATATGATTTGTGTGATTAATTAATATCTATCTCACATACCAGCAGTAAGTTCCATAAGAAGAGAGATGGTCTGTTTTCACAATATTATGTCCCCAGTGCCTGCCACGTGGTGGACACTCGATAAACAGTTCCCGAATTAATGAATGCATTAGTTCTGTTATAGTAGTTTCTGATTGTTTCACGTATGTAGTTCTTAGTCATGAAGTTCTGGTCTGAGAGGGATCTCAGAGATCATGTAGTGCATTTCCTAACTTGTGTATTAGAGAACCTTTCATATAAGTATATGTAATGGTATATATATATATATGTACATATACACACACACAAATGTGTATATGTGTATATATACACATACATACTCTCAAAGTAATGTTCTTAAAATTTTCCTTAAGATTGTATGATGAAATTAATTTTACTGTATTTCAATCTAAATGACACTTTAAAATCCTTTTTCCCATTTAACAAGCAATGTACATTGCTTACATTACTTTTAATTCTGTAAAAAACTTATGTTTATTTAACATTCAAATATGATATTTTATGTCATGTATCATTTGGGGGTCAACTTTATGGTGAAATTTAACCCTGTGTTATAGTATCAAAAACAGGTAAGACCTGCATTATGATCTTATATAACTGGAATTCATATGTTCCAATCATATAAAAATCAACTTTTTACTTCTAAACTGTGTATTTTACTTCAAAATAATGTAATTATAGCCTGCTGTTTGCAAATATTTCACAAACACTGCAGTTGTGGCAGCTTAGGTCCCAATAAGTTGAAAACCAAAGTGAATATAATTAACTATATTTTACCTTGACTCTTGGGGCTTTTTAATATTAAATTTATTGTAGTGACATTGGTTCATAGGTCATAAAGGTTTCAGGGGTACATTTCTATGATGCATGAGCTGTATATTGTATTGTGTAACTGTTGGTTTTTAAAAGGACTAGACATGTTTTGATATTCTGTATAATAATTTTCATCAGATAAATATTTTTAGATAAGCAGCTTAAGGCAAATTTGCAGAATTATCAGTTTTATGTTATATTTCAACATCTGTGTTCTTCATATACTTTTAATTTTTATCTGGCCACAAGACAAACATAACACAGCTAGTTAATATTACATGTGATTCTTGATCATTATGTTTAATGTATTTCTCTTTTACCCCCCAGCCCTCACCCTCCCCAACAGACGCACACTTAAATCTAGACCTCAGCACACAGTAGTAGACTCTTGGTAAACACTTAAGTAAACCAATGGATGATATTTATTACTCTTCAC
Source organism: Anoura caudifer (assembly GCA_004027475.1). Taxonomy (NCBI): domain Eukaryota; kingdom Metazoa; phylum Chordata; class Mammalia; order Chiroptera; family Phyllostomidae; genus Anoura; species Anoura caudifer. Next base: position 99,068 of record PVKU01002880.1, read on the forward strand.
TTAAGCAATTCTCCTATTTTGTTCATTTGTTCTTTTCTAGGAGAATGTGGATTATCTGATTCAGGAGCTCCGAAGACCCAAGTACAGTATATATTTTATTTGTAAGTATGTTACTTTACCTATTCAGTTATGTAACTATTTGCCAGCTAGCTATGTTCTGTTGGGCACTTTGTATCATCAAGAAGTTCATTCAATCCTTCACTAAAAGGGTCATTTCTTTTTTAATGTCCTTTCAAAGTTTTAAAAGTCATGCAGCCAACATTCTATTTCAGAAAGTTAAATGTGGTTTCCATTCTTCATTAATCACATAGGTAAAAAATTATTTTTTGTTTAACTATGCCTTTCAAATTTTTTTGTAAGACAAAAGTTGCAAGTAGCCTAGTTTCACAATGGGTATTCTTATTCCTATTTTACACTTTCATGAACTGAAGCATAGAAACTGATTTATTTACTTGGAGGGAGGATACACTTGAGTTTGTTGGAAAGGCAGAGCTTTACTTTACCTACCAAATGAAAATATTCCACTTCTCTCTGCTGCTTTACGTAGTACTTGAAAGTACAAATCGTCAGATAGCTATCTCTTACTTGCCTAGCTTGGCGGGGGGAGTGCAGTGGGGGACAGGGAGGGTAGGGGAGCAGAGGCCTGGAAATAAACCAGCTTTGTGGTTACTATATGAGTACATGGATTTTTTTTTATGCAATACATTCTGCTTTGGAAGTTACATCTGTTCTCCTCTAGATGTCATTATTGATCTTTATAGGTTAGTATAGTTTATTTGGTCCCATTTCCAAAACCAAGGACCAAACTTAGTACCCAGTATGTACTGTATTTGAGAAGTTTTAAAGCTTACTTGAGGCTTTAGAGTTTTAGGGTTTGCACTCTTACGTACTTTCTTCAGCATATACTATAATTTAATAATGGTACCAAAAATTAACAGTTGTGATAAGACTTTGTATTTTATAAAGAACTTCTTTATATATTATTTCATTTGGCCTTTACAACAACCCCCAAGAGGTAAAAATAGACAATTTTATTAGTTTCATTATTTTTTGTTTTGGATTGGTTTGGTTGGTTGGTTGTTTTGGCTTATAGCCACAGGCTTTCTTTTTTAATTAAATATTTTATTTTGAAGTAATTGTAGATTCACATGTAGTTGTGAGAATAATACAGAGACCCGTACATCCCTTGCCCAGTCTTCCCCAGTGTAGCATCTTACGTAGCTACAGTACAGTGTCACGTCCCGGGTGTTGACATCGATGCAGTCAGGATGCAGAACTTTTCCATCTCCGTGAGGATCCCTGGTGTTGTCCTTTTCCCAGCCGTACCCACTTCCCTCCCACCCCAACCCTCTCATTAATCCCTGGCAAACACAACTGTTCTCCATTTCTGTAATTTTGTCATTTCAAGAAGGTTATATAGGTGGAATCATATAGCATACAACCTTTAGAAATTGTTTTTTGTTTTGTTTTGTTTTTACTCAGCATAACTCTCTACAGATTAATCCAAGTTATCCATCTATCAACAATTCATTCCTTTTTATTATTGAGAAGTATCCTGTGATATAGATGTATCACACTTTGTTTAACTCTTATACTTCTTGTAGGACATCTGAGTTGTTTCCAGTTTGGGCTACTATGGATAAAGCTGTTAAAAACATTTGTGTGAACATAAGTTTTATTTCTCTGTAATAACTAATGCCCAGGAGAGCAATTGCTGGATTATGTGGTAGTTGCATGTTTAATGTTTTAAGAAACAGCCATATATTTTCTAGAGTAACTATACCATTTTACATTTCCACTAGCAATGTACAGGTGGTACAGTTTCTTTGAATTCTCACAAGCATTTGGTGTTGTCCCTGTTTTTTATTTTAGCTATTCTGATAAGTGTGCAGTTATTCAAGTATTTTTTAGTCTTATCACAAGCTAGGTATTTAGGAAAATGTAGTTACTTATGTGTTCAGTGGTTGGTAGATAGATAGGTAGGGAGAGAAAGAGAGAGGCAGAGAAACAGAGACTGATTTCCTGTGCTTCCACATTTAAATGTAAGTGAATATCTAACAGAATCATTCTTTTGCTGTATTTTTTAGCTAAAAATTTAATAGGCCATGAGGTAAACAGCTCCTTTTTCCTCCAAAGAGAGTTCATTGGTGCAGCCATTAAGATTAATAATGAATAATTAGATCCATGTGCAGACTTCCCACCAAGATGAAGGCATAGGTAGACGCACTGTGCCTCCTTGCACAACCAGAAAAAGGACAACAACAGTTTAAAAACAAAAAACAACCAGAACTGACAGAAAAATCAAACTGTATGGAAGTCCGACAATCAAGGAGTTAAAGAATAAACATTCTGTGCAGGGTGGAGGGGAATGAAGGGGGGGAAATGGGACAATTGTAATAACATAATCAATAAAATATAATTTAAAAAAAGAATAAACATTCATCTAGACTGGTAGGAGGGGCGGAGACAGGCAGCTAGGCAGAGAGGACTCACAGCAAGTCGGCAGCTGGTGGACCAGGTGGTCCCACATTCACATGCAGATAAACCAGGAGGAACAACTGGGGAGTGAGACAGAATGAACAACCTAGGACTCCAGGGTTGCGGGGAAATAAAGCCTCAAACCTCTGGCTGAAAAAATCTGTGCAGGTTGCCGTGGTGGAATAAAGTCCCAGCCTCACAGGAGAGTTCCTTGGAGAGACCCACAGGGCCCTAGAACATACACAAACACACCCACCTGGGAATCAGTACCAGAAGGGCCCAATTTGCTTGTGGGAAGTGGGAAAAGTGACTTGAAATCCAGCAGAGAGCAGAGCAAACACAACTGTTCCCTCTCGGACCCCTCCCCCACATACAACACCACAATGTGGGTTGCCCCACCCTACAGAATACCCAAGGCTCTGCCCCAACTATGTAACAGGCACACCAAGACAAAAAAAAATGGCCCAAATGAAAGAACAGATTAAAGCTCCAGAAAAGATACAACTAAATGATGAAGAGATAGCCAACCTATCAGATGCACAGTTCAAAACACTGGCGATCAGGATGCTCACAGGATTAGTTGAATATGGTCACAAAATAGAGGGAAAAGTGAAGGCTATGAAAAGGGAAATAAAGGAAAACATACAGGGAACGAATAGTGAAGGGAAGGAAACCAGCATTCAAATCAATGGTTTGGACCAGAAGGAAGAAATAAACAGTCAACAAGAACAGAATGAAGAAACAAAAATTCAAAAAAATGAGGAGAGGCTTAGGAACCTCCAGGACAACTTTAAATGCTTCAATATCTGAATCATGGGGGTGCCAGAAGGAGAAGAGGAAGAGCAAGAAATTGAAAACTCATTTGAAAACATAATGAAGGAGAACTTCCCCAATCTGGCAAAGAAAATAGACTTCCAGGAAGTCCAAGAAGCTCAGAGTCCCAAAGAAGTTGGACTCAAGGAAGCACACACTAAGGCACATCATAATAACATTACACTAGATTAAAGATAAGTAGAGAATCTTAAAAACAGCAAGAGAAAAAGAGACAGTTACCTACAAAGGAGTTCCCATAAGGCTATCAGCTGATTTCTCAAAAGAAACCTTGCAGGCAGGAAGGGCCCTGGAAAGAAGTATTCACAGTCATGAAAGGCAAGGACCTACATCCAAGAGTACTCTACCCAGAAAAATTATCATTGAGAACGGAAGGGCAGATAAAGTGCTTTCCAGATAAGGTCAAGTTAAAGGAGTTCATCATCACCAAGCCTTTATTATATGAGATGTTAAAGGGATTTATCTAAGAAAAAGAAGATAAAAAATATGAACAACAAAATGACAACAAACTCACAAGTATCAACAACCAAACCTAAAAAAGAAAACCAAAACAAACTAAGCAAACAACTAAAACAGGAACAGAAATGGAGATCACATGGAGGGTTATCAGCGGGGAGGGGGAAAGGGAGAAAGGTGGAAAAGGTACAGGGAATAAATAGCATAAATGGTAGATGGAAAATAGACAGGGGGAGGTTAAGAATAGTATAGGGAGTGGAAAAGCCAAAGAACTTATATGTACAACCCATGGGCATGAACTAAGCTGGGGGGGGGGATGCTGGAAGGAATGGGGGTACCAGGTGGAGGCGGATAAAGGGGAGAAAAAAATGGGACAACTGTAATAATAACATAATCAATAAAATATATTTTAAAAATTCAAAAAAGATTAATAATGAATATTTTCTCTTCTGGTTCTAAAGATTGATATCAGCTATAACTGTATGATGCAGAAGGAAAACATTATACACACATACACACAGTATTAATGTAGTTAGCACTGAAGCCTATGAAAAATAGAATTGAATATCTTGGGTGGAGCAATCAATTTCACAATTTCATTTAATTATTTAGATTAAAATAAACTAAAATGTGATTGTATATAGTAATTTTATTTATTACAATACAAACTTTCAGCACAGTTTATTGTAGCACTAAACTTGCCTTGTGCTCATGTCATTTTTTTGAATCCTCACCCAAGGATGCATGTTTTACTATTGATTTTAGAGAAGGAGAGAGAGAGAAACGTAAATATGAGAGAAATATGGGTTGCGTCCCGTATGTGCCCCAGCGCCCCAACCAGGGGTCAAACCCACAACTTTTTGGTGTTAAGGGATGACACTCAAACCAAGTGAGCCACCCAGTCAGGACTCATATCATTTTTTCATAATTTTATTTTTTTATATTTTTATACCTGCTGAGTATCTTGTATTACATGTGCCTTCCAAAGAGTATATAAAAGTAGACAGAATAGTATAATAAGTTCCAAGGTACCCATCACCCCGTTTCAACAGTTGCCGTGCTATGGCCAATCTTGTTTTAGCCGTCTGCCACCCACTCCCCCACCAGTGTTATTTTGAGGGATATCTAAGATATCACACGATTTTATCCATAGTACTTCAGTATGCATTTCTAAAAGATAAGGACTCATTTTTAAAAACACCATTATTACACCCAAATCAGAAAAAATAATTCCTGTTTTAAAATACTCATTCAGTGTTCAAATTCTTGCACATCTTTTGGGGGGTTTTTTCCGCAGTTTGTTTTAGTCAGGATCACAGTAAGGTCCACACATTGCTATTGGTTGATGTGTTGTTTAAGCTTTTCTTTTTTTTCTCTTGGTTATCTCTTCTGTGCAATTTATTTGTTGAAGAAACCACATTGTTCTGTTAAAGTTTCCTACAGCCTGGATCTTACCAATTGCATCTCCATGAGGTATTTTAACAGGTTCTTTGCAGTTTAAAATGTTCTCCTGTCTTTCAGTTTCTGTAAGTTGGTACTTGGATACAGAGGCTTAATTAGATTCAGGTTTGATTTCTTTTTGGCAGAATACTTCATAGGTAGTGTGGTGTGCTTCTGTGGACCGTCTCTTACTGTGACGTTAGCAGCGGTTGATGCTCGATGCCTAGGTCCTTCTGCTGATTCATTAGGGGTTGAAAAAATGGTGTTTTAATTCTATCATTATCATTCCTTCTTTATTTTTAGCTGGGATGGTTCTATAAAGAGAAATTTCCCTTCACCTACTATTTGCTTGTCTGGTAGTACAGTTATGTATAAAAGCTTACTTCTTTCCCTTTGCTATTCTCAGCATAAGATTTGATTCCCTAGAATCCTTCAATATGTACAATGGTGGTCCTTTTATAAAAAGTATTGTTATGGATTTATGGATTTAAACATATTTGTGCTACTCATTCCAGTTTGAAGGTGTTCAACTTTGACATATACTACAACGTATACTGAACTCCCTTTAGTCATTAGGCTTTAACCGCCAGGCCCACTTATGTCTAATTGCAGCAAAGATGATCTCCTTTTAGTCAACAACTCATATGTCTGTTTCAGATTTCAGTAATGTGATCAGCAAGAGTGATGTGAAGTCATTAGCTGAAGCTGATGAACAGGAAGTTGTGGCTGAGGTTCAGGTAAACATATTGGTCCTGTAACTCATTTCTTATATTGGCCCTTTTTAAAGATTTGAGTCTAAAATTAAGGAAGGTGCTGTTCATCAGACACAGTAAGTGTGCACTGCACCAGACTATACTCGTATTGAGAAAGTTTGGAAGAGACATCAAACCGGATGGGGACAGAATTAAAGGTGTTAGTGGGAATAAGGAGACTGGACTGGTACTGGATCCTACTAGACTGGTAGGAGGAGTTTCACAGGATTGGGGACAGGGTCAGATATGTCCTGTGATCGCCTTATGAGCTGCCCTGTGAGAATGCTTATCTATAGGACTATGTCTGATTGGGAGAGAATAGGAAGTAAAGCATGTGAATAAGGTTTTCTAAAGTTCTGTTTGTGGTTATTTTGCTTTGGGAATAATAAGCATATATTGTCATTAATTAAAACTTGGAAACTCCTAAATATTTATTCTGCATGCTATATAATACATCACATTAGAATATATCACGTTACCCTTTCCTTCTTAAACAGATTAGTGTTCTCGAATACATTTATCACAAACATTTGACTATGTTTATCACCCAACTGAAGAACATTGTCTTCAGGACTGCAAATAAACAAGTGCTGGCAATTCAGAAGGATGTTCTAGATGAAAATGAATAAGAAAGAATGACCTGTTTTGAACCATATACTCCCTCATGAGTGTGCCCAGAAAAGCAAAGTTCTTTTTCACTTGAGTAGAACATTGTATATCCCACAGCAGTGTTTTCTTTTTCACTAATTGATAAGTGTGCATAGAGGTCTCCAGAAATGTGGTATGTATACTTCTACAACTTTTATCTGTTTTTAAGATTTATTATTGGTGCCACTGTTTTACAATTATTTTATTAATTCCCCACATTGACTTTTGTTCATGGATCAATTTTTGTATCTTTCACATTTGCATGTCCTCAAATTTGACCACATCACGTGGGAGTACATCACATATGAAAGCACCACTGCATGACACAGTTGCGGTTTGCGGAGTGACTGACCGATCTTGGTGCTTTGCTTGCAGGAATTTTATGGGGATTACATTGCTGTGAATCCACATTTGTTTTCCCTCAACATTTTGGGTTGCTGCCAGGTATGGAAGGAAAGGATTTTTCTTTTTAAGTTTATTTATCAGATGAGAGTTAATTCAGCAAGCAAGAAAAAATTTAAATATTTTCTCTGAATATTGAAAAAGGGTCGAAATTGGGATCCAGCCCAGCTAAACAGAACAACTCAAGGACTGACAGCTGTCCTTTTATCCCTGAAGAAATGTCCCATGATTCGTTACCAGCTTTCATCAGAAGCAGCAAAGAGGCTTGCGGAATGTGTTAAGGTACAGCCTTCCCTATCACTCGTCCCCAAACATCAAGGTCGTTCACTTCCTTATCACATTTCAGAAACTAAGGAATGTTTTATCAACAACCAAGGAGATGATGTGTTAGGTTTACTGGCAAAGAGGTAGGTCTTCATAATTCAAAACCAAAAGCAACAAATTAAAGTCAAAATTTTTAGGTTTAACTCAAGAAACATTTCCAAGCTATTTAACTTCTTTTGATCCAATCAAACCACTTGTAAAATAGTTTCAAGTCCTGTCCTCTTAAACAGAATGCTACTAAGCTTTGTCAACTTTTTAATCCTTTTATGGAAGGTCTATGACCTTCTGTAGTTCTTTGAAGGTGCAAAGAACTTTGGTTAAATGTGGTTTTTATGTATTAATTTCCTATTTATATCATCCCTATTTGCAGCTAATTGGTTGACCAAACCACCTTTCTCTCTCACCCACAGCAAGTGATAACTAAAGAATATGAACTGTTTGAATTCCGGCGGACTGAGGTTCCTCCATTGCTACTTATTTTAGATCGCTGCGATGATGCCATCACCCCATTGCTAAACCAGGTGCAGAACCCTTTGTTAGCATAACAGAACGATGATTTCAAGTGCTGTTCATCAAAATGCAGATGTGGAAATGAACAGCGTGATCCATTTATTTGCCTCCTTATTTTCAGTTATTCTTGTTTTTCCTTGTATTTCCTGGTACTTTAGTATCACTATTCTTCCAGCCACAGTAATCTTTGACTCTTTCTTTGCTTCATCTTGCCTGTCCCTTTCTACCACCCATTCCCACACCTAATCAGGACAAACTTCTAGGTTCTGTAGATTCTACTTTAACAGTGTCTGTTCTTTTCTATTCTGCTCTTGCCTTGGTGTATACCCTAATCACTCATGGGAATACTGAAATAGATCTACTTCACCCCTACTTTTCATTCCTTCTCACTCTAATATATTTCACAAACACAATGTTGTTACATTAATTTTCCAAAGCACAGTTCTGATCCTGATTACTCCTAGCTTAAAAATCGTCATTGGCCCTGGCCAGGTGGCTCAGTTGGTTGGAGCGTTGTCCTGTACACCAAAAGGTTGCAGATTCAGTCCCCTGTCGGGTACATATGGGAGACAGCCAATTGATCGATGTTTCTCTGACATCCATGTTTCTCTCCTTCTCTCTCTCTCTCCTCCCCCCTCTCTCTAAAAAACTAATAAACATGTCCTCGGGTGAGGATTAAAAAACAGACCTTCATTGGTTCCCATTTGCCTGCTGAGTGAAGCACAGACTCCTGATCTTGGCATCCAAGAGCCTTCACAGCGTGGGCCCAACCTTGCATAAAACCTACAGCTCACAACGGTGCAGATACGGCACGTGGTTTCCCGCCATCATTTTATTCATGTTGTGACCTCTGTCTAAACCCTGGAACGTTTGGAATACCTTCTCTTCCCAGTCCACCTATCGAAATTCTACCTTAAAATCACTCTTAGAACATCTTGAAGCCATTTGTCTTTTCATGAGGCATGTTCTTTTTTCCTAAAAATACTGGGGAACTTTGTGTCTTTCTTATGTATCATGCCACACTTGCCATGGTAAGCCTTTGTTTCCAGCTGTTTCCAACTGCTTGGGTTACACATTCCTTCAAGCAGACTGTGTCTTACCAGTGTTTGTTCTTTTATTTTTATTTTACTGGTTTTTAGAGAGGGAGAAACATTAATTTGTTGTTCCACTTATTTATGCATTCATTGGTTGATTCTTGTATGTGCCCTGATGGGGGATCAAACATGAAACCTTGGCATATTGGAATGATGCTCTAACCAACTGAGCTACCCAGCCAGGGCTTCCAGTGTTTCTTCTTCTGCAAGTACAGGCACAGAGCCTTGCTTTATTAGTATTGACTTTAAATTGGTAGGGAAAGGCACAGTCTGTATTTCAGTTCCTTCCCAGCTTATAATAATGTTAGTGCTGGGAAAATCTATAGCTGTGGAATGTAACTTCTCTGTGGTACAATAGGCTTATATTTCTAAAATTCAAAGTAATATTTGCTCACTAAAGAAATTTTGATAATATTAAAAAATTAGAAAGAAATGATTGCCTATACTTCTGTTTCCCAAAGAAAAGCAACCATTCATTCAAATTTCACAAAGGACCTTTTATGTGCCAGATAATGTGATTAAGTCCTGGAGATAAAAGGTTAAAAGATACAGTCTCTGCTCTCAAGGAGCTCAGGATCCAATGGGGAGAGAAGCAAACAGATAATTTAATTATAGAGAAAGTGCTGATGGCAGAAGCATGCACAGCATGCTGTCTGTGGAAGACAAAACATTTTGTTGTGCTTCTTTTAAATCCCCTAATGAAACTTGCTATTTCCAGGATTCATTTGGAAAGCATTTTAGGAAATAAAACATCTTTTACACCTGAAGTTATTTCTTAATAAATGTATATATTTTTTAGAGATGAAGCTCACATATACAAATATTTCTAGCACCAGATTCTAAGTAATTTGCTGGAAAATACTTAGTTTTGTCCAATGGGCCTATGATTAAAAGTAACCATTCTCCATAAATAGTGAGAAGGCAAAATGTGGGGTTTGTCCTTTCCAGTTTTACCAAATAAGTTCACGTTAGTAGGACTGGAAACCAGTCCTTCTTTACAATTCATATTAAGTAAAAATATAAAGCTTCTGAGTATGCGTTTTCATCAACTCACAAGGCTTTTTCTGATAATATTAGTGTTCCCAGGTTAAATATAGCTCCACTTAGATCTGCAAGAGCACACTTCTCACGCTGCAGCAACCGCAGAAGCGCACAGGAAGTGGTACAGCTTGTAACTGCAGTACCAATATAGCCCTACATGCGAGGCCAAAAATACGCTGTTAATTCACGGGCCCAAACTGGAGCTAATGATAGATCTAATTTGTTTTCTTTTTATCAGGAATATTGATCCTGCAGCCCTTCCAAAAGTGTGAAAGATAAACATATTTTGACTTTTGGATGTTTAACCAATTAAGATGACAGTCTTAATGCTTAGTATAACACAAAGTATTAATAAAAATTGAACTAAATAGAGAACCTCTGTGTAAAGAAGGCTGGTTACTAAGAATGTTATTAGTTTTTGGTTTTCTGAAAATTTACTATTTCCATGTTTTGTCAGTTACCAAAATTTTTGTCATAATTCTTTATTCAGTGGACATACCAGGCCATGGTCCATGAACTACTTGGCATAAACAACAATCGGATCGATCTTTCCAGAGTGCCAGGGATCAGTAAAGACTTAAGAGAGGTGGTCCTGTCTGCTGAAAATGATGAATTCTATGCTAATGTAAGTGGTTTTAATTTTTTTAATTGAGTTTAGCTGTTTTTGTGTAAGAAGGTCAACATTGGCTTGTGAGAATTCATGTGGAAGGATGGTAGAGGTATCATGTGGATAACTGCATCTCAAGGAAAGGCAGAGGTTTGGATTCTGACCTGCTTTAACAATACTTCTTTCATAGAAATCACATACTTTGTTTTCTATTTATAAAGTTAGAACCCAATTTACTTACTTCCCTCCCTTCTGTAGCCCTTTGTGAGATATTCATTACCAGTATCCTGACTGATGTCCAGATTTGGTAATTATAGTGGGATTTTCTTGCCCTTTAATTCTAACTGTATTCAGAATTCTTTTTCACTTCAGTTACATTGTCTAAAAGTCAACTAGTTGATAGAACTGTGTTTCCAACTTTCTTTTTCACAGAATATGTACCTGAATTTTGCTGAGATTGGTAGCAATATAAAGAATCTCATGGAAGACTTTCAGAAGAAGAAACCCAAAGAACAGCAAAAACTAGAATCAATAGCAGACATGAAGGTAAATTGAACATGTGCCTGGATGACTAACATACAAGTTTTGGAGCTGTTTATATGTAAGCAATATTTTTGGTCTATTCCAATTTCTACCTGAATTCATTTTGTTTGATTTGAGGTATTTTCTGTAATATTTCTCTTTTAGGAAAAGCATAATAAAAACTTCATAATAAGCCGTAAGCTTCTGTCACATTCTTCAGTCACATTTGGATTATTAAAGGGCTCAACCTACCAGTTCCTCTCTTTCTAGGCCTAACAAAATGCCGTGGGGCTGAACGCGTAGGTGCCTTTTTCTGAGCAGAACAGTCCCTGCTTCTTTGTTTCCTTCATACATGCCTCTCCTTGATCAAGAAATAACAGGACCCCCAACTGATGTTTTTCCCATGGCAGGCCTTTGTTGAGAATTACCCACAGTTCAAGAAGATGTCTGGGACCGTATCAAAGCACGTGACAGTGGTCGGAGAGCTGTCTCGGCTGGTGGGTGAGCGGAACCTGCTGGAAGTGTCGGAGGTTGAACAAGAGCTGGCCTGTCAAAACGACCATTCTAGCGCTCTCCAGGTACCTGTTGGGTCCAATTTGGTGCGCACCCATTGTATGTAAGGTGCCATGCCAGGCAGAGCAAGAGCTGCAATGGCAAGTAATCCTTCCTCACCGATACGGAGCTTACAGTCTAACAAGGAGTCGAGACAAGAACACAATTTAGTATTAAATAAATGATAGGAGCAGCAGAAGAATAATGTGCAATGCCAAAGGGTTAAGGCAATTAATGGAGTATTTAGGAAGGCAACCTGGTCTACGAGAAAGACTACTAGACTAAAATCAGAAGATAGAGAATTTTGTGTTTTGTTTGCCACTTACTGCCACACCTGGAGCCGTTGGCTTAATCTCTGAACTAGTTTCCTCATTTGAAAAATAGGTATAATAATAGTTATTTCACTGATAGTTATCATTGATAGTTGTTAGGAATATTTTAAAAGATACAATATGTATTAAAATACAATATCTAAGTTTCTTTATTACTGAACATCAATTTTTCACTCCACAAACACGTGAATGCTTGCTACCTGTGCGTGGTGCTCCGAGGGTCTAGATGCACAGAGATCAATAAGACACCCTGCTTTCTCTCAGAGCGCTCACATGACTGGGGAGAAAGAAATCCAAACCAGTGTTTATAGTGCCATGCAATAGGTGCTGTTCCGGAGGTATTTCCAAAGGGATATGGAAACACTTAGAAAAGACAACAGTTTTCCCTAAGGTTGAGGCTTCTTAGAGCTGCTTAGAGAAGATGACACTAGGTGTGGTTCTAGACAAGTAAATATGTAGGGGGAGTGCATCTGCCAGAGAAAAGGGGGGAGATTCTCAGCAGAGAGAATGCGGACTTGGAGGTATAAAGAATGAGTAAGTGAATAAGGAAACAGAATAATTCAGTGCAGCTACCGCAGGCTACAAGGTGAGAAGTGGTCTTAGACAAGCCAAAAAGACATATAGGGGCCAGGTTATAGCTTTGAAAGGAGATTGGGCTTTAATCTTAAAATGATGGGAGCCAGCCCTGGCCAGTGTGGCTTGGTTGGATGGAGCATTGTCCTGTAAACCTAAAGGTCATGGGTTTACTTCCTGGTCAGGGCACAAGTCTAGGTTGTGGGTTCAGTCCCCAGTTGGCAGCGAGTATGGGAGGCAACTGATTGATGTTTCACTCTGGCATCAATGTTTCTCTCCCCCTCTCTCTCCCTCCCTTCCCCTGTCTCTAAAATCAATAAGCATGTCCTTGGGTGAGGATAAAAAAAAAGTGATGAGAGCCAACAGAGGATTTTAGAAGAAAAGTGACATAATTGCACTGTGGCCTCAAGAAATTTACAGTGTAGTTAAAGAGACAAGACCGAAGCACAAGAAACAGTTAAACAGTGTTTTAACATAATGTTTAATTAAACCATAGTTGTGATGCTGTGATACTATAAGATTGGAGGTTGTTAGGTACAGTTTCTGATAGAAAGTGCCATTAAAGTAGACCACAAGGAATGAGCAGAGTCTGGAGGAGGCTTTCAGACAGGCACAGCAGCAAAAGCAAAGACGCAGGAGTGTGCAGAAAATAGCAGCAGTCTGACCTGTTGAGAATGGGTGTGGAAGAAAATAAGGAGATAACATTGACTCGCTAAGCAGGAGCTTGAAGAGGTATTTGTATTTGCTGAGAAAGGCAAACAGGTCCACTATAGGGTCTTATGTAGAAAGTTGATTATGTTGAAAGCAGTATTTTCAGAAGTTTAATCTAGTTGAGATACTTTGGCTGTGAAAAAACTGAAGTCAGAGGCTAGTAGTTTCATAGCAATAGTAGTAAAAAATGTACAGTAAGGCAACATGTGAGAGTCATTTCAAGGGAGAAAACAATTTAGTGACAGATTGGATATAAGAATAGTAAGACAGAACAAATCAGAGATAATTCCAAGGTTCCCGAGAAATGACAGGAATGGTATCACTGACGATAGGGAATAAGAGTTCTTTGGGAGATAGTCATTTCTAAGCCACTCAGTATAAGAAGCACACTTCCTCGTTGATAAGGACCCAATATTCTAAAACTTAGTTTCTTTCTTTCCCTGCTGCGATTTTACCTTGTAAAATAAAGCCAGCACGGTAAAATGAAAACCACAAGGCTTTGGAGCCAGGCTGTCCTGGTGAATAGCCCATCTCTACATACCAAAGTCTCTTTGGGAAAATTGCTTAGTTTGCCAAGCCTCAGGGATAATGATTTCAGACTTTTAGATTGAGGATTCAATTAAATATGTAAAATTATTCATATATGATAGGTGCTTTGTAAATGTTCGTTCCTGTCCTCTAAGCATCAATTTTTAAATATATGGCACAACCAGAAGAAAGAAATACACCCATTGGTGGTTGCTGTGGTTATACAAGGTCTTTACTGGTGTCTGTAGTTGTTGGTTTTTAATTTTTTTAAATGTTTAAATTAAAAAATTTCCTCTGAAAACACTATGATCTTAAAAATCGTGAAGATGTTATTTGCTTTATATTTATGAAAAGTACCTTTGTCATCCCTTTTAATTTTATCCCTGTGCTCTGAAATCTTCACAAAAACCAGTCTGCCTTTATTAATTTTTAGTTGTCTTAAATTCTGATTCTTAATAGATAAGTTCTTGGTGAAAGAGATATATACTAAAAGCTGAGTCTGTTACTAGTTTCACATGCTTCCTTACAGTTATTCTGTGTATGTGCAAGCCTGTTTGAATGTCTCTCTCTCTCTTTAATGTAGTTCTGCATTTACTTTACATGTAGTTCTATACATGTAGTTCTGCATTTACTTTATCACTTAACCATGTACCTCAGAGATGGTTTCATATCAAAACTTAAAGACTCAGTCTTTTACATCACTAACTAGTATTCCTTTGTAAAGATGTGTCACAACCCATTTAACTTGACCAACTTACTTTTATAACACTACTGAAGTCAGTTTATAGAAATAAACTAATAGAAATATTTATATAACACCTTTTTTCTCAATAAAACAAGTTTTCTTCTCTTACTAAATAAAAACAAACTTTTGCCTTATAACTAAATTTAAATTTCCTTATCTTTATCATTTTTTCCCTTTAAAGCAATAGAACCAAATTTAATCATTGGCCAGTTTTAATGTCTTTATTTCTATCTCTCTACAATATGGTAAAGATCTGGAAAAAAGTTACTGTAATTTCTTGTCTGATATCTTTTTATGTGGGGGAGGAGAATGTTGGAGTCACTTTAAAAGAAAGATAGTACTTTTAAAATATGAATTCCATTTGTGATCCACTTTATATTTTTAAATTATCTTCTCAAGGTTTTCTTACCTGTGGTATTAGGATTTTACAGTGAGCAGTTGATTTGTACTCCCCCATCATAGAGAATTTCTTTGGCAACATGATTTAAATAGAGTACAAAAGGCACTTTTGTTAGATAATGAGTGGGTGCCGGTGCCTGACCCCTGGGTGGGTTATAGCACTCCTCGGCTTGACCTCAGATGATAAGTCATGAAGCACTGAATTGAGGATTTTGAGTAGAGATGGGATCTGCTTTATTGAATAGTAACTATAACATGGTGAGGGGGGAAAAAAGTCATATATTGCCAAAAATCAACCTATAAATTGCTGCCACTTCTAATCAGTTATTCTATAGGCTAACAAAAATTTGATTTAGAATTTTACTAGAACCAAACTGCCATGTACTACCACTGAAACGTATCCATAGCCTCAGAAAAGACTCGCTTGATTAGTAAGGAAGATTTTTTCTGTACCATGGAGAGAAACATCTTCAGAAAGCAAACAGTTCCCCACCCCACCCCTGTATTGTCGTGCCACTACTCTTTATTTGGAAGGAGAAACTAGTCTATTTCATGTCCTTCCCTCCTGACCTTGGATAAAAGATCTCAAATCAATCTATTAATGGAGTAGTGGCTAAGAGCTTGGGCTACTTTAATGGCTCAGATTTGAAAATTACTCTTTTTTTTTTATCCTCACCTGAGGACACTTTTTCATTGCTTTTAAAGAGAGAGGAAAGGAGAGAGAAACATCAATGAAAGAGGGAAACATCAATGCACATCAATACGAGAGAGAAGCATCTATTGGTTGCCTCCTGTACGAGCCTGGCCCCGGGATGGTAGCCCCCAGACTGGACCAGGAAAGAACCCACAGCCCAGGCATGTGCCCTGACCAGGAATCAAACCTGCGACCCTTTGGTTTTGGGACAATGCTCCAACCAATGAGCCACACTGGCCAGGGCTGAAAATGATTTTTAACCACTTAAGTCTTATTCTTTTTGTCTGTAAAATGAGGGAAAATAACAGTACTTCAAAGGTTTTTGTGAGGGTACAATGAGCTAAACATGTAAAGAACTTCTTATGGTGCCTGGTATTGTAACATTCAACAAGTATTAACTATCACCATTAGCAGTATTATTATTTGATGGTACATTCTATTTTTTTTTTATGGCATCCAGGTACATTCTCTTTTTAGTTCAGTCATAACCTTGAATCTCTCCCTGATTTCAGAAGGGTTTTTGTTGTTGCTGTGGTTCTGTTTTGTTTTGCTTTTCATTAAAAGCATAAGGAAATTGTTTGGAACACATAGAACTGGCAAATTTACTTTCATTATTAAGAGTAAAAATGATCCTTTCTAAACCAATGTTTAACCAGTGTTTCAGAAAGAGCATTGCCCAAAAGATCTAGAGCAAAGCTAAATTTTATGTTGACTAGACTATTTACCAGTCAGTGGAATTGGGCTCTGCCTACTTTCTATCATTTTTCCTAGATAAGTTCTTTATAGTCCCCAAATGCTGTTCTCACAAACTGTTAGATTAGATTCATTTTTTTATCATGTCAGTATGTTGAAGGCTTCTGCCAATTCCATCTTGCTGTTCTAATCTGTTCAATGAATAATGCTACTCATTGACTGTTTTACTACATTGATGTGATAGTAGAAAAAAGTTAGAGCTCCTGTCCTTTAGCTTAAATTAAAGCAAAAAATGGAGCAATCTCTATTACAATCTTCATCTATAATTTGTACAATGGTTTCAAATGTAGTATGTCTTTATTTTTTTCCCATAGTGCTTCATCATAGTTTTGATAGAAGAAATCATAAAAGTAATCATCCTAAAATAATGGAAGAATCTCTAAATATCGGAAAAGAATTGTTTTTTGTCTTCTAAGTGACTGTTAGCTCTTTTTTGAAACTTGACCTCCAAAGATAGTGTTTTTGCTTTTCCTGTTCCTTGATGTGGCCTACACAAATGTTAGAATTCAGTGAAAGATTTTTGAATCTTATCTCCTTAAGCAGACAATAGTTTTGTTTAGTCCTGTACCCCGCCACTGTTAATATGACAGTATGTCTCTTGATAGTCTCAGGGCGTATGGAAATTTTAATAAGAAAAGGGGAATCAACAAGTTTATTATAAAATTCAGTCATATTTCCAATGTATAAATGCCACCATGTAGCAAGCACCTGCCTTCTGTGTAATTAGAAATCTCTCACATTCTTTCTTTCCTCTTCTCTCATTAGTACCCTAGAATCTCACTATAATGCATGCCACTGTGAGTAAAGTTAATGGGTCAAGTAGCCAGGAGGGGAATACGTAGTTCAAAAGTAAGTCAAACAACAACATGAGATCCAGGCAGACAAAAAATGCCTTACTTCTTGAAGGACTTGCGTAGCCGAAGAAGAAGAAAGAACTCAGCTTGTCCCTATAGGCTTCTCTCCATGATGAAGCAGATAAGTCTAGCGAGAACATTACCTGGGCCACGGGTTGGGTTCTGAGGGCTCAAAAGTAAGCAAAGTAGTCTGCTCCAAGTAATCTTAGATCAGCTGTGGGCCAGGTCCTCGAGGGAGAGCTGAGAGCCCAGCCAGGGACTGTAAACACCGCTATCACAGCTCAAGGAGTAGAAGTGCATTCTTTAGTGGGAAACAGCCCAGTCAAATCCAAGGGAACACAATCAGAAAGGAGGAAGGGTAAAAGCTAATTGCTGCAAATAGTCTTTGACCATCCCCATACCGGTTTTGAGGGTCTGTGGTTACTTGAGTATCTCAGATTTGTTTAAAAGTACAGAGACAGGTCGGCCAGAAATTGAGTAGAGTTGAGGTAAAAAGCGTGACTGCAAGGGCAGAAAATATACCATTGTGCCTGTAGGAAAAATGACAATCCAGATCCTAGATAGGTGTTTTAACTTAGGCCAAGTTAATTGAAATACATGTGAAATTGAGTATTTTACTTAGTAATAATTTATACCCTGAAATTTCATTTTATAGTAAAAACTAGTGAAACATTTCAACCGATGTTCTAAATAGGCTATGTTCAGTGACTGCCCACAGTGACTGTGGAAAAGGTACCACAAAACAAAACAAAAAAAAGTAAGGGACTTCTTACACTGCAAGGTTAAATCTATAGAAGAGAAATTTCTTCCTTTTTGATCCCTTAAGAATCATGGTAGTGGAACGTTCACCCAGAGAAGCAGCAATAGGAACCCTTCTCAGGGAACTTTCTACTTGAGAGTTGTCTGGGGAAGTGGGGGGGGGGGCCGAGGTTCCTGGGAGGGTTCTTAGACATTAGGCCTGGGTGCTGTGAAGTACTAAGAAGGTAACCTATGCGAAAGCATCTTGTAAGTTGTAAAGTGCCATATAGGTGTTAGTTCTTATATCCTCAGAATCCGGTGCCCTCTGGATTCTTGCCAGTCTTCCAACCCTACCTACCCATTTCTTTCTCTGATTTCCATATTCCTATTAATAGTGTCTCCTCCTTCAGTTTCTCAGACTAATTCTAACATTCTTCAGGGCATTTTGCAAATATTATCTCCTTCATGAAGTTTTTCTTGATTCTGCAGCAACCAGGCACCCTTCACTTTGAGTCCCCTTCCCCCGTTACACTGATTTTCAGCTTTTCATTCTTGTTTTGTCTTTTGCATATATATGTTTCTACTGTAATGCCACATATGTGTTCTGTACGTGTCACATTCTGCAAAGTCATGTACTAAAAATAAGCAAGGGTTATGGGAAAATTGGGTTACAAGCAGATTAGCTGAAGTCTATGTAATTAAAAAAAAGAAAGAAATTTATGTAACTTTGTAAGCAGAGCCCAATAAAAATAATAACAACCCTAAAAAAAATACTAGCACTGTTAAATCTCTACTGGCATTTGTACCTAGAAACATAGTTGGTCCATGCTTTGGGGCTTTATTCATGGGGCTCATGTTTTATTCTTCAAAATATAAGGTCTCAAAAATTTTACTTCTGATAGAGGCTATTTTTTTCCTTAACATATTGGTAAAATATATTAAGGAAAAAACATTTCCTTAAATGTTTTCAGGAAGCTTGTCCCCAGTTTCTTTGAAATATTAACATGCTGGAAAAATTACATATAAATCAGTGTGCCTTCTGAGTTAAACTGACACTATTTCCATATTTACCAATCTCATTGAGCTAAAGACCCACGCTTTGTAGCAGAAGGAGCTATGCTTTTTTTATCCCCTGCATTCCATTATCTGGGAACTCACTGAGGACAGAAACTGTGTCTAACTCACCCCTGTATCCATCCCTTCCAGTGCCCGGCATAGTGTCTTACACTTAAAAGGGCTCAAGCAGTATTTGTTGGCTTAAATTAATTTGTTCTACATAATAAATATAAATCTACATGTATCTCTTAGTGTGAGGATTGACAAAACCTAAACATGATTTTGTCTAGCTTTCTCTGCGGTCAGTACCTGCCCTCTTGAGATCATAAGTATTTGATTTAAAGGTTACATGCTGTTTACGCATTCATATCCCTGTAAACGATGTTGAGACATTTTGTTACAGCTGATGCTTCCTGGAGATAAAAGCCAGTTCTCTTTTGTAAAATGACAAATTTGTCTCCATTTCACTGGTCAGTCACTAAGAGAAAATAGTACAATTTTGCAAGTCAACTGGTCAGTTCTGTGGTGTGCTGTAGTGATCAAAGTGGTAGAAATAGTATATGCTGTTCCTTGTTTCGGCAAAGATATTGCAACCTTTCCTCCGTGAAGCCTTGGGCCATCTCATCAAAGAAAAGAACTATCCATAGTTACTTCATGTTTGTCCTAAAGCAGTCACCATAGAGGCTTATTTCCTTATTTAATTCTTTTTTAAAAATATTTTATTTATTTATTTTTAGAGAGAGGGGAAGGGAGGGAGAAAGAGGAGAGAAAGATCAATGTGTGGTCGCCTCTCATGCACCCCATACTGGGGATCTGGCCTGCAACCCAGCCCTGTGCCCTGACTGGGAGTCTAACTAGCTACCCTTTCCTTTGCAGTCCTGCGCTCATTCCATTGAGCCACAGCAGCCAGGGCTCCTTATTTAATTCTTATCTAAGGCAAAAGGCATCTAATTTTCTGTAGTTGAGTTGCTAAACCTGCACCCTATACGTTGACAGTAGTAGGAATCTTAGTCCTGAACTCAGATGCATCACTGCCATTCAATAATTATCACATCCGAGATCTTACACAACATCGCTCAAGTGAAGGGAGATAAATATCAGTTCTCCCTCTCTCTCTCCAGAACGTGAAGAGACTCCTGCAGAACCCCAGAGTGACAGAGTTTGACGCTGCCCGCCTGGTGATGCTCTACGCCTTACATTATGAGAGACACAGCAGCAATAGCCTGCCAGGACTAATGATGGACCTCAGGAATAAAGGTGTTTCTGAGAAATATCGAAAGGTAACCAAATTTACACATTAATCCCACCAAACAGGAACCACCTTTATTATTATAGGGTTTCTCTGGCAAATGATACCATACTGTTTTATTCACAGAAATGTATAACTCCTGTTCTCTCATGTCTTCATTTCCTTAATAAAGTTATTTTCTTGTGAAATGAGTTTCCTGATCCCTAAGCAATAAGAGGTTGTTTCTCTCTGTTTTTTATAGCTCGTGTCTGCAGTTGTTGAATATGGTGGTAAACGGGTCAGGGGAAGTGACCTCTTCAGCCCCAAAGATGCTGTGGCTATTACCAAACAGTTCCTCAAAGGACTGAAGGTATGGCATCTCCGTGCTGTGCTTCATGAACAGCAGTTGAAACCCCTGAGGCTGAGAGTGAATGCTTGTGATCAAAGTAACTCCCGGATTGCTGCTGACTTAGTGAAATTAAAGCAGACAGCCTCCTGAAAGCCTTTTTAAAAATGCATTCTATATTGGAGCAGCATCAGCACTGGACCAAATAGCTGAGCAGAGAATAACGAGATATTTCCAGGAAATACCCAGGAGTAAAAGGACAGCTCTGTTAGTCATCGCTATTTTACTCCATTTGTTTATCATTTAAGATTTGTTAGGTAGTTTTGCTTTGACAGAAAGTAAAAATGAAGCAAACTGTTTTTAGAGCTTTTAAAAATACTGACCTATTTTCTTAAAATTACCAAAAATTAGTTTCTAATCTGCTAGCCTTTCTCATATTGCCTGAAATTTTTCCATTTTCTTGAGTGTGTCTAGTCTCCTTTTCTACATAATCTTTTCCCTTTATTTTTTCTACCTATCATATAACATTTTCACAAAAAAGATGAAAGTCATTGAATAAATGATAAAGGATTTAGCAATTTCATTTTTAAAATTCCTTTATATAGCTAGCCTTAAATTACAGAATGTTATTATGAGATTTCTAATTGATGAATATAATTTTTAAATTATTTAACCATAAAATTATCCTAAAATTCCTATTTGAATCTATCTCATGATCTCTATCAAGTACATGTCCTTTTTGGGAAAGCCATTATATTGCAAGTTTCCTAACAATGACATAAGAACTATTTTCCCCTGTCTTAGGGAATAGAAAATGTATATACTCAGCATCAACCTTTCCTACATGAGACCTTGGACCATCTCATCAAAGGAAAGCTTAAAGAAAATCTGTACCCTTATGTAGGCCCCAGCACACTCAGAGACAGGTAAGATATAAAGATATTAATCATAAAAACCAGAAACACTAAGAAAATAGAAATTTTAGAGTAATGTGAGGGACTACAACTCCGATTATATTGTTCTACTCCTCCTTCCCCTGTTGTTTCAGTTCTAAGATTCTTTTGGTTTCACATGTGTCAAGTTTAGATATAAATTCACCTGCTAAACCTGAAACATTACTTCTTTTGGAATAAAGAAACAGGTGTTTGGAACAACCCAAATACTTACATTCTGTCCTTTGGTACCAGACCAGTTTGCTTATGCCATTTAAGGTTCGGTTCCATGGCATCTAACATTTGGAGTTTCAAACATTAAAGCCAAAAATAGATCTGCTGCTTGATTGCCAGCCAGAGCAGGTTGTTACTATTTTAGGTAAGGGCTGGACTTTGCCAAATGTGGCCAGCATACAAACTGAGACCTAATTAACAAAGGCCATTTGTTACACAGAAGGAAAGGATGGCTTTCTTTGGGGGTATTAACTGAAGGAAGCAGTTAATTTTTATTTTAATCCAGTATTCTGTTAGTTTTAATAAAAACAAAACTTGTCCAGAACAACTTACTTAGGCCACCCTGAAATGTTAAATATATACTCTTCCTAGTTTTAAATTATATTTTTGTGTAATTTTTATTGGAACCACATGTTATAAAGAACCTAATATACGTTGCTGGATCCTATTGGATGGTTTGATGTAAGAATTTTTACCGTTGGTATAAAACTTCCATAATTTCAGTTAATCATAATCTAAAAGCCTTGGAAGAATAGTGTTTTATAAATATAATTAATTTCTGAAAGGAGAAAAGTGTTTTAAGGTACCTAGATGACTATTTTATATATTTTTTCACTTTATTCCTTTTATTAAAAAACTGTATAATTTGGTGATGGAACAGAGAACAAATCTTTTTAAAAAGCCAAGGTTGAGAGGCAGAACATCTGGGGTTCAATTCAGAGAGTATACTCATTCCAATAAAATGTTTAAGGATCTTGGCATCAAGGATCTTGGCATCAAGGTTCAGAAATGTAGGCTAAGTAGAAAGAATCAAAACCAGTCCAAAGCTATTTACCTATCTTAAAGCCTTTTTGTAAAACATCATAACTCCATTAAAAAGTACAAGTATTAATTTTCTTATGGATTTTACATGAGAATCGCTGAACCAAAAATTAGCTATTATTGCTAAAGGGACACCGGAGACCCCCAGAAGAGTATGTTGCACATGATTAGTTCATGACAGCAGACCTTTCTAATCTGGCTGATTCATTTTTCCAAACAAAGTTCAAATGCACATTTTTGTCAGCATCTGTTAGCATTTGTCACTATTGCATAAACATATATATAGTTAATCATTCAATTGCTTCATCCCTTTATATAAAAAATATTTATCGAGTGCCTTCAATATGTCAAGAACTGTGTAGATCCTGGTGAAATGGAAGTGATGGGAAAGACCAGTACCTGCCCCCAGGGAACTTACATGGTGGAGACAGACAGTAAACTAGGGAGCAAATAAAGGATGTAATTTGAACAAGGTATTGAGAAAATAAATAGGGTAGTAAATTACAAAGTAACTTCGTAGAGGTGGGGAAGTCTACTTTAGATGGAGAGAACCTCTCTGAGGAGGTGATAGTTAAGATGAGTTTTGAATTAAAAGGAAGAATCAATTACATAAGGATGATAAGAAAAAGCATCCCAAGCAGAGGGAACACCGGAGCAAGGGCTTTCAAGAAAGAGAGCCCGGCAAGTTCATGGAACAGGAAGAATCCAGTGTGGTTGGAGTGTAGTGAGTAAGGAGGAAATAAGAATTTTAAACACTAAATATGGGCCGGATCACGTAGAGACATACAAGCCTTAGTAAAGAAGTTTTTTTGTTTGTTTGTTTGTTTGTTTTAAAGTCATAGGAAGCCATTGAAGAGCTTTAAGCATGTGACATGACTGAATTATGTATTAAAAGATTACCTTGTGGGGAGACTCTATTATTGAAGGCAAAAATAGAAGCAGGGAGACTACTTAGGAGGCGGCTGCAATAGTCCAGGTAAGAGATGGAAGTGGTTTGGATAAGAAGCCTGGAAGAGAAGGTAGACTCGATAGACTCATTTAATGGAGTAGGTTGATGGGACAAAGGTAGAGGGAAGACAAGAATAACTCTCAGGTTTTGGGGGGAAATCAGGAGTCGCAGATGTCTGTTAGATAACCAAGCGGAAATGTTAGGTACTAAATTAGGAGTCAACAAGATTTTGGTGATATTTAAAGCCATGGTGCTAGATAAGATCGCTTAGGAAGAGAGCGTAGAAGAGAAAGGGAGAGAGCCCAGGACCAGGTATTGAATAGATGATGTGGAGCCAGAAATGGAGACTGAAGAGGAAACAGGAAGGTGGGAGGAAGACCAGGAGAGTAAGGACCCAGGAGCAAGCGGTAACCTGAGTCCAGTCTTCTGAGATGTAGGCAAGGTGAAGACCATGAAGAATCCCTCAGACTTGGCAGCATGAAGGTCTTTGTTGACCTTATTCTTCCCCAGTTTCAGTGCAGCCGGAAACCAAATTAAAGAGGGTTACAGGATACAAGATAAAATAGCAATAACAGATGTGTATAACACTTTTTAAGAAGTTTTTCATGAAGGGGTGAAAGAAATGGAATGATAGCTGGCAGAGATTTTGAGCTCAAAGGAAAGAGACTTGGGAGCATATATGTAATCTGATGAGAATTATCCTAAAGGAGAAATAGGCAATGCAGAAGTGAAGTCTTTAGAGGATCCAGAGCATAGTAGGGGTTCCTTTGAGAGGAGCAGAGGTACCACTTTCATTTTATGTTTTGATGGTGAGAACATGGGGGCCATTGTGTCTGATTTTTCTCAGTCCAGTGTGTCAAGTTAGTAGCTAAGGTTGAGGGGGAAAGAGAAAACATCACAGAACTGTCATCTTGTAGGTTAGAAATCAAATTTACCTAGGGGCATGTAAGTAGGACTCAGGAAAGTTTGAGTGCCCATTTCAAATTTGTGGTCATTAATTTAAAGTACAACCCATGAACCTAGTTGTGTGGTTTTCTCCAGCAAGTGTTAGCTGCACTAGATTAAATGAGGAGAAGGCTGATAGTTGAATTCAACCTGGATTTGGAGAAATGAAATAGGAGGAGGGTATTTGATAGTGTAAAGAGTATTGGAGGTCTTGATGAGGTCCAAGAATTAGGAGTATGACTGTAAGTGCATCAGTTGAAGTAGTTGTTGGAGAGGAGATCTTGAAGTCAAGAGTTCGTAGTACAGATTTACTTGTAATAAGAAAGTTTCTTATAACCACAGTGATTATGAAGGATGGAAGAACAAGTCAGTGTGGGTGGGGAGAGCCGGATAGGAGATGGGTAGTGCACATCGATGTTAAAGTTGCTGAAAATCTTGAAAGGAGCAGGAGTGAAAAGGAGAACAGTAAACGAGAGCTGAAGTCTCCGGGGAGTGAGAGTGACCAGGAAAGGAGGTCAAGAGAAAACAGTGCAGCTACATCATGAGCTTCTAAGATAATGGAAATTTTAAAGAAGGCAGAGAGAGGTTAGGAATTACAGTGGGGGCCCACCTCCGGGCCCTGCCTACCGGAAGGAAAAGACCTACTGAGCAATTCTGCCTCTGAAAAGTTTGCCGTGTGGATATATTTGCACATGCACACATATAAACAAAGCTATTTATGGAAACATTATTTGTAATAGTGAAAAATAGAATATATCCATCAATAGAGGGCTGGTTACCTAAATTACAGTACAATACTATGCCTTATCGTTAAAAAAAGTGGCTTAACTCTCATGGGTGATACCAAAACTCTGTAAGAAAAGCAAGATATGATAATATCTCTTTTGTGTAAAAAACTGTATATAACCATAAAAGTGATTTTGTGTGTTTAAATAAGTCTGCTTGGCCCTGGCTGGTGTAGCTCAGTGGATTGAGCGCGGGCCTGGGAACCAAAGGATTGCAGTTCGATTCCCAGTCAGGGCACATGCCTGGGTTGCAGGCCAGTTCCCGGCAGGGGACGCATGAGAGGCAACCACACATTTATATATAAAAAAATAATAATAATAAAATAAAATAAAAATAAATAAGTCTGCTTGACTAGACATATATACAAATGTATATAGCATATGCATGCATATGTATGCTTCAGTAAATAGTTCTGAAAGAGTAAACCAGAAGTCGTTCATAGTGGGTACCTCTGGCTATTGAGAATAGTGGTTAGCTGTGTACATATCTATCCTTCCCATTAAGTATTGTAATCTTGAAATAAGAACTATGGTAATATTTGGATTTTTCACAATATTCAACACAGTGCTTTACAAATAGCTATTCAATAGATATTTGTCAAATTTATTTTGTAGGCATCAATAGCAATTGATATGACAAGATTTACAGTTAGAAAATTTTAGAGAATAAATTTGGTTGATGTCACCAGGAAATTTCGATTTTTGCAGTTTGCCTAGAGCCCTGTGCTGTGTTTTGGTTCTGCGTCCTCCGGCCCCTCTGTCAGCTCTCTCCACTGTCTTGGCTCTAGATAACCACATCGGGAAATTCGTTATTTTAGTCATCTTTATGATAATTTAAGTCTTTGTGTTGTCATTATAATATTAGAAAGTATCAAAGGAGATGTGGCAAGAACACAATTTTGCAAAATGAGGACACTTCTAGCAACGTTTTAGCCCTTAGCCATTAGTTAGTGGTTAACTGTTTGGCTGTGTCGCTATGTCTACAAAGCAGGTTCGAGCTTTCCCCTGCAGGTGGGTCTCCCACACACCCTGTTTATCAGGTCAGTTTTCTTTTCCCACTCCAGAATTGCTTCTTGTCCCTGATAAAAAGCAAGCAACTTAAACGTTTGGTAATAAAGTGGAACTATCTGGTCGTACATTCCAGAATCAGTTAGTTCAAGTAGAAGTACTATACTTTTTCACATTTACACAGATTTAGTAGAATCTTATTACAGCAGCTCATTTCGTTTCTGTGAAAGCAGCAGCCCTTTTTTATTGGCCCTTTTTCCTATAGTCAGTGCCCATAAAGTCTTTACAATCTGCAAATATATTCAAGAATTTGAATTCTGGCCATTAGTGTAATAGGGGATAAATGGTGGTGGAGGGAGACTGGACCGGGGGTGGTGATCACACAATACAGTGTACAGATGATGTGTTGTACAACTGTACACCTGACGCCTATGTCATTTTATTGAGCAGTGTCACCCCAATAAATTCAATTTTAAAAAGTTTAAATTTTTCCATTTGACTTATCCATGTACAGAAGAAATAATTTCCAGAAATATGAAAGCATTTTATTTTTCTAACAAAATAAGACGTAGAATGGTAGGGTTCTGAAGATGTCCTTGCATCTGTACACAGCCTGAACTGTCCGCTGTTTTCTAACGTTGGCTGTCTGCATTAATTAATGCTTTTGGTTGCTATGGTGAATCACAGAGCACGGGAAGATGTGTACAAAGAATTGAACTTGCATATTCCACTTAGCTATAACCATCATAAAAATGTTTTGCTGTATATTTTACTGTTGACCTCATCATAACATCTGCTTTTATAATTAATCAGGGAAAGGAAGGAAAAGAATAAATGTCAGGGATTTTTTAAATAGTTTTCATCACTGTTCTTCCTTAAGCCAGCTCGAATAGGAGGCTCAGGAAAATACTTATTAATGTTTTCATAACTCAATGTGACATAGTCGTATTCGTTAGGTACACAGTTGAGCCAAGCTCTAAGAGCCTGTCTCTGTGGCCAGGTTTTGCCCTTTCATGAAGACAGCCCACACGCAGTTACCATCCATAACGTTTACTTCCCTCTCTAGTCATACTCTGGCACCCTCACATTATCAGACTAAGGGATAGTGTTCTCTGGCTATGCTGGAAACCTGCTTGAGCTTATTCCTCCCCAGTTCTTGCCTTTCTTTTCTGTAACAGCCAGATGTACTCTCAAGGCAGGTGACAGGCAGAGGGCAACAACGGAGAAGCAACATCATTTTCCAGGATGATCCTTATTAGTCTATTCAATTGCTTTTTAAATAATTGACTTATCAGATCAGGAACTCAAAACAAAAGTGTTACTGTCTGCTTCCGCTTGTCAGTCACTGCCCCTGGCAGGGAAGAAGCTACCCTCCCTTCTTCTTAATGAAGTCATCTGTGCAATTCATGAGCGTTTACTCAAGATAAACTTCGTAACGGGTGTCAAGCCAGAGTTGTCCTTCAATGTAAAGAACATTACATATGGAATCTTTCTGTAAAATACTCATTTTCTGAAAATATAGTTTCATTTCAGTTTTGAGGATCTTATTATTTCTGAGCACTGTAACTGCTTTTTTCCCCGTTTTCCACCTAGACTGACCCTTAGATAGTTACACCATAAACCAAACTATTGGTAGAATATCCTCTATCTCCTTGATGACACATTCTTATAACATTGGATTTTTTTCCCACAGAACTCATTCTTTACATCCCTTAATGAATGTCAAGCCAATTATGACTGTTTTTGAGAAGCCATTAATTATCTCTGATCATTGGTACATCTAGAACTAATATAGTGGAAAGAATAAAAAATTTACTTCCTTATAAATTTAGTGTTAAAAAGAAGTTGTATATGTCCATGAGGGTAATACTATGATAAAGTTACAGGATCTTCATTAGTTTTTAAAATTACAGCCAACTGTAGCTTATTCAATCCCCTTCCTTATGAAATATGTCCCTCTACATTTTGACAAGAACTGAACTTGAGTATTAGCTGTTCATATTTCTCTCCGCCTTCTGTAGTAAGAATTGAAACAACTCATATCAATTGGAGAAAAAGAAGAGAATGTGTATTTTGCCTTAATATTCAGTCCCTGAATAATTGAGACTTCACCATACTTGGTAGAAAAATATTACTATCATAATCATACATCTCTTCCTAAACACATGACCTTTCACAGGAGGAAAAAAGTTGTCTAGTAACTGGAGGCAAGGACTTGAAGGGAAAAAACTTGGTAGTGTAGAAAATTTTAGTTATTCTTGGACAGTGGTGGTAATGCTTTCCTGTAAGTTTGAGAAGAACCTCAGGTGTGTAAAGCACCAGAGTAATATTGGGTTGATAACTTAGACTTAACGCTCGTATCTGCCTTTTGGTGCTACTAGAGGAAATTGAACTGTAGATCAGAGAAATCTAATTGTGATAGATAGATAAGAAAGAAAGAAAGAAAGAAAGAAAGAAAGAAAGAAAGAAAGAAAGAAAGAAAGAAAGAAAGAAAGAAAGAATCTCTGAAAGGAAATGGGTACAAGAAGACTCAGGTGGGAGGGAAACTTACTTTTTTTGGCAATATACTCTTTTGTATTTTATACCATGTGCAAACATTTATCTAGTCAAAACCAATATATTTTAAAATAACAAAATAATTGTAGCATATAAAATAGTATGTAACTCTTAAAGCATTGTGGTGCTAAGTACATTGTTTCAGGTGGGTAGTCTTGAATGAAGCTTATTTTGTCTTTTAAAAAAAGTAAATTTAGTGTTTCAGAGGCATGATTTTAAGTTCCAGGTTCACATAGAAATGTCATAATTGACTCATCTAATTAATTGCAAAATACCATCTCTTCTGTATTGAGAGGCTTCCACTGGGTATCTGCAATCTAGAAATTATCTGAACATTTTTAAATAGAATATTCTATTCTGTTTCCAAAATGTCCAACAAGAACAAATACTCTTTCAGTTAATTCCTTCAAGGTTTTTTAAGAAAGGGACAGAGAGACAAAAAGAAAAGAAATATAAACAAACATGATTTATATGTAAGCATGTATATATATCCTCTAATTAAAGCTGTTTCTATTTAGTTTTGTGCTATAACCTCCAAAATGAATGCCTCTGCTTGATATAGTTTTAAATACTGTCCAATAAGTGATTTAACAAAATTAATTGCCTGCTAAGGTTAAGTAATTGTATCTTCTTTTGATAGCATGAAAGAAGAAAACAAGGCAAACTTTATCAGTTTTGAAAACAATATGATCTCCTTGTTGTTATCTACAGAAGGAGCTAATAGGAGGACCTGTCGTTTTTGTTACGAAACCTTTGTGATAAAGACTGACGCTGACACTCCTCGGTGCTGCCCAAATGGGGCTGGTGGCTGAGCTGGCGTGTCAGGACGTCTGGTACCAAAACGACACTCATGGGGGTTTTGTTTGTTTGTTTCCATGGTTTCTTTTTCCTGGTTTATCGCAGGATTCAGGAACAAAGATTTTAAAAAGAGGTGGAGTTCCTAGAAATGTCGTTAATTTCTGTGTCCCATTCTTTTTTTACACTCAAAGTACTGAATGTTTCTAGTTCCCATGTTATGGGACATCCAAATATACCAGTACTTTCCAAAACATGCTGACGTCCTTGGACAGAGGCCATCGTAGTGACACTGAACTAAACATTTGACAAAGATCTCATACCTGAAAAGAGATGTGTAGTACAAGCACAAGTTACTGCTATATTGATATGTCACAGGGAAGTACTCTGCAGCCTCTTAAATGAAAAAGAATATTTCTACATTTGGTTCCAGCAAATGCTATTGTGCTATTCTGAAATCCACAGCACAGAAATTATAAGACATCCGCTCATAAACTGAAAGCAAATCACTGTTCAGCATTTCTTGCTCTGTTTCCTGCCAATTTCAGATAATTAAAACTTTTTTAAGCCTTCTATTCTATTTTGCTTTAATTTTGCTTCCTCCACCAAAAGACAGATTCAGAAGTTAAAACTATGTATGTAACGGTAGCAACAAATGTTTGCCTTTTCCCCCTTGTCCTGCGATACTAAGTGTCGTCATTATTGCAGACCCCAGGACATCATTGTGTTTGTGATTGGAGGAGCCACCTATGAAGAAGCTCTAACAGTTTATAACCTCAACCGGACCACTCCTGGCGTGAGGATTGTCCTGGGAGGAACCACGGTGCACAACACGAAAAGGTAAGGGAACGCAGCCAATCCTACGACTCTGTCCCCTTCCCAGAGAGAAAGCTTAAACCCCCTTTCTGTGGGAAAAGGCAGGTCAGTGCTGACCAAACTGCTGAAGACCAAAATGCATCAGTTCGTAGAATAATTTTGAGTTTGTGTGAGATGAAAGATCTGTATTCCATGAGGTTCATAAATTACTTACTTAGGTCAAAAACTTGAAGAGTAAGGACCTGCCTGCACTTGTTAACAATGTTCATTTCCTTTCTATGTTCAGAGAAGGAGAAATCTAATTGCCATATACTGGCATTTTGAAAATACCTAAACATAATGGTATTAAATTCTGCATGTTTTTCTGTTTTGTTGATAATTACATTCATCCAATAAGTATTTAGAAAGAAGAATACAAAGATGAATAAGATAAAGATCCTATCTCAATTAAGTCATTGTCTATTAGGAAACAAAGAACATTAAAAAATAAGAAAATAAGTACCTGGAGGGACAGGTAAGAGAGCCATAGATTCTCAGAGTGGCTAAAAGAAACTACCAGTGTTCTGTGGAGAAGATGGTTTATAAGGTGCACCTTGGGTAGAAAATGGAGAACGCGTTCTGGGCAGAGGTGACGATGTGCACAAGTTATAGAAAACTGTAGGTAACGTCCGTGGACGAAGAACAGCAAGCGCTCATGCCTCTGTTACGTTTTCTGTGTCTGTAGTTGGCTGTGAGTAAATCTGCCCTATTCTGTTGGAAAAAACGGCCTTTCAGTTGTATAGCTGAGGACATTCAGTATCTTCTGGTTTCTTAAGGTGTTAAAATACCTTTTTTGTAAGAGGATTATTATTTTTTTAATTGTTCGGTAAAAATTTTTAAATTGAAATTGGTAACAAAATGTATGTATCCCCTTCCAGTTTACCTTTTTGAGTTTTAGAGAAATTGAAAATTTTGTATTATTATACAGAGTCCAGCACAAATAATGCCCCTTTTTTATTACAAAATCTGTTATTACAAAAATCATAAGCATTAATTCTGTAACATAACACCACACTCAAGCACACCATATGACATTTTAACAGAAATGTTCAAATTAAAACTATAAATTATTACACCCACATTATTACCCTACTCACACTCAAGCAGGCCTTAGTTCTGCTGGACCTGTTCTTTAAAATAATTTCTAAATATGAGCATCAAGACTGACTATAATTCCAGTTTTTGATTTTCCAAGGACAGATTTGACCTACTAGAGACCCTGCAGCAGGATTTCCCAAGCGGCCTTTATTCACTACACATAATTTGTACATAAAGTTTTGTATGTGTAAATTGGGTACATGAACAGTTCTCTACTTTTCTAGGGGAATGTAATAAATGTGGCATTGTGAATAAATATGACTTTTACAATAATAAAAAAAACAGCACGCTGTCAACTAGCTGGAATGTGCGTAAGAAGTGGAAGGTTGGCTGTGACGGCGGCAGCATGGTGGTCACCAGAGGGACTGGGGTGGGGGAGGTAGGACAGGGTAAAGGGGGCCAAGTACGTGCCAACGAGGGCAGACTTGACTGGGTGGTGAACACACAATGCAGTGTGCGGATGATGTATTATAGAACTGTACACTTAAAATCTATATAATCTTATTAATGGGTCACCCCAATGAATTTCATTGAATTTCATTGTCACCCCAATGAAATTAATTTAAAAAATGTTTAAGGTTAAATTGAATATCATAATTGTAGAAAGCCTTGAATCCCAGGCTGAGAATTTCTACTGTCTTCTGTAGAAAATGAGGAACCACTTAAAGTTCAAGCAGTAAAAGTACAAGTGGACCACAGGCTCTTTAATCTGAGTACCAATACATTTTGATCCTTTCAGACCTTTCCCTGAGCTTGTGTAAACGTTTATGTGAGTGTGTGGGCAGAAGGGGGTCTCATTGTGCTTTCTGTTTTATAATGCGCATTTTGCCATCTATGATGCAAACATCTTTTAATGTTGAATATATAATCTTCATTCTTTAAATATTACTTGAAGGGTAAGATTGCCTGGGTTTGAATCCTGACTTTCCCTCTTACTGTTTTTGTGACCTTAAGCAAATTACTTCACCTCTTTTTTTTTTAAACATTCAACTATTACTTTATTTATATTACAATGCTTAAGCTACATGGAAATAACAACCAAGCAGTTCTGCCCCATTTCAGGAAAGGTTTCCAATCAATGCCAATTACTTAGTGACAAATAACTAGGAATGGTGACATCTTTGGGTCAAGACTGACAAGGAAGAACGGGCTCCAGTACCATGGTTCATCTCCAACAAGAACCTGGCGCAATGGCCAGCACAGGCCATGCTAACACTGAGCCTTCAGTGCTGGCCACGTATTTGGATGTCTTCTGAAGCTAGCAAACCAATTAGAATAACTGAGTTTAAAAAAGTTATTTAAAATGAAGCCGAAAGAAGTTTATGTAGCACTTTAAGTTTAAAGTATGTTTCTATACACTATTAGATGGAAAATAGAAAACTTAGAAAGAAAAGTATATAAATGATAAGCAGATAGCTCAATGTAATATCCCAAAGTGAATGTATCTGTGTAACCATCACCCAAGTCAAGTAATAATGTACAACATTACCAGCAGGTCCAGAAGCCTCCCTTATGACTCATAGCCTCTTCTTGTCACAAGTGACTGCTACTGTATCTGTTACCATAGTTTTACCTGTCCTTAAAAGTTACTTGTTGAATGAATGAATAGAGGTTAAAATTAATCTACTTCTACCTTTCTCACAAATAAGACAACAATCCTAGAATGACCTTTAGAAGGATTTCCAAACACCTTTCTCCCAACTTCCAAGCTATCATTATTCAGCATTTTGGGTCCACCTTGTTTTTATAATCCCCAAATTAATCATTATTATTATTTTCAAGTCAATATTTGTTTAGATTTATCCATGCATTTGCTCTCCCCTGCCTCTTTCATGTAACCCTTTTTTGTGATCCAGTTTTCTTCTTATTAAAGAACATTCTTTGGTAGTTCTTTCAATTTGTCAACTGGTCAACTGGTCAACTTGATGTTTTTTTTATCTAAAAATATCTTAGTTTAGCCAAGTTTAGAATTCTAGGTTGATAGCTTTTTCTCAGCACTTAAAAGTCAAAAAACAACAGAATACTATTTTCAATTGCTTTTAAGAAGTTTGTTCTCAATATAATTGTTTTTCATTTGTAGGCAGTGATTTCCTCTTTGATTCTTACTGAGATTCTCTTTTTCTCTTTTCATGTATTTATTTCAGTATTATGTATCTAAATGTGGATTTATTTTTATTTATGCTAGTTGGTATGAAAATTCATATTTGGCACAATTTCTGGAAATTTTCCAGTCAATATTGCTTTGAATATTGATTGCCTCTTTTCCATTTTCCTCATCTTCGCCTTCTGGAACTCCTACATGTTAGGCCTTCCCTCATCTATTCTTCACGTCTCTTAGCCTCCCGTTTGTATATATTATCCACCAGTTATCTCTCTGTGCTGCCTTCTGTGTAACTTTCTCAGATCAATATTCCAGTCCAATAATTCTCTCTTCAGCTAGGTCTAAATCTGTGTTTAATTTGTCATTTGGTTTTTAATTTTAAAGATTATATTTACATGTGTTCTATAATTTTGGATTACGAGTTATCTTAAATAAGGTTTTACCTATGGGGCTTATTAGGGACCTAAGTTGAAGATATATCTCTTTTTGCATAGTTTTCCTTTCATTTAGGCCAGGTACCCAGAATGTATCATTAGTTTGGAATTATTTTTTAATGTTAATTTCTATCCTAAAGTGTTCAAGTTTCCTTGTTATCTCTCCATTCAGATAGGATATGTTTGGCTTTCCGGTCTACATTTTCAGCGAGGGCCTTTACATTAGGTAGGAGTCTCCATTCTGGTTCCCTTTCTTACTGAGGCTGAAGCCCCCTGGCCCGCTGTGGCTGTAAATATAGTGCCCTTGTTCATGAACACCGGCACATACCTATTGGGCAGTCACAGCGTCAGTCTAGACTTGTCTGCCTGAGTTTTGGTTGCCTTCTTGTGATGACTCTTGGAGACTTCTCTTGCTTTCTTAAGAGGTTAGCTATTCATTTAAAAGGATCTTTGTCATTTTTTTACCCAGCATTTCCATGTGTTTTTTTGTAAGAGAATTTTCACCTAATCTAGTCTGCCTTTTCTCCAGAAATGGAAGTGTCCGTGTGATATATCGGGAGAGGGAAAAATGGTACTGACATTCTGCGAACTTTACTCTCGATTGAAAACTATTAGCTGATATTTTGAAGAGTAGCCTTGTATCCTAAAAGGCCAAACTGAGGTTTTTGTACCTCATTCAATAGTCAGTGGGTTATCATTGAATATTTTTGAGCACAGGAGTGACATAATACTATCACAACCATTTTATTCAGGTTTTTCCCTTTGTTCCTGTTAATAAAAATTATTTTCATAGTTAATATTTATTGAGCATCTACTATGTGCTAAGCACTCACTGTACTAAGTACTTTACATATATTAAGTCATTTTTTATTGTTGTTCAGTTACAATTGTCCCACTTTTTCCCCCATTGCTCTCCCCTGCCCCAACCTCCCACCCTCACCCCTGCTCCCACAGTCAATCCCCACCCCATTGTCTGTGCCCATGAGTCCTCGACTCTTGTTCCTTGACTTGCTCCTCCCCCTTTTTTCTCCCATAATCCCCCTCCCTCCCTCCCCTCTAGTCACTGTCACTTCTTTATTTTCATGTCTTTGGTTCTGTTTTGCTCATTTGTTTGTTTTGTTGATTAGGTTCTACTTATAGGTGAGATCATATGGCATTTGTCTTTACTGCCTGGCTTATTTCACTTAGCATAATGCTCTCTAGTTCCATCCATGCTGTGGCAAAAGGTAGGAGTTCCTTCTTTCTTTCTGCTGCATAGTATTCCATTGTGTAAATGTACCACAGTTTTTTGATCCACTCATTTACTCATGGGCACCTAGGCTGGTTCCAGCACTTGCCTATTGTAAATACACTGCTATGAACATTTGGGTGCATAGGTTCTTTTGAATGGGGGATTCAGGATTCTTAGGGTACAATCCCAACAGTGGGGTCGCTGGATGAACAGGCAGTTTCATCTTTAGTTTTCTGAGGAAATTCTATACTGTTTTCCACAGCGGCTGTACCAGTCTGCATTCCCACCAACAGTGCACTAGGGTTCCCTTTTCTCCTCATCCTCGCCAGCATTTCTTTGTTGATTTGTTAATGATGGCCATTCTAACCAGTGTGAAGTAGTATCTTGTTATGGTTTTCATTTGCATCTCTCTATTAGCTAGTGAGGTTGAGCATTTTTGCATGTGTCTATGGGCCCTCTGTATGTCCTCCTTGGAGAAGTGTCTGTTCAGGTCCTTTGCCCATTTTTGAATTGGATTGTTTGTCTTCTGGTGTGGAACCGTGTGAGTTCTTTATATATTTTGGAGATCAAACCCTTGTCCAAGGTATCATTGGCAATTATGTGTTCCCATACAATCGGTTCCCTTTGCATTTTGTTAATGTTTTCTTTAGCCATGCAGAAGCTTTTTAATTTGATGCTGTCCCATTTGTTTATTCTTTCCTTTAAGTCCCTTGCTTTAGGGGATATACTGGTGAAAATATTGCTGCGTGGAATATCTGACATTTTACTGCCTATGTTTTCCTCTAGGACTTTTATGGTGTCATGACTTATATCTAAGTCTTTTATCCATCTTGAGTTTATTCTGGTGTATGGTGTAAGTTGGTGGTCTAGTTTCATTTTTTTTTTTTTTTTTTTGCATGTACCTGTTCAGATCTCCTAGCACCATTTATTGAAGAGGCTGTTTTTACTCCATTATTTTAAATCATTTCAATTCTCATTTAAGGTATGTACAGCTATATATATGGAAACTGAGACACAGATAAGTTAAATAATTTGCTCAAGTAAATATGGCTGATAAGAGATTGAGCCAAGACTTGAAGCCAGAGTCCATGCGTTTCCTTCCTAAGTATTACTAGAATGATCGACATTGCAGTGCTCTCTACATAATTGTAATAATTTAGGGTTCAAAAGGTTCTTTGTTACCTTATTATTTTCCTTAATACTTATGTAGAATTTTATTTTCTTAATCTTAATGAATTCTCTCATGGATGTATGTATACTTACATGTTTTTATTTTTTGTGTTTTTTTGTTATTGTTCTTCAAGTGATAATTACATACATGTGTTCAAATAGGCTTTGATTTGAGAATTCAAAAAGACTAACTGACCCATAAATAATCCTTCCGAGAGTTAATGTTTCCCACTATTTGTAGCCATATGGCCAGTGCCTAAGGACTGTAGCACCTTCTCTTTAATTGGAGACATTAGAAGTTTCAACATCTAAATCTAAATTTTAAAAATATGGGGGAGCACTGGCTAGGTGACTCAGCTGGTTGGAGCATCATCCCATACACCAAAAGATTGCAGGTTCGATCCCTGTTCGGGGTATATTAGGGAAGTAACTAATTGATTTTTCTCACTTCAGTGTTTCTCCCTCTTTATCTCTCTGTCTCTTCCTCCCTCTTTCCCCCTCTCTTTTTCTCCCTTCCTCTCTCTCTAAAAATCAATAAACATATCCTCAGGTGCGAAGATGAATAAAATTTTTTAAAATATGTTGGATTTAGATAGAAAAATAGATTAGCAAAGATTTTTATATATTTCTTTGTAATTTAGTCATATTATATTCAAACAAAAATGCATATATTTTTAGATGTGTTTGGCTAATTAATACTGCTGTGAATAAAACTGCATTTTGCTATTTAAAAAACGGAAAAAAGAATCCTAAACATCTAGGTTTTCCCTTAAACTAATGTCCCAGTTTCTGAGAAAATCTTTCATGTAAAAATCAGAAAGTATAGTTGTTTTACAGAATCTTTAGGCTAGATTCATCTAACTAGCTAGCTTTGGTATCTCTTTGTATTTATTGTCAATAAGATCTTGAGTGAATTGTTCACTGGCCCCTGACCAACGAAACTTTTAGGAAGAGGGAGTTGCCATCCTGGAAAAAATTAAAAATTTGATGTTTGCAATACATAAATGATCCAATATAAGGTTTTTATAATTTACTTTCATAAATATATCACCTGCAGCCAATAAGTAAATAATGAAATGAATCATTCAGTAAAAATATTGTGGAATTTGTATTTCAAAGATCAATTATTTTAAAGGCTTAAGTATAATTTGAAAGAACATAGTTTCAGCTTTTAGTGGGAGTGCTCAGTTGGGCTACCTTGGGTATTAGTGTATTGAGTAAGTTCACAACTCTTAATACATATTGAAATCTTAGATTCTTGGTAAGTAGAAAAATTAATAATTTTGAAAATCAGTTTTATACCTAGATATAGTAGGGCTGCTGTGAGCTGGCAATAAAAACCTCCTATGGGGGAGCAAAAAGTTGTGTGATTTGTTTCTGTGAAGTGTTTATTTTTTGCGGGGAATTTATTGAGCAATTTCCTATGTAACACGTGGGTTTCTTAAGGAAAAGTCCCAAAGAATAAATGACAAAGACTCAGCCTTGACCTCAAGAGCTCTAAGCACAGAAGTACTATTATTTTGAAAAACCTTGGCCATCAGGAAACGGAGTATACTTCTAGATGTGCCAGGACAAGTTTCCTCTTTTTATGCTTGCAGTCATATAAAATATGGCATGGCATTTGGATTAGTTGTGTCCCAATAAGCAGGGAAGAAATAACATCTGGTGGCTGGGGAAGTAACTCACTGACGTAGAAGCTGCCACCCTTCCAGAGCGGGAAATGCCTGTGGCAGGATGTTACCGGGATACAGGTCACTTGATTTCCTTGATCTCGTAAATAAAAGCTGAGATCACTATAGATTTATCCTGCAGTCAAACCCCAGCACCACCACTTACTGGTTTATGAGTTGAGGCAAGATACTTGATGGTCAAATTAGTCTCCTGCACACTAGAAAATTACACAAACCCTTACCTTTCAAGTAGCAGTTCTAACCACCCTCATCCTGGGGTGCCTTCTATTTTAACGTCCAGTGCATTGAGAAGGCCTTTTCTGTAAATTGAAACAAAATTGTAGTTGTTGACAAAAAGAAAAGAGTAAAAAATTCTTTCCTTCCCTCCCTGGTATATCTCCAAAAATGAATGTAATTTTTGGTGCTAGAATAGGACCTGTATATAAGGTTCATCTTAAGCCAGAATGTACTTAAAGGTATATATTCCTTAGATTTTTTAAAGGAAATATATAGAGTTGAATATGAAATTCAGCTTACCATTCACAGTTATTTAAATTGCTCTTTCTTAAGCACTTTATTTCTTTAAAACAAGGCTTTTGTGACAATAGTTTTCAATGAGTCTAGCACTGGCCACATGAAGCAGAATTCTGCAGGCCTTCCGCGGTTAGGTGACTCGCTCCCATGGGGTGGGGTGGGCCTGCTGTCAGGAGGTGTGATGTGACTGTCGTTGTTTAGACTTAAACACTACTTAAAATGGAAGGTGGGGGGAGGGGAGGTGGCATAAGGCATGGGGGATTAATGGTATGGAAAAAATATAATAAAAAATAAAATGGAAGGTGTGTATTTGCTGCTAAGACACCAAGGAACATTGCAGAAGCTACAATATCGTCTCTTTAGCAGCATTCTTAATAAAATTGCCTTCTGAGTAAAGGCAGGCAGTCAATATTTTCCTCCCTCTCCATAGCCATATAAAGTTTAATATGAATTTTTTATTGCTTTCCCTTCTTCTTTTGTACATAATACAAAGAAATTAAAGATAGTGATTACAGGGACCTCTTTAAGGCATAACTCCCGTGCTTTTTCGAAGGCAGAGAATTGCCCTGAGAAAGGGTCTGGGTACTGGTTTGCTTCAGCAGCGCCGCCCGAAGCAGTCAGTCTGTCTGTCTCTAGGGTCCATGCAGGGTTGCAGTGTGCGGACCATCGTCTCCTGTCTCAGTGTCTGCACTTCTTACAGCGTTACTTCCCTCCCCATGTAACAGCTTTTCTCTTCACTTGTCTCCTTAGTCATACTGCCCTAATATATCCTAAATTAAGGAGGAGTAAGTCAGATTTCAATGTCTAGGAATTATGTATGACATGAATTCTATAGTACCACCAACACTTTCACCAGCATCTATGTGGAAGAGTCAGAAATCATATCACCTTGTTATGAGTTCTAGAATAGATAATTAAATATTTATTGAACAAAGAAGAACAGCATACCCCTGGCTGGTGTAACTCAGTGGATTGAGCGCAGGCCTGTGAAGCAAAGGATCACGGTTCGATTCCCAGTCAGGGCACCTGCCTGGGTTGCAGGCCAGTTCTCGGCAAGGGACGCACGAGAGGCAACCATACATTGATATTTCTCTCCTTCTTTCCCTCTCTCCTTCCCTTCCCCTCTAAAGATAAATAAATAAAATGTTGAAAAAAAAATTGCTAAAAAAAAAAGAACAGCATAAAGTCAGTAGCTAATTCATTCATTCTTCAAACATTTACTGAGTATTGAGATACCTCTGAATAAAATAAAGATCCAAACCCTCATGAAACTTACATTTTCATATAGAGGGAGACAGGAGTAAACAATAAACTTAATAAATAGTAAATAGGATATTAAATCAGAAGATACTAGCACCATGGACAAAAAACACAGCAGGGTAATAGGAAATGGGCAGTGAGGGTGAGGCACACCACCCAGT
This sequence comes from Anoura caudifer, assembly GCA_004027475.1. Taxonomy (NCBI): domain Eukaryota; kingdom Metazoa; phylum Chordata; class Mammalia; order Chiroptera; family Phyllostomidae; genus Anoura; species Anoura caudifer. The sequence goes on from PVKU01002880.1 coordinate 139,222, forward strand.
ATGGTGTCTGGAAAGGCAGTTTTAGAAGGAGATTTGAGCAAGGACCTGAAGGAGGTGAGGAGGGAGTGAGCCAGACAAATGGGGGTAGAGCATCCCGGGCACAGCAGAGCTGTGTCCTAAGGCAGGTTCATACAGTGTGTCCAGGGAGCCTGGAGAGCCTGGGGTGGAGTGCGCCAGAGAACAAGTAGAGGGGACGCAGGCAGAGGTATCTGGGGCTGGCAGTCATGGAGGGCCTTGGAGACTGTGAGGACGAGTGTTCACTGTGAGTTAGAGAGCGTTGTGGGATTTGGGTCTTTTGTTTAAACAGCTCTATTGAGGTATAATCCAGATATCATACAATATACCCCTTTAAAGTATGCAATTCAGGGGCTTTTAGTGTATTCACAGTCATATGCAGCCATCACCACAGTCAATTTTAGAACATTTTCATCAGGTCAGCAAGAAACCCTCCTCCCCCAACCCAGCCCTAAGCAACCACACTGATCTACTTTCTGTCTCTGTAGATTTCCCTGTTCTAAACATTTCATGTAAATGGAATCAAATAACATATAGTCTTTTGTGAGTGTCTTCTTTAACTTAGTAAAATGTTTTCATGGTTCATCCATGTTGTAGCCTATATTACTACTTCATTTCTTCATTAATACTTCTTCATTGGCTGAATAATATTTCCTTCTGTGCATATACCGTACTTGACCCATTGTCAGTGGTGGATGTTTGACCTTTTCCCACGGTGTGGCTGCTGTGAACACTCGTGTGCCAGCTTTTGTGTATATTGCAGAGTTTGGAGAAGAACCATGACAGCTGGCTTGTATTTCAGCAGGATCACCCTGGCTATCAAAGCTAATATGAATTAAGAGAAATGTCATTTCTCTTCATTGTTCAAAATGAACCTGTCTTATCGAGAAGAGAAAAAAAAGCAAGTTCCTAGATCTATTTAAATGAACCCCACCCATTATTTATTCACCTACAGTAGACTGAGCTGTTACTCTAGTTGTGTTTCTGATGCACATGATCCTACCTTGCAAACAAATGAGCATCTTGGTTTGCGTTTTGAGCTAGCTTGCCTATCACTTCACAAGTTAATCAATATTAAAGAGTTCTAGTCCCTGCTGGCAGCAATTGACACGTTAAGTTAGCTGTGTGAGCTGAGCGGCCAAGAAACAGATCCATATGGCCGGAATCGCTCCCGGGGAGGAGAAATCCCTCTGCCTTCAGGAACTCAGGATGGAAGGGGAGAGGAGAGGGAGGCGAGCCTGAGCCCCGCCTGAGCCGCGGGGACGCGGGCACTTCCGGTCTTCAGCGTGGTCAGTTCAGTGCTTGCTAAGATTTTTGACAAGGAGGGTGCATCCTGCTAGAGGGACTCCAGATAACAGTCCTCTCACTGCCACCCTCCTTTCAAAACGACACAGTATGTTCTCTGGAATACTGCGGGATTCAGTTAGTCTCCTTAGCTCTAAGCCTGCACAGTCATTCATGGTCCCATTTTTCAGTTATTTTTCTCTCTACGTAGCAAAGGCAAATGCAGGAAAAGAGGCTCTCCCTACCCCAGGTAATTCATGCTTATTTAACTTAAAAAATCAATTATGACAGTCAAAATCATTCATAATACCACAACTCAAAGTTAACCACTATTACTATTTTTGCATATTTCCTCCTAATATTTTTTTTACCTAAAGGTTTTAGAATTTTGTTTCATGTTTTTTTTTTAACATAATTAGGATCACATTGTCTATACAGCTTTGTACTTCTTGTTCTCACTTTTAATTATATTGAGAGCATTTTCCCATGTAATTAATAATTATTTAAAATAATCTTAATGCCTACATAATTTCAATTTTAAGGTGTGCCTTTAACTGTTACTATTTACAATTTTTGTTTGATATAAATAATGCTGCAGTAAACATCTTATACACTGATAAACCCCTGTCCCATCTGATTATTTCCTTCAGACAAAATGTTCAGTGAGGCAGTCTCAAATATTGCTAGTAGAAGCACAAATTGGCTAATAACTCTTCTGGAAAGTGATTTGACACTATGTATTCAAAAGTATGGGTTGACTTCATGGCTCTTATTGCTGTTGAGGTTTTTGTTAGTTTCTTGATTTTTAAGAAGCCCTGGCTCAGGTGATGAAAATGTCCTCCATCTTGATTGAGGAAGTGGTTAAATGATTGTACACATTTGTCAAAATCATCAAACATTATACTTAAAATTAGTAAATTTCCTTGTCTATGAATTGTATCTCAATAAAATTTTTTTAAAGCACTATAGTACCAAACTGATAACTTTTTCCTTGTTATAGTCAGAAAGATAGAAAGATGATTTAAGAAGGAAGAGTTTCTCACTGAGTAATTCAGTGTTACTCAATGCCATGCCCTAGAACCTCCTGATATTAGCTGGTGTTATGAGGCACACGCCTCATCACACGCTTTCAGAAACACCGATCCGCAGCATTTCCTAAGAGGGTGTTATGGTGATACTGACAACTAAAATTATTTAGCACATACTGTGTACTAGACACTGTTTTAATACTGTATACTTGTGCTATCCAGTCAGGTAGCCACTGCCCACGTATAGCTATTTGGCACTTGAAACGTGGCTAGTCTGATTTGAGGTGTGCTGCAAGTATAATTATATACTGGATTTCAAAGACTTAGTACCCCAAAAAGTACAAAATAGCTCATTAATAATTTTTAAGGTGATAATGTTTGGATATATGGGTTAATTCTTATGCTATTAAAATTAATTTTACGTATTTTTTACCTTTTTAATGTGTTTATTAAAATAATTAAAATTATACAGCAGCTCACATATGTAATTGTTTTACATTTTTATTGGGTAGTGCTGCTTTCCCCATTCAATTTTGTTTAATTCTTATAACAAGGTAGATTTTTTTATTATTATCATCAAGCTCATTTTTCAGATGAGGAAATTGAGGTATAGGGGAGCACCTTGTCCAAAGTTACAGAGCTAACAAATGGCCAGTATGTGAAATGTGAAGCTTCTTGCCTGCAGGGAAATACTGTAAATCAAAGCAGGAGGGGAAAAATGGTACAAAAGTGAGGAGTCATTTAGTTTTGTTTTAAGATTTTTGCCATCCAAAGACAGTTAAGAATGGGATTTATCACAATATTGCTTTTTAAATAAAAATGAACTTGATTAACTTGATTCACTAGTGGCTGCTGTTAGTTTCCTCACAACCTGAGATGATGCCTAAATGTTGATGATAATACAATTCAGAGAAAGTCAGTAACATTAATGCTTTTGTAGAAAGTACAGTTTAGGGCTTAGAAAACAGTTGGCATTTTGAATTTCTCTAAATACATTTGAGGCTGCGAAGGGGCTGAATGATATCATTGACAGGTACTTACAGATTTCTACCTAAACAGGTAACACTAGAAACTTGGACCTTCTCCTGTAACCACGAGTTGGTACGATCTCTGAATTATTTACAGAAAAATTAGGATCCTGTGACAGACTTTGCATTTCAAAGGGACAGGAATCCAGAGGAGACTCTTCTTCACTTTTGGGCATTTCAGGATCAGCCTTGAAACTGTTGGAACCATCACCATCTTTGTAGAGATTTTGGGGGCGTTGACTTTCCTCCTGGAATGGGGCGTCTCGCCTGTCAGCAGCAAGCACACATGAGTGCTGAGTACTGAGTGTGAGGCTCTGGGCAAGGTGCTGGAAAGATGGTGCATGGTCTGTACCTTTAAGGATCTCAATGTCTAATGGGAAAATAGGCATATAAATGAATAACTCTAATAAGATGCTTTAAAAATTTTTTTTAATTTAACCCACAATTCAAATATCATGTCCCCTGATTCTAATTTATTTGTACACCAGAACATTTCTTTTAATTAAAAATAGCTTTTTGTTACAAAATCAATGCATAATCCTTGCAGGAAAAAAAATTAAATACAGCTAAGGAAAAAAGAAGATAAAAATATCCATGCTGTTGTTATCCCGCTATAGGAAATGTCAACATCTTGATATACAGCCTCTTAGACCTTTTTCTATTAATGTAAAAAAAGAAAGAGAGAGAGGGAGAGAAACTCAATGTGTGAGAGGTACATCAATCGGTTGCCTCCCATATGCCCCCAAAGGAGACCTGGCCTGCAATCCAGGCATGAGCCCTGACTCAGAACTCAAGTGTTTGGTTTGCAGCTGGCGCTCAATCCACTGAGCCACACCAGCCAGGGCCACTTATATTTTTAAATAGGAGGGAATATACTATCCATGTAGTTTCAATGAAGATACTCATATATGTCATTTTTAATAACTGAATAACATTCTATTGTCTATTGTGCCATAGTTTATTTAACCAATCCTCAGTTTGTTGTTCACTCAACAAATACTTATTGAGCACCTACTGTATTCCAGGAGCTCTCTTGAGACTAGATATACAGTGGTGAACAAAACAAAAGTCGTTTGATACTCATTGTTCATAATTTTTCACTCTTATAAACAGTGCAGTAAGAAACATCATTTTATATATATGTGTGTGTGCCCTTTATACTCTTGTTCAGTTGTTCAGTTGTTTACTTGTCCAGTTGTTTACTTGGGATCATCATAATTGAGCATATACTGTTGTAGTCCAAACAATGTGCTGATTACGTTACACGTTAACTCATTTAATCTTCACGATCCAAGAGGTGATACTGTTGTGATCCCAGTTTTTAAAAGAGAAACTGGAACATGGAGAAATTAAGTGATTTGCCTTAAGTCATTATAGCAAGGACTCCAAGCTCCAGTTTGGGTGATCCACGCACCACCAGCAACACTGAGACGAAGTACTTGCGACTTTAGGATGCTAAATTACCAATTTGCTTGCCAGAAAACTTTTACCATTTTATACCTGCACACCGTGTCCTTGCCAAAACTGAGGTTAGCTGCTCCTGATTCTTAAAAATATATTTAAATGTAAGGGAGGGGAGAGGGTGGGGCTGGATGGAGGTGGGAAAGGGAAGAAAAACGGGAAACAACTGTAATAGCATAAACAGTTTTTTAAAAAATGAAACAAAAAAGAAAAGCAGATAGAAGACTAAAAAAAAAAAAAAAAAAACCCTAAATTTGAAAATCATCCATTTATATGGAAAAAGTTGGTTTAAAAAGTTCGCTTCAACTCAAGTGCAGAGAAAAAAGATGGGTAGACATTAGAAACTAAGAGACCAATAAATGAGAGAGGCAGCACTAGAGACCATCTGGTGTCAGAGCAGCCTCAGCTCCGGGTTCCAGGCCCTTCTGGGGCACTGATCTCCGCCCGTTCAGGGACAGACCAGACCTCCAGCCCAGCCGTCTCGCCATCTAGGGCACTTTCTTGTTTAGCTTAAGCTAGTTTGAATGGGTTTCTGTTTCTTGCAGCTGAAATGTCTTGTGTTTTAGGAAAATTGTCTCATCTCTTACAAGTATGTAGGATATCCTTTTTTGTGTAGTATGTAAGACCCAATATAGCATGTATATATTTGGATTTGTTGGGTTAAACAATAAAAGTTTAAAAATTAAAGGAAAAGTTCAAAAATGCTGTGTAGTGACACAAAAGTGACTCATTTACATAATTTTCTATATTATCTACAGTCCTATTTTTTTTTATGATCTGAAAAAGTGTTCTACAGATTTTTAAAAGTTGTCAACACAAAGCCACTGGAATTATTAAACAGCGAAGAGCCGAGCTGATTGGCCACAGAGCACCCTGAGTTGCCACTCCTCTGCCAAAGCCGTGCCACCTCCCCCACCGAGCGATGCATCCATCAGGACCCATGTTCCTCACTCGGATCAGCCTTAGAGCTTTGGGGCAGCATGGGGTCTGTTATTTATAAACCCCCTCTGGTACTCGGGTCTTCTAAGAGGCAGTGCAGCATAGCAATCAAAAGCCTGGGCTCCAGTGCTCTTAATTGGGGTTTCTAAAATCCCGGTTTTGCCAGGTATCCACTTGCATGACCTAAGACAAATTACAGTCAAAGTATCAGCTCCAGCAGCTTCAGAACTCATCAGACGTGGTACTCGTGGCATCATGAGGAGAGAAGATGCATCATCAGTCAACGCTTGCTCGCCAAGCTACCACCTCGTTTAACTTTTCTGTGCCTCAGTTTTCTCAACAGTAAAATGGAGGTGATAGTAGCTTCTTCCTATCACTAGTGTGATGACCGGATGATTCAGTACATATGAAATGCTTAGAGGAGAGTTTGGCACAGGGTACGCACTCAATCCGTGTTGCTGCTGCCACCATTACTCTCACCTTTGGGGGGAATAAAGTAAAAAAAGACTTTGGATATTCATCATCACCACCTGTGTCAGCACACATACTTCTGAACCACTTGTTTTGAGAACCTCACTTTCACATAATTCCAGAGCAGAATTATATTACTACCCCAAACAGGAATGTGCTAGGGCAGTGATAAAATGTACTATGAAGGCGGTCCAGGTGCCAGATGACTTCTGTGGTCTGTGAGGAGAAAGAAATCGTAGTAGCTCAGTTTCCATTTGCGCTCACTTAAAATTTCCCTTTGAGGCCCCCAGAGCCAGGGCCTCTATAATTCACAGACTTGCATAGAGTCACCAGCATCCAGACTTTCCACGGTTCGGTTATTTGGGGCTTGCTTTCTTGTACTTTTTTACGGGGGTCACCATTCCCATTCCTGTAGATGCGGTTGCTCTGACAGATTGACGTAGTCTCAGATGTTCCCAGCGGTGAGAAAGTACATCTGTAGCTCTCTTTGTTCTCAGACGATAACCTCCTCTCAGACCTCTGTGGGACTGATAGTACAGGCAGTTCTACACCTGAGGAATGGATCTTTTGCCCTGTGGACTATGGAGGCAGCCCTCTCTGCTCACACGATGCTCCGAGCAGTGAAATACGCACAGCGCTGCGCATGTGCAGAATCCCACCGGTTGCTCTTTTTGTCCTGTTTCTTCTCAGTGGGGGAGGAAATAGGACCAAGGGCTGTATTTATTTGTTTGTTTTGTTTTGCTTTGTTTTTTTGTTTTTTTCATGAACCGGGCATCCAGTACTAAGGTGGGAACTGGGAAGGAGCAGCTGCATTTTTAATTAGGTAGTTAACGTTGTTCGTAGGAAAGCATCGTAGGATAAAATAACCTCAGTGAAATTGGTTGTAATCAAGGAACTATTTCTTTTATATCCTAATTTCATGTTTCCCAAGGTCTCTTCCACAGAAAATTTGTTTGGAAAGCACTATGTCCTTCTCGTGAAAAGTTACAATTCATATTAGCATATTAAAGATTCCAAGAAACTCCAGAGTAAAAAAACCCATTCAGCTTTTTTCTTTATTGTATTCTACTATAATATTTTATATTTATAAAAGAATATATGTAACGTAAGTTGGAAGAACCTAGAATCTTTCACCTAACCCAATAGCTAGAATATTGCCAATAACGTGAATCTATCTGTGAGTTTCTCTCTGATTAACAACCCCTATCTCCCTGCAACATGTAACCACTATCCTAAATTTTGTGTTAATTTCCTTGCTTTAATGGGGGAGGGGCAGTGAATTTTTTATCACTTATCTATGTATTTCTAAACAGTGCGCTGTTTAGTTTTGCTTATTTTTGAGCTTTATAAAAACAGTGCCCTTTTTTTCACTCAACACTGCTTCTCAGGTTCACCTATACTCCGTGTAACCGTGTTCACACATTTTCAGGGCTGTGTAACATTTCCATTTTGTGAACATACCACAGCTTACTTCTCTATTCACTGTCCATAGGGATTTGAATTGTTGTTGTTGTTGTTGTTTTTGTGGTGTTTACTATTCTGTTGCTTCTATCAAAGAGCAGCAAGAAGAAATGTGAACCAAGGAAATTAATTGAATATTATGATTATGTTATTAGCAAGAGGGAAGATATTTATTAAGTAGATGCTTTATACAAGTTACAATTCAAGGAAGTGATTGAAATACAAAGAGAATAAGAGGTCCCTGTCTTTGGTGATCTAATGGTCCAGCTGGAGAGCCAAACAAATGTGTATTTCTTAAATTAGGATACAGTTAGACCCTGGTACTCATGGAGACACAAAATGAACGTGGTATGTCTTTTGGAGTGTCCATTTTCATATAATTTGGGGGTATTTTCAGGGGTAGAATTAAATAATTTAACTAATAAGTACCTTAAAATATATTTATCTCAAAATGTAAAAGTTTCCTTTATGAAAAATAAAATCAGGCATTTTTTAAAACAAAATACCAGACCACAAAGAAAGATGTAAGCTGTAAACTAATTTGGACTGTACCCTCAAAGAGTAATAAATTCTCTCTCTTCTGTTGTTAGGGGGTTTCAGGTACAAAAATTTGAGAAGTGTTAATGTATATAAGTTAAATAAAACATGTCCTAAATAGAAACAATTAATTCTGGCACAGTAATCCGGAAATGCTTCACAGAGGAGATAGCATTTGAGCCAGACCTCAGAGAAGAAGTTGGATTTCCATTGGAAGAAAGAGCCGTCGGGACTGAGGAAGCAACACAGCTAAGCACAGGAGGGGGAAGATGGCACAGCATGTTTGAGAAACAGTGAGAAGTTCTTTATGGACACAGTAGACATCAGTCAGGGTGTGAGATTCCTACAATTTTCAGATATAGATGTTGAATGCCAACCTCTTTTCTCGTTCCCGATGCAATTGCTGTGGGATTAGCCTCCCCATGGCTAGTCCCAGAGTCAGCTTTTAGCGCTCATTTCATTTGACCTATGAAGCATTTGATCAAGCAGGTGATCAGTCCCTTCATTTTGAAACAATTTTATCACTTAGCTTCCAGAAACTAAACTATGCAGGTCCTCCAACCTCACGGCCATTCCTTTTCTCTTTCTTTTGCTCATTTCTCCTGTTTTTGGAATCCTGGACTATTGCCTTCACACCCCCCTCTACCTCCTTCCTTAACATCTCTAATCTCATCTCTTCCTACCCAGTACCTGTTCACTTCACTCAGCCATACGAGCCTCTTTCCATCCTGCCAGGCCTTGCACTCGCTCTTCCTCCAGGTTACGCTCCGTGGCTTCAGTCAGCTCTTGGCTCAGGTGTCAGTTGCTCTATGAGGCCTCCCTTGACCACTAGGTTTTAAAATCTCGCACCACCAACAGCTCTTATTTGTGTCCATAGCCTTGTCTTCATCTAACATGCTACAGCCGGCCAGTGTAGCCGCATGGGGAAGAGGACAAACGGATGGCACAGAATGGTACACTTGAAATTTACATAATCTTAGTAACCAGTGTCACCCCAGTCAATTTAATAATTTTTTCCTTTTTATTGAATTTATTGGGGTGACACTGGTTACCAAAATCCTGCAGGTTTTAGGTGCACAGTTCCACAACACATTGTCCGTACACTGTATTGTGTGTTCGCCACCCCAAGTCACTTCTTTGCCCATCACCATTTATCCCCCGTTCCCTTCCCCACATGCCCCCACACCTCCCTAATATTTTGTTTGTTTGTTTGTTTGTTTGTTTTTAAAGAGCTAAGTCTGAAGCCAGATTATCTGGGTTTGTGTCCCAGCTCTCACTTTCAGGATGCAAGACTTTAACCTCTCTGTGCTTCAGTTTCTTGGTAAAGCACGGTAGTTTCTGTCTCATTAGAGCAGTACCTCTCATACAGTGAGTGACATGTGTTCACCATTGTTATATTTTAATTATTAATTTTGTTTTCCCTCCCCATCAGTACATAAATTTCTCAAGGGCAGATTTTTCATATACTTCGTTTATTAGTGCATTCCCAGCTTCTAGAACACTGTCGGGCATGTGGCAAGCACTTAGTAAACAATTGTTGATCAAATTGTTATCTCTGGAAAGAGTAATGGGGAGAAGAATTAAGATTTGATCTCTACATGTACTATTTTTAAATTTTTGCAAAAGGATTGTATCCCAGGTAGTGCTTGAGCCCCGAAAAACTCACAGGCTTACGTGAAAAATGACCATGCGGGCAAATGAATTCCTTAGGGGAGCGAAAATGTAGAGCTGGGTTTTGAAAGATGCAGTTTCACTACATAAAGTGCGAGAGGTGGCTGCCGTCCGCCGTCTGGGCAGGGGGAGTTTCATGCAGAAGCAGAGGAGTGTGAAACATGGAAGCGGCTCTGAAAACTGGAAGCAGTGGGGATGGAGAGGAGAGTTTTCAGTGCTTTAAGCTGTGAAAAGTTTTACCCTGTCCTTCTCACCCACTCCCATATTCCAGCATCTCTAGCTCAGGGTTTGGTTGTAATTAGAAGTCTTACTACTCCATTAAAGCAAATATCTTGGGGTTTATTTTCTTCTCATTATTTTCCCAAAAATCTTTTTTTATCTTCCTGCTCCCCAGAAATTCCACTCATTTACTTTCATTGTAGCACTCTTCAGATTTGAGTCTAGATTGCCTTGGTGTCTTTGGTATAACAAGAAAATCCCATGTGATTTCTGTCTGTGGAATAGAGTGAGAAAAGAGGAAGAGACAGGAGTTTTCTTCCCGTTGTTACAGCTGTGTTTGGGAACACAGTTGTTCTGCTCAATTACTTTAGTAACTAAAATTTTAAATCCTGTGTCAGTCTCTAGTCTCTTACGAAGACTTAAAAGCGAAATTTGTTTTTCTGTGTGGGATGCAAGACTTTTTCTGAGGTTGACTTTAAAAATCAGGGCTTTTGTCTGTCCACCTTCCTCCTTGCCCCCGCTCTGGGAAAGCACCCTTGGTAACGGCACAGACCAGGATAAGCAGGGCGCCCCTAGGTGGGCGCTTGGTGCCATCTCTGGTCTACCAGGTCTCATTGGGTCGTGATTGTGCATCTCTGACTGAGAGTCCCTTAAAGGAGAGCATCACAAGTGTTCATCTGACCCCCGCTCAGTGCCTGCCTCATAATGATGCTCAGTGCGCGCTTGTTACAAACTGAGGAATTGGATTGGATTATAGCACCACCAGAGAAGGGGGTTTTTGAGTTTGCTTTTTAAATGAGACTGATTTAAGACAATCCTAGAAAAGAAAAATCACTTTTTGTTGTTGTTTTTAAACATGGTCTAAATTTGGGGTACAGAAGCCAATATGTTCATCGCCTGTAATTGTTAAAGCATTCTGCCATGACTCATCAAAGGCCCCAAATAGATACTTTTTAAAAAGCCACAATAGCCCTAGGAAACAAAATCAGGCTTGGAAAATATAATGTTTTCTCCGCAGTTAAGAATGTGGGGTCTTGCTGATACACAGAGGGGGATCTTTACATATAATTTCAGGGAAGTTACTCCTTTCCTTCACCATGCAGCAGAGTCTGAAATGAAGCAAAGATCACCTGGGAAATTCCTTTAGTGTTTCCCAACACATACGCTTCATTCTTACCTAAAAGTCATTTTCTGACCTCCAAGTATCTCCAGTCCAACTGGCCAAAAAGCCAGGCCAGATTTGCTTCTACTCCTTTTCCTCTAACTCACCATTTTCTTTTCTTTTGCAAATGGGTTTGGACCTTAAATCCTCTAAACTCAGAATCTTCCAGGTCTAAAACTACAAGTCAATGGTATTAACAAAGTACCTGGTCCTTCCTCCAACCCTCTGTCTGCTATAATTCTATCTCCTGAGAGCAAGTCCAACGTACTTGAACATGCTGCCCAAAAACCTCCTGTCACAGAGACAGCTCTCTTGCCAGTGGGTAGCTATGTTATTTAAATTCATTCAGTCCACGTACCTGTATTGAGCACCTACTAGGTGTCAGCCTCTGTGCCAAGCCCTGGAGATCCAAGCTCAGTAAGTCTGAGTTCCACCCCAAGGAGCAACAGCCACACTCTATTGTGGCAACAGTAGCATGGAGAGTCCCTTGTCCATAGCAGTACGATGTTAAAATAGCACTAGGGCCAAGTGACCATCGTGATGGGCATGACTAGCCCAGCATGAAGGAGTTTGGGAAGGCTTCACAGAAAAGGTGACTTTTAAACCTCAGCTTTAAAGAATAAAAAAGGATTTCACCCACAAAGGGTAATCTGTCATTTCAGACATGGGACACAGTAAGAGCAAAAGCATAAAGGCATGGAAGCTCACAGCAGGTTTAGGAAACCATGAGAGGCTGAGCATGGGTGGCACATAGGCTGCCTGGTGGGAGTTGGAACCAGACAAGTGAAAGGCGGTATTGTGTGGTGCTGAAGGGCACGGCTTCTACAGCCTGGGTTCGAATCCCAGCTAAGCAACTTAGCTGTTGTGGCCTTGGCAGTCACTTAACCTCTCTATAGGTTTGTTTCTTAATTTTGTAAATGAGAGTAACAGCCTCTATTTCATGCATATACACACATATACATATGGCTGAAAACGGTTCTTAGAACAAAATAAATACAAGTATTAGTTATTATTATGCCACATTATGAATGGCCTTGATTTTAACCTGTACATTAGTCCATAAGCAAAAAAAGGTTTTAAAGCAGGAGAGGGGAGAGTATGCAATAGGACATATTTGCATTTCAGAAAATTAACTCTGGTGCCACTTAGGGGAGAGGACTGAATAGAGAGGAGACTAGAGGCACAAGTTCTGAGGCAGTTACAAGAGAATGGATAGCTTTCAGGGGCTGTAAACCTGGGGAGATCCTGGGCGGCCAGGCCAAGGGCGTGGGATCTCATTGTGCTCCCACCCCTTCGACCCTCTCCCAAAGGCCCTCAATAAAATGATTTGGTCAAAAATAAATAAATAAATAAATAAATAAGTAGTAGTAGTAGTAGTAGTAAGAGGGGCTGATGTAACATGGTTCTGAGTTAATATAGTGGCCTAGCCCTTAAACATTCCGAGTCCCTAACTAGATATTTCAAACTTGAAATACTAGTCTTAACAGATCTCACGAGTTTAATGCTAGAAGACACAGTGAGAACTTGGGGAAGGGCACGAAGAGCTCTCCCTCTGGTCTGGATGTTCAGTGCCAAATGCACGCTCTGTCCCACACCAAACATCAGACCAGGACTCCTTGTGTACTAGTCATATCTTCCCATCTAGTTAGATGTCATGAGCAAGATATTCTGTTTTGGGAGATGCTTTCTTATTTTTTCCTTTGAGTAACCTCCAATCTACTGGTTAGTTTCCTAGAGGAAGTTCTGTCTTCTGGACTGCACAGCCGAAGCAAGGAGAGCTCTCAGGTTCCATCAAGGTCAGCAAGCAGAAGGTGAACCAGAGATGGAAAGGCAAGGAGAATGGCGCAGCTTCCCTTCCTGCCTCGCCGCAGGCTCTCCCACTGACCAGAGGTGCTGGAGAAGAAGAGCCCTGGGTTTTGTGCTCGCCCTCATAACCCATCTCCAGGCAGCCTGCTGATTCCTGAACTGTTGGCACAGACACCAAGACTTCCGGTGATGAGCTGAGAATAAATCTAAGCCCATCCCAAACCACTTTTCTCATGGTTTCTTTACCAAATAAATAAATGTATCCCTTGTATTTAATAGCACAGTCTCTTCTGTTTCTGATGAATTTGTTGGGATCTTACTTGACAAAAGGGTTGAAAGAGCTTGGAGGAGTTTTAAAAAGCAATCATTTGATGTACATGCTACACGTTCTCCCTCCTCTTGACCCCTTTACTTGGCATTAACCACATTCCTGCACAGGACATTTCTGAAGACTCATCATGTTTTGTAGAGTCATCCAAAAATTGCATTTTTCTGTGGCACTGAGAATCTGTGTATGACTACAATAAAATTCCACTTTACAAAAAGATACACGTGATTTGTTTTTGCTTGGGGTTAATAATTGCTTCTGGGAATTCAGGAGATGAGGCATGAGCTGGCTTTACACCAAACATGGAGAAGCCATTGCCTCTACCCAAAGGATATTTAAAGTGTATCAAGGCAATAATAAACTCTGGTGTCAGTTTCACTTCTCTTGTAAGCAGTGGCAAGTGACAATGTCATTAACGCCAGGAAACGATGGCATCCTCATGTCATAGCAAAAACACCACAGTACAATCCCTTCCTGGTAAGCCTTTTCTTTTTTTGTTTTCTTTTCTCTTTTTATCTTTCTTTTGTGTTGATAAACATTCTCAAGTATCAGCTAGCCAAGGCTCAAATCTGTATCACAGTTATGTGGCTTTGAGAATGTCATTTAGGCTCTTTGTGGCTCAGTTTCCTCATATATAAAATAAGAGTAATAAAGTACCTTCCTCATAGGATTGTAAGGATTGTGAGATCAGATAGTACATCTGGAATACTATGCAGCAGAAAGAAAGAAGGAGCTCCTACCCTTTGTGACAGCATGGATGGATCTGGAGAATATTATGCTAAGTGAAATAAGCCAGGGGGTGAAACAGAAACACCATATAATCTCACCTATAAGTGGAACCTAATCAACAAAACAAGCAAGCAAGCAAAGTATAATCACAGACATTGAAATGAAGAACAAACAGCAACCAGAGGGGAGGTGGGAGGGGATAATGGGGGGGGTAAACAGGGGAAGGGTCATCAACATGTATAAAGGACACATGGACAAAGCCAAAGGTGAAAAGGATTGAGGGAGAGAGGTGGGGATAGCTGGTGTCAGGGGGAGTGATGAGGGGAAAATGGAGACAACTGTTCTTGAACAACAATAACGAAATAGAGAAAAAAGAAATAAAGCACTTAGAACACCAAAGCACTCAATGACATTAACTAATAATAGTAAATACGACTGATTCCTTCTCCAAGTTGGGGATACAAAATCACCTCACAAAATGGTTGAATACCTGTCAACCCTCCCACTGTGTTAATTAGCAGTTTCTTTACACTTGTGAAGCTTCTGGGGGTGTCCAACCTTTGGCATCTCTGGGCCACACTAGAAGAGTTGTCTTGGACCACACATTAAATCGTTAAATACATTGAGACACATAATCACAAAAAAATCTCATAATGTTTTAAGTAAATTTACAATTTTTGTGTTGGGCCACATTCACAGCCAGCCTGGGCTGCCTGTGGCCCGTGGGCCGTGGGTTGGATACCACTGCCCTAGACTTTGATCCACATTATAGCTAAGAGTTACACTCTAGGTTGTTGGGGATTTTTAAAAACATTTTATTTATTTATTTTAAGAGAGACAGGGAGGGAGGGAGGAAGAGAGGGAGAGAAATATCAGTATGTGGTTACCTTTCATGCACCCCAACTGGGGCCCTGGCCTACAACCCAGGCATGCGCTCTGACTGGGAATCGAACGCACAACCCCTTGGTTCTCAGGCCAGCATTCAGTCCACTGAGTGACACCAGCCAAGGCTAGACTGTTTTCTTTTTGTTGTGGTCAATATAGGTACTTCTTTATTTTTTTTATAATGATTAAAAAGTGAGACTTAGGGAGGCAGTATTTTGAATGCAACATTTGTAAGTTACATGGTCTTTTCAAACAAAAAACTGCCCCCTCCAAGCAGGGTCACCTGTGCTTCCCTTCCTCTTGACACAGTAACTCTGGAATAAGAAGGATAAGAACAGAAACTTTCTTATATCATTCTCCTCATTATTCGCCTGCTTCCATTATACGTATTCAACTAACAATATCAAGGAGTCTAAGAAATGAGTCTTACACTGGGATATTTGATACCAGAAGTAGGCATTTCTTTCTATAAGGATCAAAGACTCACATTTGTAAGATTTACCAAGCTAATTACATTATTACTGGCCCTTTATTTTTCCCTTTAAAAACATCATTTTAACTAAGGTCCCATATGATTTTAATGACATCTCTTCCATCGACTGAAATGCCCTAGTCCAAATCTCTATGTTCCATTCATTCTACAAAAACCAAGGTACTTGTTTTTAGCTAAACGAATGTTTGGATAATAGCTCCTCTCCAGGAAATTTGCAGGCAGCAATTCACAAGCCTTTATCTCTGTTAGCTCCCTTCTCCCTCCTTTATGTGGAATTACTTGTAAAATAGTCAATTGAAGAATAAAGCTACTGGGTGGGCTGGGTGAAGGTAGGCAAAGGGTCGGGGGGAGTGAGGGACTTCTGTAACAGTGTCAACAATTAACAAATAAATAAAGCTCCTTACTGGCAGTTGTGTCATCCATGGTGATGCAGTTAGGGAGGTTACTCCATCGCAAGTGCTCCCAGTATTTTATCTCCACCGAAGGAAACTGGCTCAAGTTATTTTTGTAGTTTGTGTGTGCAGTGTGTTGAGCTCAGTGACAAGACAGTGATATGAGTACGTGTAAAGGAGCCCATAAAGTTCTTACTTTGAGGTTCCTCACTTAAGAATTGGTCATCGGAAACAGCAGAAATTCATAGATTCTAATTCAGGTGCCTTGAGGTTCACACGGTGAAAGAGAAAGCAGCTGGAGAAGAGTATGGAGTATGAAGTATGGAAAGAGGGGTGAGTATCAGGACCAAGGATGTGGAGTAAAGGAAGGTAGGGGCAAGATGATGAGGCAGTGCAGCAATGCAGGTTAATGAGAGAGAGAGGGAGAGAACGAGAACAGATTTATGTAACATCTTAAGGAGCAGATAGGCAGGGAAGGTTCTCCAGCCCACATGCATCTGTTCTGGAATCTGAAAATTACTTGGGAGGCTTTTGATATTTTAGCAGGCCTTCTCTCTGTCTGATGTTCCACACAGCTCCAGCTCCTGCTTTATGCAGCACACTGGTACCTCACAGACAGGAGGCACTCCTATTTGTTGACTAACAGGAGGGCAAAGGAGGAGGATGGGGAGACTCATGAATTACTTTTTCCCCCCATAAACCAGAATCTGTTGAAACTATAAATCCAAGCCACTCCTATCTGCCTGGCCAGCAAACCCTCAAAGATCACGCAGGCTCATTTTCTCATCGGCTCACTGGGGCATTTTTCTTCCTCCCTTATGAAGATATCCTGGATTTCCTCATTCTTTTAAACTCACTTTATAGACTGACTTCCAGCCAAGATGGAGGCATAGGTAGACACACTGTGCCTCCTTGCACAGCCAAAAGAAGGACAACAACAATTTAAAAACAAAAAACAACCAGAACTGACAGAATATCGAACTGTATGGAAGTCTGACAACCAAGGAGTTAAAGAAGAAACATCCATCCAGACTAGTAGGAGAGGCGGAGATGGGTGGCCGGGCGAAGAAGACTCACAGTGAAGTGGCGGTGGAGGACAGGGGCGGGCAAGGCAGCAGCTGGCGGAATAGCAAAACAGCGGCTGGTGGAGCAGGCGGTCCCACATTCACATGCGGATAAACCCGGAGGAACACTTGGGGAGCAAGACAGACCTTGCAACCCAGGGCCCCAGTTCAGGGAAATAAAGCCTCAAACCACTGACTGAAAACACCTGTGGGGGTTGAGGTGCCGGGAGAGACTCCCAGACTCACAGAAGAGTTCGATGGAGAGACCCACAGGGTCCTAGAATGTACACAAGCCAACCCACATGGAAATCAGCACCAGAAGGGCCCAATTTGCTTGTGGGAAGCTGAGGAAGTGACTAAAATCCGGCAGATAGTGGAACAAGCGCCATTGTTCCCTCTCGACCCCTTCCCCACACACAGTGTCACAATGAAGTTATGTGGGTTGCTGCGCCCAGATGAACACCTAAGGCCCCACCCCTTATACGCAGCAGACCCACTGAGATGAAAAAAAGGGCCCAAATGAAAGAACAGATCAAAGCTCCAGAAAAAATAAAACTAAGCAACGAAGAGATAGCCATCCTATCAGATGCACAGTTCAAAACACTGGTAATCAGGATGCTCTCAGGATTGGTTGAATTTGGTCACAAATTAGATGAAAAAATGAAGGCTATGATAAGTGAAATAAAGGAAAATGTACAGGGAACCAACAGTGACGGGAAGGAAACTGGGACTCTAATCAGCAGTGTGGACCAGAAGGAACAAAGAAACATTCAACCAGGAAAGAATGAAGAAACAAGAATTCAAGAAAATGAGGAGAGGCTTAGGAACCTCCAGGACATCTTTAAATGTTCCAACATCTGAATTATAGGTGTGCCAAAAGGAGAAGAGGAAGAGCAACAAATTGAAAACTTATTTGAACAAATAATGAAGGAGAATTTCTCCAATCTAGCAAAAGAAATAGACTTCCAGGAAGTCCAGGGAGCTCAGAGAGTCCCAAAGAAATTGGACCCAAGGAGGAACACACCAAGGCACATTATAATTACATTGCCCAATATTAAAAATAAGGAGAATCTTAGAAGCAGCAAGAGAAAAGAAGACAGCTACCTACAAAGGAGTTCCCATAAGACTGTCAGCTGATTTCTCAAAAGAGACCTTACAGGCAAGAAGGGGCTGGAAAGAAGTACTCCAAGTCATGAAAGGCAAGGACCTACATCCAAGATTACTCTATCCAGCAAAGCTTTCATTTAGAATAGAAGGGCAGATAAAGTGCTTCTCAATAAGGTCAAGTTAAAGGAATTCATCATCACCAAGACCTTATTATATGAAATGTTAAAGGGACTTATGTAAGAAAAAGAAGATCAAAAATATGAACAGTAAAATGACAGCAAACTCACAGTTATTAACAACCACACCTAATACAAAAACAAAAGCAAACAGCTAGAACAGGAACAGAACCACAGAAATGGAGATCACATGGAGGGTTATCAATAGGGGAGTGGGAGGGGGAGAGAGGGGGAAAAGGTACAGAGAATAAGTAGTATAAATAGTAGGTAGAAAATAGACAAGGGGAGGTTAAGAATAGTATAGGAAATGTGGAAGCCAAAGAACTTGTATGTATGACCCATGGACATGAACTAAAGGAGGGGAATGTGGGTGGGAGGGGGTGTGCAGGGTGGAGGGGAATAAAGGGGGGAATGGGACAACTGAAATAGCATAATCAATAAAATATATTAAAAAATAGAAAATAAAGTCACCTTATAGAGAGGGTCAGAAGGAAGGAGGGTGTGTGTGTGTGTGTGTCTGTGTGTGTGCGTGTAAACAATCTAAACAATAGACTGGAGTCAAAAATCTGGATTCTACTCCATTTAGCCAGGAACTTTGCAGTGTAAACTTGGGCAAGGCAGTTGATTTGCATGCCCTTCTTAGTTTCTATATGCCTCACAAGGTAGCACTAAAGATTTAAAGAAATAGTACATGAATATTTTGAAAGGATAAATTGCTACATTGGTCCAACATAGAGGAATTCATTTGTATGAACATGAAAAGAGGTTAAGAGGAATATCATTGAATTAGGTGGCAAGGGGGCCTTGGAAGAGAGAGAAATCCCCTCCTTCATGCAACAGACACCAGAAAAAGCCAAGACCATGCCACTCCTCCAACCCCCAATTTGGCCACCTTTTCATCTTGAGATACCTCAGGGAAAAGGATTCTTCCTTTTCCCCTTGGCCCTCCGGGCCAGGGGTTTTTATTCATTTTAGGGTTATTGCGTGCCTACTATATGCCAGGCAATGTGTTGGTTAGCTTTTTATCACTTAACAATTAGCCTTAGAGGGCAATGCTTACATTTTCAAAGGACTTTTACAGGCCATCTCATACATTGCCCTAACTTCCCTTGCTGGTGGAACTGGCAGTTCACCCCTCACTAATATCGGAGGAACTGAGGCCTAAAGAAATGCAGTGACTCAACCAAAGGCCACTGAGCAGCAATGAAACCAGTATCCAAACCTAGGTTTCCGGACTCCCCTCTTCCCATTAAATATGTGCTGGGAAAACAACGAAGTTACTAAGATGCTGGTCTGTAGGCTCTGAGACAGACTGATGAAGGAGGGATCCCCACTTAGGGCTTCCTGTGGGCATTTCAGCCCTTCACTCCAGTGGACTCGATGAGGTGGATAGGATGGGATTTTCCCACATCTGTGCACCAGGGAGAGTCACCCAGGTATAGTTAAAGCCACTTGGTGTAATGATCACGCTTTGGAGACAGAATTCTATTCCTGCTAGCACTTACAGTTTGTGTCTGCGAGTTGCTTAGCCATTCGCACTCTCACTTTTCTCTCTCTCGGTGCAATGGAGCTCATTAACATCAGACTCAGGGTTATTCTCCTGAATAACGGGCCCAAGTAAGGCCTGAGCTTTGTAAGCCGGAAGGTGTACTAACATTAACCCTCTCCCACCGCGTGCCCCTAAACACGGATACCCTCTGAAGTATAAAACTTTTCCCCACCATCTGACCTGCCCAGGCCACTATCTCTACCACCTCGGGAGTGTGGATTCCAGACGCCAGTCCTGGGTGACGCGCCCGCCCAGCTCAAGCGCTTTTTGTTTTGGATTGGGAGACGCTCTGGACCTGGGTTATACCCGGTCTTCATACACCTCTCTGTCTCTATTACCCACTCCATCGGCCTCCGCCGTCCCCCTCGCCAGGTCTGCCTGGTCTGTCTTTCCCGGCCCCACCTCTCGCTCTCCAGTCTGAGTCTGAGTCTCCGGCTGGATTTGGGGCTGTCTTCTTCACCCTCAGTGAGTGAGAAACAAAGGAGGGCGGGGGGAGCGCACTAGCTCGGGCTCCGCGATTCGCCCTTTATTCTGAACTCGCAACGTCAGCGGCCCCTGGATGGAACCGCCGGGCGCGGGCCGGGCCTCCCACAGCGCGCGGGGCCGGGGGAGCGGCCGGGCCGGGCGGGCGCTCGGGAACCCGGACCGCGTGGGCGCCGGGATGGAGAGCGCCGAGGGGCGGGGAGCGGGCGTGCGCGTGTGTGCGAGCGCCGGGGAGGCCGGCCCTTAGTGTAACCAGAGCTACAAAGGAGGCGAGTCCGCCAGGGGGAGGGAGGGTGGAGCGGCGGCGGCGCCGGGGGCATCTCCGCCACCCTCCCCGGGAAGGAGCCCCTGGCCGCGGCCCCCGCGCCCGCACCCCCTGGAATGATGAAGAAGAACAATTCCGCCAAGAGGGTGAGTGCGCCCGCCGGCCCCGCGCCGGCGGCCGACTTTGTGCTCCAGGGACCCCGGCCCGTCGGGGTTTCGAGCCGCCTCGCGCTCTGCTGGGGCCCCCGCCCGCACTCCCCGGCGGGTACCCCGGCCTCTGCGGCCAGGGTGCGGCCCCGCGTCCAGGCACCGCGGGGGGGCTTTTGTTTGTTTACTTGGGCGCGGGTGTCACTTGGCGTAGTTTCCGCCCGACCCCCCGTCTCGCGTCCCCCCGGCGGCCGGCTGCACTGTGCACCGCGGGCTGCGGCGGCGAGGAGACAATGAGAAATAACACAAAACGCCGTTAATCCGACGCTGCGCGGACCGGCTGGGGCGGGGGCGGGGCCGGGCGGCGATCCGGGGGCCACCTCGGCTCAGGCCCCTTCCTCCCCGCAGTTGCAGTTGTTTATTTGGGGAAGGGGAAGGAGAGCGATGGGGGGAGCCCCTCAGAGTGAGAGCCTCCTAGGAAGTGGGGAGCGGGCGTTGCGCTCCGCGACTCCAGCCTTCGGAGGGGCGGTCCCTGAAAAGAAGGGGTGAGGGCGACAGAGGAGGGTCTCGGGGCTCCGAGTGGAGAGAAGGAAAGAGCTATGATCACCTAACGGCCTGGTCTTCTCTTGCCCCCGGGGCAGGGGCCTCAGGATGGCAACCATCAGTCTGCGCTGCCGGAGAAGGTCGGCTGGGTCCGGAAATTCTGCGGGAAAGGGATTTTCAGGGAGATTTGGAAAAACCGCTATGTGGTGCTGAAAGGGGACCAGCTCTACATCTCTGAGAAGGAGGTAGGTGCCCTTTACCTCCGACTCTCCCTGTTTTCTCATATTCCCCACTTTGTCGCTCCGCAGGGGCCTTCTCTGCCTCTAATCTCCCTCTTACCTCACCCCCCATTTTGTTCCAAAAGCGAGTTGGTCTCTACCACCATCCTGTATCTGCTGGGAAAGGTCACCCTCTGGTGAGAAGACTGGAGTTAGAATTAGAAGTTGAGTGTGCATCTTATTTAATGATTTTTTTCTGCAAATAAGTATCTTGACTGCGATGATATCCCAAGATGTCCCAGAAGTTCTGTCCCCTGCTGCCCCCTACCCTATCTTGGCCTGTAGCTGAAGTGGGATTTTTTTTTCTTTGCTGTTGCTGCTGAAACACTCTGTGAACAGCAGCTTTTTCAACACCCCTTCCTGTGCCCCCAGCCCAGCTGCACCCCCCCCTTTCCTGTCTCTGGCAGGGGCAGGCAGGTCACAGCAGCAGCACCGCTGCTGCCCGGAATCACAGGAAACGCACACACACACAGCCCAGGTTCAGTCTCTTTTGACCTCAGGTAGAGCATTTGTGCGTGACAGACCGTTACTGCTGTTGAAGCCAATGAACCATACCTCTGTTTCCTGCCCACCCCAATTCCACTGAAAAAAAAAGCAAGGAACTTATTTTTCACCCCCTTCCTGCTCTCACATCTGTATCAGAAGGGAGAAAAATGGAGTTATGAACCCCGTATGTGTCTGTGCCTCAAGCCGTACAGTTAAAGTGAAAATCATGGTCCCCGTTGGGTCAGAGCCTGAGCCTGAGCCTGAGCCTGGACCATTGAATCCAGACTCCTCTCCCGTTTATCTGTAATTCTGGGAATCAATAATAGGAAGTAACATGAAGGAACTGAAATTGCCCTTCCATAGGTTAGAAGTCACTCCAGTCCCTGCTTCTGCGACTGTCAGCATAGCCTAGGGCACTGTCCTGTGTTCCCTGGAAGGGTGGCCCTTCCTCCCCAGCGCCACCCCCATTCCATGTTCCGTCACCAGGGGCCAGCTGGGAAGTCCTCCCTGAGTTCTAACCTCTTCTGCTTTCTACAGTCAACTATATTTAGGTAAATAAACCCTTTTATGGTATTGAAACAGACCCACACACCATCCTAGAGAAAGTCTTTATGTGAACAGAACATCTACTGAGACAACTAGGGAGGAACTAAGTAGTGCCAGGGCCTAAGAGATCCCTCTTCAGGGTGTCTAAACCCTGTTTACAGTAAGCTGAGAACTTGGTGGTGGAATGAGGCGAGAGAAGACTTTGACAGGAAGATTTATTTTATTTATTTTATTTTCCAGTCCTCACCAGAGGACATTTTTTCATTGCTTTTAGAGAGAGAAGAAGAGAGAGAAGAAGAGAGAGAAACCTTGATTGGTTGCCTCCCATACACAACCCAACAGGGGATCGAACCCAAAACCTAGCATGTGCCCAGAGCAGAAATTGAACACGAACCCTTTCAGTGGTGCGCTGAACCCCTTCCAACCAAATGGCCAGGGCAGGAAGATTTATTTTTAAGGGTTAACTCCACCCAACCCAAACCTACAGAAAGTTTTTCCACAATGTGCCAGCTTTCTAGTTTAAAAGAAAAAAAAAACAAAGGAAGTGTCAACGTGTATCTCCTCTCTCCCCCGAACTTCATAATGGCAGGAAACTCCAGTGAGCAATCAGGGAGAACTTCCCACACGTCAAAGAGAAAACCTGAGAGCAGTGAGAGGGTAGAAGGAGCAAGACATTTGCCTTGTTTGGATTTGTCCAAAAAACAAAGTGTGAGGGTGAAAGAGCATGGCTGATCTTGTTTGCGGAGGAAGGGGCACAGAGACAGCAGAGGCGGGAAGACCTCAGCCTGGGGTGCATGGTGTCCTGCGCGTCAGGAGCAGCTGACTAGTCATGGGGCCCAGTGCGCCCTGCTGGAAGGGCTCCGGAAAAGGGGGAACAAGCCTGCTGAGGCTACTCCGGAGCCAGTTTCCATGCTGCAGTGGCCTTGACTTAAAAGTGAAACTGACAGAGGACTCCAGGCTTTATTCTGCCCACTTCCCAAAAGCTCCAGAGCCCATAGATTCAAGATTTTAAAAAAGAAATGCAAAGTGTAATGTTTGTAACTGACATGTTAACGTGAGAAAATCCCTCCCCTAGAATTGGCAACAGTCTTTTTTGTTACTTCCACTCATAAAGGTAGGGTCCCCCACAACTGTCTTTATCAAAGAAATCCTTCTGTAGTTGTTGTTAATAAGTTTTTTCCTCATTTTCAGTCAAAGGCTGCCTTATGGCCATGGGGCCGCTATACAGGAGCAGAAACTAGACCTTAGGAAGACCTCATGGTGGAGGGAATGGGGTTTGGGGCATCTTTTTTGGCAAGCATGTGGGAAAAATCCCTTACTGTGGGCCAATGACAAAAAATCAGTGGAAAGGAAGGGTTGAGTTTGGAAGATGGGTAATTACCAATGAGACTTGGGGAATTCGATGGGGAAGAAACAGTAGGGTGGAAAACGAGGGGCTTGGAGCTGTTGGTCTTCCCGAGGACTGGAATACACTTGGCTGCTCAACTGAGCTATCGCTCACCGCTGCGCTGCCAAGCACCAACTCTGTCAGTGTCTCCTGCCCTCCAGAGCTCCTTATCAGCTGTGTCTAAGCCAGATGCCCTCTCCCTTCCCGTCCCTTCCCCTAAGGAAAACAACAAGTAACTCTCTTCCCTTGGCTACAAATACACACCCAGCACTTTCCTCTCCAAGATGTCTGGCCTCTTCTGATAGTGTCAACTCTGAGGAAGGAGGGGGAGAAGAGGACTGAGGCCTCATCCTACATCCTTGCCCATGTTTCTGGGAATTGTTCTGGGATCCTCCCTGCCAGCATCTTGTTCACTTCTACCTATAATCCTTCAAGGCATCTGGTCCCTTTCCAGCCCAGAAGCCCTAGAAAAGGGAGAGCCCTGGAGGAGCCCCACCCTGCAGAAACAGAGTGGATGTGGCAGCAGCCATCCACCTGAATGGGGCTGTGCGGTCGGCTCTCGTCACCCACGACAGCCCCGAGGTCCAGCGGCAAGTCAGAAGGATGGGCAGACACAAGACCAGAAAGGGGCTGGGGGATAGAAGAAAGAACCACTTCCCTGCTTCAAGGCTCTTGAGGACCAGGAGGGTAGATGAAGTCACCTCCGCATGCACTACCCTGTTTCAGAGCTTGACAAGCGCAGACTGGAGACTCTTGTGAAATAATTCCCGTCAGGGAGAGTGAATGTCTTCCAAGAAAGCGATGCAGCTACTTTTATCTGTTTAGTTTTAATGAGACAAGTGCTGGTCTCTCTCCCAGGAAAACGGGACCAGCTTATTGCCTGGGTCTTCCAACCCCGGGCTCAAGGGGCAGAGGGTGAATGGGTTTTCCAATCCCAGGCTGCTTCATCTGGGCCAGTGACTTAAGTCTCCTCTCCTCCCACAAGCCCAAACAGTCCATAAGCCACAGCTTCTGAGAACCAGAATCGTGCAGAACACCTTAGGGAAAAGGAGAAAAAGCTCTGAGTTTTAAAATGGACCTGGGAAGAAATGCTGATGGAGTGTGCTTTGTGGCACTCAGAAAATGCTGGTTGGGGTTGGAGGATGCAGATGAGGATTGTGGTCTCTGGTCAGACAACTCAGCAAGAGAGTTGAGACCCAAGTGGTGGGTAAATCTGCTGAGGGTAGAACCAGGGTGCAAGACAGATACTGCAAGCAGGAAAGGCTCAGTTTAGACACCAGAGAGGACTTCCTGGCAGTAAGGGGATTTAAAGAGGTGGCAGAAGACATTTTTCCCAAGTCTGAAATTTAGTCCTCCAGGGAGACTGTAAGTGCACCTTTGCTTAGGGAGAGGTGGCTCATTGAAACGGCTTTTCGGGCCTGGAAGAGTGAGGTCAGGTGGTCACAGTACCTTGGGGGAGGCGGGAGAGGTGGGAACACAGGTGTATTTTTCAGCTTGTCGGAACAAACGGAACCCAGGGGGCCGCTGTTCCTACTGTGCTGAGACTCCTGAAATGGAGGAGGCAGATGACTCTCTTTATAGTAATATATATTTGGAGAGAGAACCTCATGAGTAGGCTAAGAAAGCAACAAAACAACAGAAACATAAAAGGGGTGGGGGGCAGAGGTGGTCCTTCATGGCCGGCAGACATCCCCTGACGCTGGCCCTTCCTCCATCTCCTCCCTCTGGACAGTCCAGGGCCATCCGGGCTTTGCCTACTTCAGGATGACAGGATTCACCTGTTCGCTGTGTAAGCCTGGCCTTTGAAAGGACGAAGTGGAAGTCATGGTGAACAGCGACTCTGGAACTGGCAGCTTGGCTAAGGACAGGGGGAACGAGGAGTTTGAAGGGAAACCCACCTGAGGAATCAGGACTGGGGCAGGGGCTGTCCCAGTGCTGGCCCCTGCCATCCGGACTTTGTGGGCCTTGGGTAGGATAGCCCTTTCCTACCCTGCCGCCCCTCCCTCACTTCAGGCTCCCGCCCGTTCCCAGACGGGTCTAAACTAACAACCACTGGGGGGAGGGACTGTAATTTTTTCCTCATCACCTCACCTCCAACTGTCCCCTAGGTGAAAGATGAGAAAAATATTCAGGAGGTGTTTGACTTGAGTGACTATGAGAAGTGTGAAGAGCTCCGGAAATCCAAGAGCAGGAGCAAGAAAAATCATAGCAAGTTCACCCTCGCCCACTCCAAACAGCCCGGCAACACGGTACGTGTCTCCTGCCAGCTTGGCCATGGGAACACTGACCAGGTCGGGGGTGCGGAGGGCAGGGGAGAACACCTTCCTCCTCCTGGTTGTCCCCCTCAGCCCTCTTGGCTGAGAAGCCCTGAACTATTACTCTCTTGCCAGCTTTTATTATTCAACCTGAGGATATTATGGCCATTTCCTTCCCTCCAGGCAAGCCAGCCTTTCAAACAAAGGTCACATTCTGCCTTCATGCACATGTGCACCTGGCGCGCGCACATGTCTCTTGGGAGAAAAATCACTTTTCCCTGAACCCTGATAAGTGGTTGGATTTCTGAATCTAATTTCTGTTGGCTGAGGGAAGCCATTCCTATCACATTCTATTTCTCAAACATGAAAAAATTTTTATTTTAGTACTGTCCTTTCCCAAACCACCTGTGATTACTTCCAGTGTTGCGCTGATATCCAGTGCCCTTCCTAGCTCTTGTTTGCTTATTTCTAAAACAACCCCAAGCTGTGGCATTTTGCAGGAATAAAGTCTGGTTTCCTTAAGTTCTGGATAACTCTGGAAGCAGAATCTCTCTTCTTCCAGGAGCTGGGTCTGAGGGAATGAGATTATAATTTCTTATTTCTTCACTGTCAAGGTGAGACACCAACTCTAAAACCCTGGCTGAAACAAGAATCTTCCCCTCACAGGCACCCAATCTGATCTTCCTGGCAGTGAGTCCAGAAGAGAAGGAGTCATGGATCAATGCCCTCAACTCCGCTATCACCCGGGCCAAGAACCGCATCTTGGATGAGGTCAGGGCTCGTCGTGGGGAGAGGGACACAAGGGCAGAAGGATCCGCCCTGACTCACTAAGGAGTGCGGCCCTGTTTACCTGCCGCCTCACCAGCTCCCTTTGGAAAGCCTTTTCCCCCTTCTACCCTCTGTCTTTTCTGCTCATTCCTCTTCCCCACTCTGCCTTGCCTGGGCCAGCCTTGGGTTAGCCTGAGGAGCACCTTAATGTCCAATAAAACCCTTGCCCTTGGATTTGCTCAGCAGCAGTTCACGGGAAGGTTTATTTCCAAGTCCAGGCATGATTAGGCCTCTGGGGATGCTGGGTTGGGACAGAGCTCTTCTCTGAAGCGCAGTCACAGACTCACAGTGTCTCTCTTCAGGTCACCGTTGAAGAGGACAGCTATCTCGCCCACCCCACTCGAGACAGGGCAAAAATCCAGCACTCCCGCCGCCCCCCAACCCGGGGACACCTAATGGCTGTGGTATGTGAGCCTGCCAGAAAGTGAAGAATCGCTGAAGGGCTAATTCCTTATCAGTCGCCTCAGACAGGACTCCCAGAGGGCCCCGTGGAGGCACTTGTGGCACCACGTTCAAAGGCTGGGAAGTTCCACTGCCCCACCCCCGGCTGACCCCTCCCACTCAGAAATACTTATTCAGCGCCTGCTATGAGTTTAAAAGTCCTTGTCCTCAATAAAGTCATCAGCCTTTGGGGAAAATGAGGTATACCCACAGGGAAAGTGATAAAGGCACTGTAAGCTACGGTCTGGTAGCCAGCTGTCCAGGCACGTAACAGCCAGGGGAGGAAGAGGGGCAGTCAGGCAGAAGGAAGGTAGGCTCTGGAATCGGACAAACCCGGGTTGGAACCTAGCTTTGCAGCTTACTCTTGATTCCCAGAAGCTGCGAGTCCCCACCTGTAAAGTGGGGCAGTAATCGTGCGTGCCATGAAGGGCTCCTGTCCGCGATGACTGAAACATCATACGTATCCATACAGCTGAATACCTTCATCACTTCTTTAAGTCCGAGTATTCTGGAAACAAGAGAACAAGTTTTGTTGGGAGGCAAGGGGTTCTGAGTTCCCAGCAGCAGAGGGGGTTGAGGAGTGTGGCTCGGGAAGTGCAGCCAGAAAGGATGTGCTGTGTGGGACCCCCTGTGGGTGTCAGTCCCCATGTGATGCTTAGAGGCCCCCGTTAGAGGAAGAGGACACTTTTTAGGAAGCTCTTAGTAAAATGGAGAATATGGGAAACAAGCAGGGAAAATTACTTTTAATCACAAAAAAACAAGTTCAAATCACTGCCAAAGGAATAAGAAATAGCAAACAGAGTCCAATGGGTTCAGCTGGGAGGGAGGGCTTATTGCCCACCAATGAGTTTACCCCCTTCCTTCCCGCCCTCTCCCACTCCAGGCTTCGACCTCTACCTCGGATGGGATGCTGACCTTGGACCTGATCCAGGAGGAAGATTCTTCCCCTGAGGAACCAACCTCCTGCGCTGAGAGCTTTCGGGTGGACCTGGACAAGTCAGTGGCCCAGCTGGCCAGCAGCCGGCGGAGGGCAGACTCGGACCGCATCCAGCCCTCCTCAGATCGGGCAAGCAGCCTTCCCCGACCTTGGGAGAGGCCAGACAAGGGGGCCACCTACACCCCCCAGGCACCCAAGAAGTTGACCCCCACAGAGAAAGGCCGCTGTGCCTCCTTGGAGGAGATTCTGTCTCAGCGGGACACCGCCCCAGCCTGCGCCCTCTCCCTGCGGGCCGAGGACCCCCCAACCCTCATCCCACCCCACCCGGGGCAGCTGTCCCGGATCCAGGACCTGGTGGCAAGGAAACTGGAGAAGACTCAGGAGCTGCTGGCAGAGGTTCAAGGACTAGGAGATGGGAAGCGAAAGGCCAAGGACCCCCCTCGGTCTCCTTCCAATTCTGAGTCAGAGCAGCTGCTGCAGGAGACGGAGCGGCTGCTGGGAGAGGCGTCATCGAATTGGAGCCAGGCGAAGAGGGTGCTGCAGGAAGTCAGGGAGCTGAGGGACCTGTACAGACAGATGGACCTGCAGACCCCCGACTCCCACCTCAGACAGACCGGTCAGCACAGTCAGTACCGGAAGAGCCTCATGTGAAGGAAGGGGACAGGGTCTGGAACTCAGGAGGGCAGGGGCCCAGGCACTTATCTCCAAGTGTTGCAGGATAAAGCTTTTTTATTTACCTCAGTCAAAAAGAGAAAACAAAACACACTCAAACTCGTGGCTCTTGCTGATGCCCAGCCCTCCTGCAAACCCTTCTCTCCCAACCCCCTTTCCTTCCTCACCCCCACACTCACTCTGAGACCCGACTCGGGTTTGAGGAGGAGGTGACCCTATGGCAGTAATCACGGCTTTGCCTGGATGAAGGGAGAGAGGGTAGTAAAGGCACAGTCTGCCCATTTTCTACATGCCACCTTCTGAGACAGTGGGGAATGTACTCCTGCTCCTGAGGGCCAAGTAAAGGCTTTTAAGTTGAGGGGAGGGGCTGGTTCTCATATCTGGTTCCAGGTTTGCAACCTGAGGGTGGAAGTGTAGCTGCCCAGCTGTAGCTGCGGGGATGTGGAAGCCAGTGCCTCGTGTCCATGCACACAGAAGCGAAATCAGTGGCAGGCCTGAGAGGGTTTGGGGAATTACAATCTTCCCTGCTAGACACACTTCTCCCATTTAGGCTCTGACTGAGACTGACCTGCCCCCTTCATCTCCCGCAACCCTTCCCAGCGCTGAGTCAGCAAATGATGCTCAGTGGGTGGAACTGGACTGGTCATTTGGCTAAGGGTCCTGGAACAGTGGAACTAGGGAGAGCTGACCCCAACCAAAGAACCAAACTGAGAATGAAACTGATTTGTGATGCAAGCTAGGTTGGATGAAGGGGAAAACCGAACATGTGCCCAGGTTCCTCTTTCGGCCAGGCTAGGTTTCCTGTAGCCTCCCCCTCCTTCCTTAAACGAACACTAATCAAAGCCCGATTTTAGAAAAACATCTCAACTCAGGCTCCTTTGCATTCTCGTCTACAGTAGATCTTCCACAGCTCATTTTGTTTGCTGCTTTCCTCCAAAGTTTCTAAGATCAGGTTGAGTAACAAGAGTTAAGTCCAGAGAAGAGTTGTGAAGGCAAGATACAACTGATTTGGGGGAAGAAGGGGACAGAGCCCCAAGAACTAAGTAAATAAAGGGCTAAAACCACGTTGAAGCACACCCCCTTGCTGGCTTCCTGATCCGCTTCCCTGGATCCCAGGACCTAGAGTGGCACTAGGGTGAGGGAAGAAGGGGGAGACAATGGGGCCATTGCTGCTAGGTCCCGGCTGTGAGGCTGCCCCAGCGTGGCATTCAGAAAGACAGGGTAGGAGGCAAGGAAGGGAAATCCTTTGGATGAAACAAAGACCCTTCAATTCCTAGTCTGCTCCAACATTATTATTACCCCAATCCGTGTAAGCAAGAGGGGGGATCTCTCCAAGTTTTAAACCATCTCTAGGGAAGATTGCTGTTAGTCCCCACCACTCACAGCCTTGAAGACTTCCCTAGACCTACTCTGTAGTTACCTAAACTAGTCTCTGCCCTGAGGAACACACTCCTACTGAGTGCACCAGAATGTCACTTCTGAGCCATCCCCGGAGACTCCTGGGGTAGCAGGTGCGGGAATCTGGGACTCCAGACTTTGTCCTCCAAACAGACAGCAGTCTCCTAAACTCTAGGCATGGTCAGCAGACCACTGTCACAAATATTGGAGGCCTAGGTTAAAATGCTTTCTTTCTATAAGCCTCCATCTTTGTATGAATTTTATCTTACCTGCATTGTTCCTTTTTTCCTCCCTTGGCGTTCCCACATAATGAAGGAAAAGACATAAGCCAGAATGGCATGTGTATTCCAACATGCTGTGGCTCCCAGGGGAGCTAGAGGATGGAGGGAGACACCGGAAAGGGGAATGACAGGTGAGAGGAAACAGAAAGATCAGGGGCCACCAAGAGCTGGGCACCGAGCCCCTGGGGTCTTCAGGCACCAGAACCAGGCCACCAGGTGGCAAAATGAGCCCAGTTGTGGATCCAGACACACCTGGGTCCAAGGTTTCTGACCTCAGGAGGCTCCAGGCAGGCACAAGTTTTCCGAGAGGCAGTTTGCTTGTCGGCCCAAATGGAGTGGTGGTGTCCCACAGGTAAAGACAAGCCTGTGGACAATGCCTGACAGCTGACGGGTGGCCACCAGCACTCAGCAAGGGGCAGCGTGGCTGCTGCAGCTGCAATTATCAGTCTGACTCAGCCGGCTGTGAACGCCAACTCAGGTAGCAGGAGTGCGTGGGGCTGAATCACTCTCACTGTGTGCTAGTCCACAAACTGACCCCAGTCCACAGGCTGTGCCCATAATGCCCCCTTCTTCAAGGGGGGAGAGATCGCCAAGTACTATGGCTAGAGACAGACAGAGGGGATCGCATGACCTCCAGTCTTCAAGACTTTCCAAGCTCAGCACAAAGCCAGGCTTCCCGCTAGACAAATAGCTGAAAGTGTGCCCTCCTGGTGGGTGCTGGCATGACTTCTGTTGACAAGAGTGAGCACAGGCACTCTGAACGGAAGATACCAATGCTGTTGCCAGCTCCGCCGCAACCCCCCCCCCACCCAGTGCCCCGCACCTCTCTTTCCAAACTCCATCGGTCTGACTTCTTTGCCACAGTAGTTTCCTCCTAGTCACTGTGTTCTGGGGTAAATTGGTAGATGGAGTGGGGGGTGTGGGGCAACTGGCTTACTACAATTGCCAGTAGACATTTTTGGGGATGAATATTTATTATTCTTCCCTCCTCTCTCCCAACAACCTTGCTATATTCTATTCTTACACAAATGAACTGGAAAAGGGGAAATCGTTTGGGAGGCCGTAGGGTAGGGAGATGAGGAAATCCAGGATACAGAGTTCAAACGTGATGGGCAGAGACAGGTAAAGAATTAAATGACATTTCATATTTCAGTGACATTGCCCTCACCTTCTCCTGCTCTTCCTCAATAAATTGTTAAGGAGGGGGTTAAAGGGACAGGTACAGGTTTGGGGAACAAGCCTGGCCTTGCTCCATTAGGAAGACTGTCCGAAGCATTGACCTGGAAAGCTGATGAGCTCCTTTGCATGCTATTTCCTATTTCCACAGCAGAGCTATAGATTGTGTAGGGTGAAAGGAAAAGTGGGGAGAGGGGCCCACAAATTTCTCTAACTCCTGCTCCAGCCTTCACAAGCCGTACTGTGCTAAACCTAGAAATCTGACCCCAGGGAAACAACTTTTGCTCCCTCTCCCAACCCCTCTGCCAACAGTATATTCTACCTCATTCTCCCCCAAAAGCCAGCCCCAAAGACCCTCTCCCCTTTCTAGATCTCACAGGCAAGCGGACCCAGCCCTATTCTGCACCCTCAGATCTTGGCTAGAGCCCCCCTCCCTTTTTCCACCCCCTTCCCTAGCCTGGCTCATTTCTTTCTCTGCTTCCTTCCTACCTCCCAGTCTCCCAACAGCAACAGCCAATCCCCAGCTTGCTCTAGAGCCACACCATATATGGAGAAGTTGGAAAGAAAGCCAGAGTAAATACGGGAGGGAACACACACACACACACACACACACACACACACACACACGCACGCACGCACACGCACGTTTGAGTGCCTTTCTGTACCTGACCCTGTGTCTGTCTGAGCGTGTGACACCAGTCCCACCGCTCCCTGTCCCTGGCTCACCCCACCCACAGAATGGGGAACCTGTTTGCTATTTCCCACCTGCGTTCATGCCCCTTGAGACCATCACTCCAAAGAGTTGCCTCTGACCTAGATTCGCTGCACTAATTACAAGCCCAACGAGATCTAACAAACACCCAACTTTAGCACAGCTGAGACCCTCGAGGTCAATTAGTGCAACCCAGCTCAGGAAAGAAGAGATGGAGCCAGAAACGCTTTTATGTGCCTCCCCCAACCCCAACCCAATCATACCCTGGGCTTCCTTGGAAGCAGGTATGGGGAGAATGCAAAAATTAGTAGGACCACTTTAAAAATAGGATCTTGGAGAATCAACAAGTGTGGGAGATCTGGGTTGAGGTTGGGAATCAATTGGGGAATACAGAAGCCAACTCTTCCTGAGTTGTCAGGAGAGGAGAGGTTGGTGCAGCTACAAAAACGAGGGACATAGGCAGTTTGCATTTTCGTAAAGACTGGAACTCTCCACCTGCATCAGTCTCCAACTCCTAATCCTTCCTCCTCTTTGCTTCTTTCTTTGGACAAGTTGGGGTTATCTCCCCTGTCTGTCCTGCTGGTTTGGAATAGTTCTGAAATCACCTCTTTCTTTCAGAAATACTAGACTCAACCTCATTCTTACTTCCTTCCTCCAGATGTTAAAACCATGACAGCAGGCAGCTTCTTCTTCCCAAGAGACACAGAAAAATGTAAAATAGGGAGTGCTCAGGTTTGGGTAACAAAGCATTGTCATCACTCTGGGCTGATGCTCAAATAACTGCCTTCTCGATGAAGAAAGGGCAGAGGTGGTAGCAATGGGAATCTGGTTGCTTTTGCAAAGTTTTCCTACCCAGCAGCAAATGCAACACAACAAAAGGAAGATGGAACAGGGCAATGTGCCTCAGTCCCCATTGTTCTGGGTTCCTTTATTTAGGTGGCAAAACAAGGCAGTGGAATGGTTTCCCGTCCTATGTCCTCCGCACAGGCCAGGCGTCCTAACCTCACCCCTAAGCTTGTGGCTCTATGGAGATGGGAGGCGGAGGAAGAGGGCCCGTGGCATGCTCTCTGCCCCAGTGAGGAAGTGGATCTACAGCCACCACAAAAACAGACTGTTTCTCTTCCCCCAGCCCCCACCCAGCTCTAGCTGCTGAGGGCCACACTCTGCGAGCACCCTGCCTCATCCTCAGTCCAGACTTCTGCAGGAACCAGAAGAGGCCATCACAGAGCTAGAATCATTGATAGTGACCGCTGCCATCAATAGGGGCAAGGTGGTATTAACAGAAGCCAAGGGTCACAAACATCTTAATGACCAGCAAGGTTGAAGGGCCAGCCAAGGGAGTTTGACCCACAGAGATCTGAGTTGGTTAATAAAGCACAATGTTCCTAGGGACAAAATAGATGGGCAGTCCACGAGAGCATGGTTTACTATATAATCAAGGATACAAGGCTGGATGAGCAGGAGGCTGAACACTGTTGTCCCAGTACAAAAATTATGATCCCTTGATGTGGAGAAATTGGAACCTTAGTGTGCTATTGGTGGGGATGTAAAATGGTGCGGACACTGAAACAATATGGCAGCCCTGGCTATGTGACTTAGTTGGCTGGAACACCATCCAGTACATCAGAAAGGTTTCAGGTCCCTGGCTGGTGTAGCTCAGTGGATTGAGCGTGGGCCTGCAAACCAAAGGATCAAGGTTTGATTCCTAGTCAGGGCACAAACCTGGGTTGCAGGACAGTTCCCAGCAGGGGATGCAAGAGAGGCAACCATACATTGATATTTCTCTCCCTCTCTCCTTCCTTTCCCCTCTAAAGATAAATAAATAAAATATAAAAAATAAAACAAAATTTTTTTTTAAAAAGAAAGGTTTTAGGTTTGTTCCCCAGTTAGGGCACACGCCTAAGCTGCAGATTCAATTCCCAGTCAGGGCACATACAGGAGGCAACCAATTGCTGTTTCTCACATAGATGGTTTTCTCTCTCTCCCCCCCCCCTTCCTCTCTCTCTAAAATCAAAAACATACCCTCATGTGAGGATTTTTTTTTTAAATGGCAGCTCCTTGTGGAAATAAATTACCAATGCCCCTACTGGTGTGGCTCAGTGGATTGAGCACCAGCCTGCAAACCAAAGGGTAACCAGTTTGATTCCCAGTCAGGGCACACACTGGGTTGTGATCCAGATCTCCAGTAGGGGGCATGAGAGCGACAACCACACATTGATGTTTCTCCTCCTCTTTTTTTCCCTTCCTTCTCCTCTCTCTAAAAATAAATAAATAAAATCTTTTAAAAAATAAAATAAAATTACCATACCATCCAGCAATCCCTCCTGGCATATTTCCAAAAGAAGTGAAAGCACGATCTGGAAGAGATATTTGCACGTCCATGTTCACAGTATTACTCACAATGGACCAGAGCTGGAAGAACTCAAGTGTCCAGTAAAGGATGAATATATAAACAAAATGCGGTACATACATACAATGAAATATTATTCAGCCTTAAAATGGAAGGGAATCCTGCCATATACTACAACATGGGTGAACCCTACTTGAGGACATCATGCTAAGTGAAGTAAGCCAGTCACAAAAAGACAAACACTATGTGTGTCCACTTACATGAGGTATTTAAAGTAGTCAAATTCATAAAAAGTTCTGGAGCTGGGTTGCACAACACTGTGACTATACTTAACACTACTCAACTATACACTTAAGTAGTGATAGATGATAAATGTTAGGTTTTTTACCACAGTTAAAAATAAAATATTTTTTAAAAATAGTTTGTAAAAACTCATGATCCTTTGCCCAGTCCCTAGACCTGAAATTGTTTTCGGACCTAAAATATATTGAATAAGGAAGTAGCTGAGTCCCCCAAGAATAACCCTGCAACATCACAGCACACATATACTGTGGTTATTCACATGTCCTTCTCCCAAACAAACCTACAGCCATTTACTTGGGTGACTGTAAAATAGGGGAGGGGGAATACCTGGTAGGATACAGTGTCTGAAATGATACTGACGCTCAGAGACCTGAAATGTCACTGTAGACACCCACTTGAGTGACGGGACATAAGCCAGGTCACAATGGAGCCCATCTTACAGTGGATCCACTGGGTCCATGGCCCCACCTGGTGGCCACTGCCCCACTCCCTCAGTGTGGAACCGGGAAGGATATATTTTGCCATTGAAAAATGCCCCACATCTGGTCATTGGTTTATGTGCTAAGAGCTACCACAGTGGGGAAGGTCAAATCGACAAAGCCTATGAAATCGCATCTCTCTCCCCATTCCCCTAACTCCCAGACAAAATGGTAAATGAAAAAGACAATAACCCATTTTGGAGAGAAGATAGAAATTAGTGCTACCCTTAAGGATCTCAAGGATGTGAGGATAGTGGTCTCTCTCATAGATGCATTTAGTTCACCAGTGTGGTGCCTGCAGAAAACAGACGGATCCTGGAGAATGACTAGATTGTTGTCAGCTCCTCGATGAGATGTGATCTCATTGCTAGAACATATAAATAGTACATGCCATGTGGCCAATGAATTCTTCCGTATCCCAATCAGAAAAGAGGTGCAGAAACGGCATTCACGTGAACTGAACAACACCATTTAGCTTTGCTCCCTGCTCTGGTCACTCTCCCAGTGTGTGTCATGATATATTCAGAACAGATTAGACCATCTGGGCATCCCACAGATCATCACATGGATACACTGATGTTAGCCTGATCGGGGAGAATGAGCAAGAGGTGCCTGGCCCCTGGAAGCCCTGGTAAGACACATGCACTCAAGAGGGAGGAATATAAACTGTATGAAGATTCAGGAGCTGCCCCCTCAGTAAAGCTTTTTGGGTCCAGTGAGTGGTCAGGGGTGTGCTAGGACATTCCCTCTAAAGAAAAGACAAATTGCTGCATCTTGCATCCACAAAGAAGTAAACACAATGTCTGCCAGACCTCCCTGTTCTGGAGACAGTCTGTTCCACAGCTGGGAACACTGCTCTAGCCCATACCCTGGGCAACATGCAAGGCTGAGGCTTTGAGTGAGGCAAGAATATTGAGCCTTATCGGCAACAGGAGGTGGCATCGCTGTGCAGCAGGGCAGGAATACTCGGAACTCAGGTAATCCCCTTGGCCACCTCTCGGCGCTGTTGCCCAATTGTGACATGAATGGCAAGTACAGCCCAGCCTGGAACGGGCGAGGTTATCAGCGGTTCCAACCTCTTCAAGAATAAAGGTCTGGATCACCCCACCAGGCAAGCCATTAGGACCAGCATGGTGACAGGGGAGCCCCCTCTAGTGAGAGGGAGAGTAGAATTTAGAGTGGGCAATGGGATTGCCCCGATCACATCACTCCGTTTGCTCCCTTCCTGACAAACACCGCAGTTTAATTATTTGCCTTATTACCGCTCCCCCTGAGTCCCCCAGGGGCAGGGTCCTCACTTGTTCACCCATCTCCTCAGCCCTCTGTACATAATACAAACTCAGTGATTGTTGTGTGACGAATGACTGAAGAGTCTTACCTAACCCATTCACACCTACCATTTAGTTTTGTTGTAATATTAACATATTTTGATGTCCAATTACAGTTTTTAAATAGGATATTCTTATTTGCTATTAGTAGTTTTTACACACATTATTTATTTGGTTTTTGATCTTAACAATTAACCCTGTGAGTGGAATGGGACAGGAATGACCCCCAAATTAAGAAGCCGAGAGAAGTAACCACGCTAGAGAGTAACAAGATCTTACTCTGCACTTGGGTTTGAGAAATGCAGTGACGCCTGACACCAGCTCCGGGGGCAGGTTTAGGGCACAGTCCTCCACAAGGCTGCCCTCACTTCAGACACCAGTCACAAGTTCAGGGCTCCCACCGCCCCCTCAAGTTGACCATTTGCTAGAACTTCTCGCAGAGCTCATGAAAGCACTGTGTGTACAATTAAAGTTTTGTTATAACAAAGGATACAAATCAAAGCCTACCAAAATAAGAGACAGATGGGGTGAAATCTGGAAGGGGCCCAAACACGAAGATTTCAGTCATCTCCTCTGGTGGCTTTACCTCCTCTCAGCCACAACGTACGACAATATTCAAAAGTGCTGTCAGCCAGGGATGCTTGGCTGAGCCTTGGATGTCGGGAGTTTTTACTGGGGTTCAATCACATACCGCCCATATCACTGACCTGTGGTCTCTGGTTCCACTGGAGGTCGGAACTGGTGTGGCACATTCCCCATCATAAGTCAAACTCTTAGACTGTGCAGTGGCCTAACCCCACCAGGTAAACCAGGACATTCACATCAGGTAGGATGTTTTGGGGGCACAGATATCACCTTCCAGTAGCTGAGGGCGAAGGCCAGACCTGTCTTTGGGTGAAGTTAATTTTTCACTATACAGGGGAGCTTTACACTTCTTTTTTAAAATCCCAAATCTAGTGCTCTAAGCACACGCTTCTGTTTAATCTCTGATCTCAAAGTTTTAGAGTCTGCTCCTGTCACACGGTGCCCTGCAGAACCAAGCAGGGTGAGCAGGCCAACAAGCAATCATGGCCCCCAAAAGCAAGAGGACGAAAGGAAGCAAAATCCTTATTATCAGATGAGAAATGTGCTCTTTAAAAGGAAGTAATTACAAATTCTCTTCTTTTTTGACAGTATGTTGAAATGTGAACTATTCAGTGTATCCATAAGGAAAAGACCAGAACAATGCTGGGCAGTGACATCAAAGGAACATACCACTGTAATCTACTTGACATTTTCTGATGACATACCACGACACCGCAGCCTATCATTCCTTACAGGTTAACATGCCAAGGAAATGTCAGTTACAAGAACGTAAAATGCGGGTGCCTCACTGACGTGGGGCATTACACGCACCGGTATGTGCAGGTGTGGCTTCTTTCATTTTTTACAAGACTTGTCATTTACTTACTTTTGAGTAAAAACTGTCATCATGCTGTCATTAAAAAATCACACATTAAGTATCCAAATTTGCAAATTTAAACAAAGGAAATTGCAAATGTATCTTTGATTGTAACCATTTGTTTACTTACCTTTCTCCCAATTAGATGGTGAGCAATTTATAAGGGTACTTAATGAATGTTTTTTAAATGACTGTCTATACAAGGTTATGTTATTCGAATTTCAAAAAAGAGAATTACACAGCACAGTAAAGTCACAGTGAAGGCAGAACAACAACATGAAAGGATAAAGAGGCATTGAAGTTGCCGGCCGGAAGCCGGGGATCCCATTCTGGCCCTGCCCCCTGTCGGTGGTTTGACTCTGGGCAAGCCTCAGTTCCTGAATCTACTCCCTCAACTGCAACATGGAATTAAACAATTTGCTCTATATACTGCCTGTGGGTATTGTAACAATCAAATGAGTCCATGAATTTTAAGATGTTTTGCAAACGGCAAAATATCTGTAATGGTACTTATTTTTTCAATGAAAAATTACTTTTAAAGTGACATGCATTTTACTAGAATGTAAAATATGATTGCGGAAACAGATTCAAGAATTCCAAGCCTAGGCAGATTGAGAGCAGGGAAGCTACCTCTCACCTCGTCGATCCTGTCGTAGTCTAGAGGGGACCTAGTCCTGCCCTCTGCTGTGTATTATTTATGTGTTTTCTCCGGGTCTCAGATTCTTTATATTGATCTCTCTGAGCCTCAGTTACACCACCTGTTTCATGGGAATAAAACATGCCTCATTACCCCACATGGTTTCCTGGGAGGCTCAAATTAGATCATGGTTGCTAAGGTCTCTCTGTCAGCCGAGTGCTATACAAATGTAAAGAAATCTGGTGATATTTTCCTAAAGGGATGAACTCTCAGGAATGGTTCCAATAAAGCACACAGGCTGAGGGTATGGGAGGCCTACACCGGCAGGCACATCCAGGAGAAGACAGAATATGCTTCACTGTCTTGTGTTGGGTTACATATTGCCTTACAAACTCCCTTCTGGTGAGGCCTTGGAAAAGAGAAAACAAAACACAGGCCCTTTCACATCCACTGGTTTGTCACATCTTCCAACATCTTCTGACACTAGTGCCAACCAGGAATCATGATGCCGGCTGTACCGCCGGAGAGGTGCCGCCTAAAGGGAAAGGAGGAACCAGTGGGAGTGGCCGCACACGATGGCCCCTTTCTCAGTCCTCCCTGACACCACTTTCTGGTCAGACCATCCAACATGTTTATTACTTTTACAATTACTCCATATATCTGGATACAGCTAGGGTGCCCAGAGAAACAACTAAGGCAGCAGGGAGATTTAGGACCCAATGGGTGACAGCCATGGATGGGCAGGAAGGCATTTCTCTAGGAGGGGAGTGTCATCAGTGTTCACAGCTGTGGGAGTGTTCTCCCCCGAAATTTTAATTGGTGAAGAAGTGGTTGTGGTCAGCTTCAGTCCATCCTTGTTAGAAATGCCCAGTTCTTAAGTCACATCCCCATTCTACACATAGACTCAAAAGTCTGCGTAAACCCACTTCCACTCTCATCATATGTTCAGCCTAAGGCTTAGGCAAGTCAAGAGAAGTTCTTCAATTGCAAAAATGCCAGGGGATCCCCGTTTATG
This sequence comes from Anoura caudifer, assembly GCA_004027475.1. NCBI lineage: Eukaryota > Metazoa > Chordata > Mammalia > Chiroptera > Phyllostomidae > Anoura > Anoura caudifer. Next base: position 179,414 of record PVKU01002880.1, read on the forward strand.
TACAAACCTTTTTTCGCCACAGAATTTTCTCTTTATTAATTCGTGTCTCCTCTCTTATTTAAAATCTAATTCAAATACCCAAAATTGGAAACAGCCCCAATGTCCATCGGTTTGAAAACCAATTTAAATAAATTATGATAACATATTCATACAGTGGACTATTAAGCAATCATTAAAAAGAATAAAGTAGATGTGGCAAGACAGCCAAAATATAATGTTAAGTGAATTAGTAAAGGGAAGAGCAGGGTGTACAGTATGGTCCAATTTTTGTAAAAATAAAAACATTAAATATTTTAATATTTATTTTAATAAATACTAGTTATTTTATAAAAGTAAAACATGTAAGTTTACAATGCACAAAAAAATTCTAGAAAAATACATAGGAACTATTAAAAGTGGTTGACTCCAGTTAAGGAGACATACTTTTCATTGCATATCTTTAGTATAGTTTGAATTTTACCATGGCATGTATTATTCTTTCAATTAAAAAACATCTTTAAAAACAAAGTCAAAAGTTTTTTCTCAAAAGTCTTCCTTGTCCATCCTACTTCTTAAATATCTCCTGAATCTAATTCCTCTTTCCCTCCCTACCACTGCCTCTGCCCCAGACTGTGCTGTGCCCTGGTAGACAAAAGTCTAGAGGGGGGAAAATTGTTTTATTTACATAATAAATTTCTCTAAGTGGTGAAAAAAGGTTTATACATAAACAGGGTCCTCCTGGCATTTTTGTGATTAAAGAACTTCTCTTGACTTGCCTAAGCCTTAGGCTGAACATATGATGAGGGTGGAAGTGAGAGAGTAACGGGTATTTACACAGAACTTTGAGTCTATATTGATATATTGATATACGTATTCAAAGAATTACACCTGGTTACCAGGAATATTTCGTTAAATTGAAAGCTATCGGAAGGTACATCACCAGTCATACACATTTGCAAGTCTTATCTCGACTTACAGCGTTCTTTGAAGGTCAATTTCGAGTTGTTTACCCTGGGTGCCAAAATTGTGATTTGTGGCTCCGCCCCCACAGGTTCAGGCCCTCAACCCTTCTCTTTCCAACTACTGCCAGTCTGGTAACAAGTCTCACTGAATCCACTGTCTCCTATGCTCCCTCTCCCAGGATCCACCCCACATTGCAGTCAGAGGGATCTAAAGTTTAAATTCGACAGGCATATTCCCCATTGCCCTCGAGTTAATGTCTACTTCCTTTCACTAGGTTTAGAGATCCCTCTGGATTCCTTAGCCTCTCCCTCCTGCTCCTCCCTCCCCTTACAGATGCCTCAGGGCCTGGGCCTCGGCTCTGAACTCCAGCCACACTGCAAATGCACTGAATTTTCTGTTCCCAGTGCTCCCTCTGGCCTCTAATTCTCATCTGCTGTTTGCTCTTTGGGGATCCCCAATTCCTGAACTTGACTGCAGAGCCGTGACCAAAGTACATGCGCTGCCACATGTCTTTCTGTCTGATGCAGACCCTTCTCCTGTTGGAACAAGCATCCCTTCACTTGAAAGTAATGAATCTCTTGTTTAAGTGGCAGATGGTTAAGAGTGCTATTTTTGCTTTCAGCAATCCTCTGAAAAAGGAAAGGAAACCTATCTGGCATAGAGGGTGATGAGATCAAATACGTATTAAGACCAAGAACTAATGCCTAGCAGCCAAGGGGTGTGGTGCAGACTTGAGTTCTTTATCTCAAGACCTCCAGGAGGGCCCTCCCTGTCATAGCTCACAGTTCTAGCAATCTAGAGTCATCCTCACGTGTGTGGTGGCCTTTCAAAGCCCACTCAGAAATCTGTGAACCACTTGGACTCCACTTCCCTTCGCACCCCCTCAACCTCCCAACCCCCTGCCTGGCTCTCACTTTGATATTCACCAAGCAAATTTCCAGGGTGCATGTGGTCCAACAGAAAGCACATTTAAAGGCTTCATATTCAGACTGAAGAATATGAATTTGTTCGTGTATGTCCCCAATAACATAGAGCAGAAACCAGATTTTTCTGGTTCTTTTATAATATTCACACTATACCCATTCTTCAAAATCTGCCACAGTTCCAGATAACTCCAGTTAGCAATGAACTCTCCCCACATGCAATGGTGACTGATTATTCAACTTACACTTAATTATATATTGTCTTGAATTGTCCTCTAACAATTACAAGGCACTTCTGACAACAGTCAAGTGGAAAAATACCAAACCAGAAGCAAAGAGATCCAGCCTGCAGTCAACAGTCTGCCCCTAGCTGTGTCATCTTGAACAAGTCACCTTTCTATAAGGGCCTCAGCGCTCCTGTCAGAATAAGGGTGGGCTGCTGAGCTCTCAGCACCTTCCACAGTCGATGGGGCTGTGACTCTGAGCTCCTCGAAGTTTGGGAGCACCATCCACATCCTCTGTCAAGGCTAGACACATAATGGGAGCGCTGTTGGTGCTTAAATGAAAGCCATTGTTACAGAGGTTGCCTGGCCCCTGACCTTCTCTACCAAACATGCCACAGGAGATTGCATCTTCCCTAAAGAGCTCTCTCAAAGTCTACACAGGGTCTACAGTTTCACTGCTACAAATCTAGTATCTCTTAACATCCTGTTCCACTAGAAAGTTACCCAACGTAAACTTCAAACGCTCCAGATCAACCTTCAAGAAAACAGAAACTATCGATAATGATTTAAGTCATCAGCTTCAAATTTGCCTTATTTTCCCCACCCATTACTCCTTTTTGCTGCAGCACTTAGATTTTAGCCCAGAACACAAATATGAATGCCGGACCACTTTGTATTTGGGGACACAGCCTCAGCAGAATCGTCTGGACCCCCAGGTTCCCACTAAGTAAGACGGATGGTGCATCACTGACTGATACCCACTGACTGACACCCAAAGGCAGTAGATAAACAAAAACAAATACCTTTCCAGGATTTTCACTTAGAAAACCCAGTATAAGAGGGATTAATTTTTTAACTTGGGGGACATTGGGGGGTGTAGAAATCACGACAGCTGTTTCCAAGGGGTACTGCATACCAGACAATGTGGTACAAGAGCCTGCCGGCTGGTGCGTCAACAAGGCCTTTCAGGCCGTCCACACTACTTCGTTTGTTCCTTTAAAGGGGCGCTTTCCGGGAGCTGCTCTCAGCTGGCGAGAACAGTGAACGCTGCGCCATTTGTCTATCAACTTCTTTAAAAAGAAAAACCTCCTGTACAGCTGTCTTGTTTCGCATTTTCTATTCTGCACATAATGACAAACAGAGGAAGCAAGAGGGCTCTTTTAAAATTGTGAAGAAAGAAGAAATAAAAAAGTGCCCAAAAGTCTCTGCATTCAGCTACTGGAGAAAAGTTTGCAGCCCATGGAAACCAGTACTGGTTTAAAAAAGAAAAGAAATAAAAGGTCAGTCCTGAGCACTGGGAACTCACAGTAAGGCACTCTTCAGGTTTGGGGGTACAAACATAGGCCTGCATAGCCCATTCATCCTTTCCAAGTCAAAATACTTAGCTTTCCAAAATTTGAATGTAAAAATCTTTTCATGCATGAATTTCATCTCAATACAGTAATTTTTTAAAATCCTCACCACCAAAGGATACATTTTCATTGATTTTAGAGAGCGAGAGGAAGGGAGGGAGGGAGAGGGAGAGAAAGGAACAGTAATCAGTTGCCCCTGACCAGGGATCAGACCCACAACCTAGGCATGTGCCCTGACCGGGAATTGAACCCACAACCATTTTGTGTATGAGACGATGCTCCAACCAATTAAGCAACCCAGCCACGGCTAAATAAGGTAATTTTAAAAAATCTCTTCACATACAGTCAATTCCACTGGCACCCTATAGAAAAACGGTTGGAGCAGATAATCCACAGCAGTAAATATTCCCCAAAGCATTTTTTTCCAAAAGCATGTTTTTACTTCACATTGGTATATCCTATATACAATTGACAGAAAATTTATCTTTGTAGTTGCATTTTTCTTAAAATAATTGCTTACTGCCCTTGACAGTGTGGTTTAGTTGGATGGAGCATAGTCCCATACACCAAAAGGATGCAGGTTCAATCCCTAGTCAGGGTGCATATGGGAGGCAAGCAATCGATACCTGTCTGTCTGTCTGTCTGTCTCTCTCCCCCGCCCCCCTTCTTCTCTCTCCAAAAGCAATGAAAAATATCCTCAGGTGAGGATTAAAATAATAATAATAATTGCTTAATACAAGCAGTTTTACCACTTCAGCCCACACCCATTGACAGCATAAGAAAGTTCAAAGACTACCTAAAAAGGACTGGAACTAAATCTAAATGTTTCCATCAAATAATACAAAAAAAAAAACTTACATAATGAAAGTGTTTAAAGGAATATTGTTTTAAAAGAACTATCAACACTGTTCATTTAAAAAAACAATTATGCCAAAAAAATCAATTATGCCTTAATACATCAAGAACTCAAACTGATAAGAAAAACCTGAGGAAAATGACAAATAATAACACATAAATAAGGAATAACTATATAAATATGAGGAAATGTTAATACTTGATAATAGTAATCAAAGAATTGATATTAAAGCAATAAAATAACATTTTTATCTCCAACTTAGCAAACACAAACAAACAAGTCTACCCCAGTGCTGGTGCCTGCCATGAAATGGGCACTCTCACTGGTGCAAGAGGCAACAACCCTTCTGTAAGCAATTTGCTGAAATATGGCAGGAACTTACAAAATGTTTATGCTCTTCAGCTTGGCAGCTCCACTTCCAGGAATTGTCCTTAAGGAAAACAATCCTGAATATGAAAAAGAGCTTGTTTATAAAAACAGTCACTGAAGCATCAAATATGGCAAAATGAAATAAATGTCTAACCATGGGCGATAGTTCAGAAAATTATGACATATCACACTATTGTCATGTAGGCATTTTAAACAATATTTTCTTTGCTCACTGATTTTTTTTGAGAGAGAGAAAGAAAGAGAAACATTGCTTTGTTGTTCCACTCATTTATGCATTCATTGGTTGATTCTTGTATGTGCCCTTACTGAGGATCGAACCTAAAACCTTGGCATATTGGGAGAACGCTCTCTCCAGCTGAGCCAGGGTCTTAAATGATATTTATGAACATTTTTTAAAATGCTTATAATTTTTAAGAAAAAGCAAATAAACAATTATATTCCATGATCACTTATATTGTTTAAATGCATGTAAAAGAATTGGAAGGAAATATACAGAAATAGTTGTTTTCTAGATTTTGAATGAATTTTTCCTTTTTTCATATTTGCCCATTTTTCAAAGGGTCCTTTCCATAACAGGAAAAATAGATTAAACTTAAATTTAAAACTTACTGACTTTATAGTGTGCAAATAATGCCAGTGTGACTGCTAGGATTAAATGAAGTTGTTTTTGAAAGAACTAGATTAATTCATTTTAACTCAGGATCCCAGATAAACTCTTTCTCCCTTTCTGCATTTCTAGAAACATGAATTTAAGCACTATGGGAATTTAGCACTTTAGGGTTATAGTTTAAAGTTTATACTAAATCTCTATACTAATACTACTTTCTCACTAGATTTTCAGTTTATCGGAGAGCCTAAATCATATGGGTCTTTGTAGTAAACTTACCTCCCCACTCCCGATCCCTTCTGCACATAATCAAAACTTCTTGATTCCTATTTGTTTCTCTAATTGGTAAAGGACTAGTAACTAGACAGTGTGGCTAATGAAATAATCAAATATAATTGACACCAGAACCTTTCATTGCCCTGAGGTGTGACAAGGGTATATTATATGAAATTACTACATACAGTACTTACCACATTTTGCCATATATAATGCACATCCATGTTTCTGGCCCAAACTTTCAAGAAAAAGACCTTTCATTTTAATTTTTTCATTCAATTTTGTATTTATTTACATTTAGATACTTCTTTTTTCTATTATAAAGGAATTATAGCATTTATTTTTTAACATATCATGGTACAAGAAATTTTATGTAACAAATAATTATAAAACACAAGAACAGATACAAGGTATTTCAGGTACTATCCATGCATAAGAAGCATCCTTATTTTTCCCTCAAAAATTTGGGCAAAAAGGTGCACAGTATACACAGCAAAAGACAGTAACTCCTCTCACCATATTAAATAAATAAATGCCTGATGACTAAATGAACCTCAATTTAGAATGTAAACAAATAACTTCTTAGCCATTAAAATCAGATCATTTGGGGCCTACTTAGTGGTTCTAGGGGATTTCGTATTATCCCTGTACTTCTAAGGGTCTTCCCTGGTTCTAGAAACTTTTGTTTATGGTCAACCCTGGCACCACTCCCATCACCTCCAAAACCATAAGATTTTTAACTATATCAGTGAACCACCCAACTAACTGCATGACTTTGGGCAATTTATGTACCTTCAAGAATTACATTCCCTCTTTTACTAAGAGCTAAGTATCTTACTCTAAATAGCTACAGTGGTGGAGACTTCCCATCAAGATGGAGGTGTAGGTAGACACATTTCACTTCTTTGCACAACCACAGAGAAATTACAACTAACCCTCAAAACAAATAACATCCAGAACCGTCAGAAAATCAAACTGTAATGAGGCCAACAACCAAGGATCTAAAGAAACCACATTCATCCAGACGAGTAGGAGGGGCAGAGATGTGGAGATCGATGGAGAGGCTAGGAGACAGTGTGGTGCAGAAAGGCATCGGAAGCAGCAGAACAAGCACTCCTACATTCCAGTGTGGTGGATAAAACTCAGGAATAATACCTTGGGAGGGAGTGATCCCAGCCCCTGACTGCACAGCCCAGGGTTCCAGAGATAGGAAGACAAATTCCCATAACTTCTGGATCTAAAATTAGTGGGTTTGGGGCAGCAGAAGAAATGCTGGACAATCAGGAGACTCCAATTAAAGGGTCCACATGGTCTGAGAATGTACACAAACCCACCAACTCTGGGATTCAGAACCAGGGCAACAACTGTAAGGGTGATAGTTGCACACAGGGTGTGAGCGAAGTGATTGGAAACAGTGTGAGTGCTGAGCAGGCCTCCAGAAGCCAGGCAGTAGCACTGTCTCCTCTCTGAGCCCTCCCTCAACACAGAGCAACAAAGCAACAGAGTGGTTTGGCCCACCCTGGAGATTACCTAAGGCTCTACCCCACACAATTTACAGGTGCCTTTTCTAAAACAGGGAGTCAAAGCAGCTCTACCTAATACACAGAAACAAAAACAGGAAGGATGACAAATTGAGGGGGCAAAGAAGCATGGCCCAAATGAAAGAACAGTACAATATCCCAGAAAAAGAACTAAATGAAGTGGAGATAACCAACCAATCACATGCAGAGTTCAAAACACTGGTGATCAGAATGCTCAGAAACTCACTGAGTGTGGCCACAAAATAAAGGAAGAAATGAAGGATAAACTAAGTGAAATAAACAAAAATATACAGGGAAACAACAGTTAAGGGAAGGAAGCCAGGATTCAAATCAATGATTTGGAACAAAACGAAGAAATAAACATTCAACTGGAACAGAAAGAAGAAACAAGAATTCAAAAAAAATGAAGATAAGCTTAGGAACCTCTGGGACAACTTTAAACCTTCCAATATCCGATTCATAGGGGTGCCAGGAGGAGAAGAGGAAGAGCCTGAAATTGAAAACTTATGGGAAAAAATAATGAAAGAAAATTCCCCCAATTTGGCAAAGGAGACATATGAATCTAGGAAGCACAGAGAGTCACAAACAAGTTGGACCCAAAGAGGAACACACCAAGACACATCATAATTAAAATGCCAAAGGTAAAAGATAAAGAGAATCTTAAAAGCAGCAAGAGAAAAGCAGAGAGTGACATACAAAGGAGTTTCATAAGACTATCAGTTGATTTCTCAAAAGAAACCTTGCAGGCAAGAAGGGACTGGCAAGGAGTGTTCAAAGTCATGAAAGGCAAGGACCTACATCCAAGATTACTCTATCCAGCAAAGATGTCATTTAGAATGGAAGGGCAGATAAAGTTCTTCCCAGACAAGGTAAAGCTAAAAGAATTAATCACCACTGAGCCATTATTACAGGAAATGTTAAAGGGACTTATCTAAGAAAAAGAAGAAGATCAAAACTATAAACATTAAATTGACAACAAACTCACAACTATCAACAACTGAATCTAAAAAACAAAAACAAACTAAACAACCAGAACAGGAACAGAGTCATAGATATAGAAATCATTTGGAGAATTATCAGCTGGGAGGGGGCAGGGGGAGAAAGGGAGGAAAGGTGCAGGGATTAAGAAGCATAATTAGTAGGTCCAAAATAGACCAGGGGAGTGTTAAGAACAGTATAGGGAATGGAGAAGCCAAAGAACTTATATGCATGACCCACAGACATGAACTAAAGGGAGAGATTGCTGGAGAGAAGGCAGGTACTGGATAGAGGGGAGCAAAGAGGGAGTAATTGGGACAACTGTAATAGCATAATCAATTAAATATATTAAAAATAAAAATAAATAAATAGCTACAGTGGTATATAGGAAATATGGGGCTATTGAGCACTTGAAATGTAAATTTCAGATATGCTCCGAGTATAAAATGCACACCACATTTTAAAGACTTGGTATGATAAAAATAATGTAAAATATTTTAATAATTTTATACTTGATTGCTATATTGATTACATTTAAAATCATAATATTTTATATATAAGGTAAAATAAAATATATTATTAAAATTAATTTCACCGATTTTTAAAAACATGACTACTAGAAATTTAGATTTTTTTTAAAGCAGCTCATGTTATCTTTCTAATGCATAGCTTGACTTAAAGGGTTGGAAACTACGGGACTTCAGAGATCCCTCTTCCAGGCTTACACAATATTCTTCCAAATTGTTCGGGTTCGTAACTATGCTCTGCCACGTACTAGGTTTATGACCTTAAGAAGTTTCTTCAACTCTCCGTGTTTAGTTTCCTCATTGGTAAAAATGGAGATGATGCTGACTGAGGTACCTACCTCGCTGGGTTATCATATAGATTAAACAAGTACATACATGTAATATACTTAGGCCTGTGCCCAGCCCTTCATCACTAGCACCACCTGTTTTCATTATTACTGTCGTTGACCATGGAGAGCAGCATCACAAACTATGTCTGTACCATGTAAAATTCCTAGATGAAAACGGGGAATACCTTGCCTAATTCCAAATACAGTATTGTTTAGTATTAAGTGATATATTATAAATATTCAAGAACTGTAGTTCAATGAATTTCAAGCTTTCATTCAGATGGACTGTGTTCTAAATATACATTTATTCAGCTAATAAGTATTCCTTGAACATCTGCTACAAGTGTAGACAAAAACTGCTGTCTTCATGGAGTTAGCATCCTCATAGAGGGCAGTAAAGCCAGTGACCAGTAAAGTCCATCTGAACTGCTTGGATCGTTTTAGATGACTTATTCTTGGATAATTAAAAGACACCTTAAAAGTAAGTTTAAAGATCATACCAGCCCATTATTTTCCAGGTCTTCTCCCATTCCCAGCACCCTCTCAAAAGAAAGACAAACTTAATCGGTATGCTGCAGCACCCCACCAATTAGTACGCACCCTGAGTGAGGGGCAAAGAGACGCTGCAACGGAGATGTGCTCACGCTCACTGTTTAAACCAAACAAAAGAGTAAGATTCAGAGCATTCTTTTCATATTTTTAAAAAAGTTTTAGAAAATATACAATATGATGCAACAAATTACAGGGTTTTGTACTTTTTTAAAACTTAGTTTTATTTGATAATATAGCAAAAATGAATATGTGCAACGCAGCCATCCATATTGCACTTCTATACTAGAACAGGGCCCAGCAAACATTTCTGGTGAACAGTCAGACGGGAAACACTTTAGTATTTACAGGCCGTCCAGTCTCTGTTGCAGCTACTCGTAAGGCCTGACAACAGCCACAGGCAATAACAGGTGGAAAGCGCACAGGCCAGGCCATAGTTTGCTGATTCCTGCCCCAGAGAACTCTTCCACCTGCACAAAAGCAGCTGATATATGAGAACCGACATAACATTATGATTTGTATTAGCAAATAATTGGAAACAACCTAAATACCTATAATAGAAAGATGATAAGTAAATGTTGTCATAACTGAACACCTTGTTATCACCATGGATAAATTTTACAAACATATGTTGAAGGGAAAACACAAATTACAGAATGGTTACATGCTATTTATATAAAGTTTTAAAATATGCAAAAATTATACATTACTGTATATGTTTAACATGTATAATAAAAGTATGAGCAAATATACAGGAATATTAGACATCAAACTCGTTTACCCAGGCATGATGGCAGGACAGGAGGCAGGAAAGAAGGATGAAATTGGAGAAGGGTACACAGAGGGTTGCAACTGGATTTTTTTTAAAGCTGAATGGCAGGTTCAGAAATATTCATTCTTTATACCACGTTGTACACCTTAGATATTTAATAATAAATAAAAAAGATTGTGTAGGGTTAATGCAAGTTTAGCAAATGATTTATCCCGAATGGGGGAATGGGGATCAATTTTTATTAAAATACCCCAAAACACAGGCTTGAGCCTGGATGTCTCATACAAAAAAGAAAAAAAATTTCATTTTTAAAAACTGGACTGATCCTTACAAGAAAACAGAAAATTGTACTGCATTCTTGCATAGTTAGCTAATGTAAATATCTCTGTGTAATAAACTTACTGTTTCTCTGTCTCAGAGAATTAAAGAGCTGAGTTAGACTCTAAACTTATCTAATATTTCAGTCAGCTTTGCCTGTCTGCTCTTAGTTCCCGTTCCAGACACAGCCTCCACGGCATTACAACGATCGCCCCAGGAATAGCGACTTTCCAACACCTGCTTCACAGAGCAAATAGAAGTCTAAGTGGCAATGACGTGAGTGTTTCTCTGTGTGAAAACCGAGCGTGAATTCTCCCCTTCCTCTGGCAAAAGTTCGCAAGTCATTATTATAAAAAGAAAAGAAAAAGCCCTGCTCGCTCCACTTTACTGACCTCAGAGACAGTCATCATTAAAACTATCTTTTGATTTTTAGAGTTACTCAAATAGTCTCTTAAGGGTCTGCCACAGTCACTTAGCTTCAAGTTACCCAAATCACAAGCTCCTCTTTAACTTCTAAGACCACCCAAGTAAAGTTAACATCAGTTTCATCTGTTGGGCAGGGACTGCCCTCTAGTGCTTATACTTTAATAAAAAAATTTTTTAACCATGATTTCTATTTTTATATTTTTAGTATATTTGATTACACTATTACAGTTGCCCCAGTATTTCCCCATTTGTCCCCCTCTGCCTGGTACCTCCCTTCTCTCCAGTATCCCCCCTCTTACTTCATGTCTGTGGGTTGTGCAAAGTTTTTTGGCTTCTCCATTTCCTATACTGTTCTTAACACTCCCCTGGTCTATTTTGGACCTACTAATTATGCTTCTTAATCCCAATACCTTTTCCCCATTCTCCCTCTTCCCTCTCCCAGCTAATAACCCTCCAAATGATTTCTATATCTATGATTCTGTTCCTGTTCTGGTTGTTTAGTTTGTTTTTGTTTTTTAGATTCAGTTGTTGATAGTTGTGAGTTTGTTGTCAATTTAATGTTTATAGTTTTGATCTTCTTCTTTTTCTTAGATAAGTCCCTTTAACATTTCCTGTAATAATGGCTCAGTGGTGATTAATTCTTTTAGCTTTCCCTTGTCTGGGAAGAACTTTATCTGCCCTTCCATTCTAAATGACATCTTTGCTGGATAGAGTAATCTTGGATGTAGGTCCTTGCCTTTCATGACTTTGAACACTCCTTGCCAGTCCCTTCTTGCCTGCAAGGTTTCTTTTGAGAAATCAGCTGATAGTCTTATGAAACTCCTTTGTACGTCACCCTCTGCTTTTCTCTTGCTGCTTTTAAGATTCTCTTTATCTTTTACCTTTGGCATTTTAATTATGATGTGTCTTGGTGTGTTCCTCTTTGGGTCCAACTTGTTTGTGACTCACTGTGCTTCCTAGACTCATATGTCTATTTCCTTTGCCAAATTGGGGGAATTTTCTTTCATTATTTTTTCACATAAGTTTTCAATTTCTGGCTCTTCCTCTTCTCCTTCTGGCACCCCTATGAATCGGATATTGGAAGGTTTAAAGTTGTCCCAGAAGTTCCTAAGCTTATCCTCATTTTTTTTGAATTCTTGTTTCTTCTTTCTGTTCCAGTTGAATGTTTATTTATTCCTTTTGTTCCAAATCATTGATTTGAATCCTGGCTTCCTCCCCTTCGCTGTTGTTTCCCAGTATTATTTTGCTTTATTTCACTTAATGAATCCTGAGCATCCTGATCACCAGTGTTTTGAACTCTGCATGTGATTGGTTGGTTATCTCCATTTCATTTAGTTCTTTTTCTGGGATATTGTACTATTCTTTCACTTGGGCCATATTTCTTTGCCTCCTCAATTTGTCATCCTTCCTGTGTTTGTTTCTATGTATTAGGTAGAGCTGCTTTGACTCCCTGTCTTAGTAGCACAGCCTATGTAGAAAAGGCACCTATAAATGTGTGGGATAGAGCCTTAGGTAATCTCCAGGGTGAGGCAACCCACTTCACTGCTTTGTGACTCTGTGTGTGGGCAGGGGGGTGGGGGGTGCTCAAAGAGGAGACAGTGCTACTGCCTGGATTCCGGAGGCCTGCTCAGCACTCACCTTGTTTCCAGTCACTTCACCCGCCTCCTGTACATGATTGGTGCCATTCCAGCTGCTACTGTGTGGTTTATATAAGTTCTAAGTCAATGTAGACCCCTTAAGCAGCAAAATTCTGGCAGTTTACAGCCAGAGGTAATGAGGGTTTATTTTTCCGGTGCTGGAATCCTGGGCTGTGTGATCTGGCCTGGGGCTGGGACTGCTTGCTCTCAAGGTATCCCTCCCAATTTTTATCCACCACACATAAATGTGGGGCCATCTACTCTGCCACCGCTGCCACAGTTGCCTCTGAAAGCCACACTGCCTCTTTGTCCCATCTCCATGACTCTGCCCCTCCTACCTATCTGGATGAATGTGGCTTCTTTAAAGCCTTGGTTTTCAGACTTCCATAAAGCTCGATTTTCTGATGGTTCTGGGTGTTGTTTTCAAGATCTGCTTGTAATTCTTTCTACAGTTGCAGGAGGAGGTGAAGTGTGTGTACCTACACCTCCATCTTGACCAGAAATCTTTTGTAATAAAAATTTTAAACACTATCTGACATCATGTCTGAGAAAGCCTGTCAAAAATTAAGCAATATTCCCCATCAGTAAATGAGTGGATTAAAAAACTGTGGTACATTTACACAATGGAATACTATGCAGCAGAAAGAAAGAGGGAGCTCCTACCTTCATGACAGCATGGACGGAACTGGAAAGCATTATGCTAAGTGAAATAAAGGCGGCAAAAGACAAATACCATATGATCTCACCTATAAGTGGAACCTAGTGAGCAAAACAAACAAGCAAAATAGAACCAGAGCCCTGGAAACAAGGAACAGACTGACAATGACCAGAGGGGCAGGGGAAAGGGGATAAGAGGGGAAAGAAGTTGAATTGTCCAGTTAAGTAACAGGTATGACCCATGAAAATGGGCAACAGGGTGAGGATGGACTGTGGGAGCTGGGTGGGCAGGGCAGGGGAGAGCAACAGGGGAAAACTGGGCCAACTGTAAAAGAATAACAATATAAATAAATAAATAACATTCTATTCATCCAAGACTTTTCCACTTCACCCTATTGATATTTTGGATCATTAGTAAGACTTTGTTGTGGGGACTGTCCTGTGCATTGTTGGATGGTCAGCAGCTTCCTTGCCCTTTACCCACTAGAGCCAGTAGCCCCACCCCACCCCCCACCCTGCCAGCCCCAGTTGTAACAAACAAACCAACCAAAAAAAGTACCCAAGCATGGCTAAACAGCCCCTGGAGAGCAAAGTTGCCCTGGTGAGAACCACTATATTAGTCTAAAGGTAATCCAGATGTTCATATTAGTCCTAAAAATTATAAGCCAAAAATTCTTCTTCCTTAGACTAATTCCTTTGAGTAAGATTCTCCTTTCAGAATTTCATTTGTGCACAAAAAACAAAAAGTAGGAAATTAAGACTTTCAGCCCCTCGCCCTTCCCAAAGTCCTGGCTAGTGGGAAATTCTCTATATCTTTAACTTTCTGTTCCAGTTTTACTTCTTAGATCTGTTCACTCTCTTTCAAGGTGCCTAAAAAACCCACCTTGCCCTTCTGGCAGAATACAGGGAATATGGTAGGAAAAGGGTGGGGGGAAGTACTAGTGCGTGCACTGCATTCTCACACAATTCAGAGGGTTAGCATGGAAAAGACTGGCAACTGAGAATCTGTATTGATTGTAAAGGTAATATGAAAGTTTTATAAAGTATCAGAAAAAGTTTCAAATCTGGATTTTAGAAAGTTACATTAGGAGAGTTTATTCATATCTGCTATGAATGATTATTCCTCGTGTAAACACATTATGCTTATAAATCCTGATTCTATAAATTGTAAAGCCTACAAATGACTGAGGACTAGATATTTCAAAATTTTTAAAAAGTCACCTGGACTGGCACTGAATGTAACTTTCCCCTCTCATCAAATTTCTCACTGACTTAACTGGTTTCACTAAAGAAATAAATAAGAAATAAGAACAGATAAACAACTTTAACTCACTTATATGATTTAAAACATATCACTTTTTACTAACTCATTCAGAACTAGTATTTTACTTAGTGCAATTGAAAATATTATAGCTATACAGTCGTCACACTCTTACCAGCAGAACCTGGGAATGGAAAACTATTTTAGCTGCACAGAGCAGTTTGTGATCACTGCCTGTCTTCCTCTGAGGGTCTGTTGCTTTAGTAACTCTGTTTACATTTGTTTCATCCTATCTTCTCTAGTTAAATTCGGTTATAAAGTCTTCCAATCATATAATAAAGCAAGGCACAAATGGGTTTTAGGATTTGATTTTTTTAAGGGGCATCCAAATGAGGGGTGTCCAATCTTTTGGCATCTCTGGACCACAATGGAAGAAGAATTGTCTTGGGCCGCACATTAAATACATTGAGCCTTACCCCCTGGCAATGGGTGAGGACACACCTGAGTGGTGGTGTTGCTCTTATATCAGTCAGGGGCAAAGCAGTCGTACAGTCCTTAGTTCATCCTAGCTTGTTGCCTGTGTTGGTGGCCAGAGCTGGTTCATGCCTGGGGCACACAAAATAAACAAATACATACATACATTGAGACCTGGCTGGTGTGGCTCAGTGGATTAAGCAAGGGCCTGTGAACCAAAGGGTCACCAGTTCAATTCCCAATCAGGGTACATGCCTGAGTTGCAGGCCAAGTCCCCAGGAGGGGATTGCATGAGAGGCAACCACACATTGATATTTCTCTCCCTTTCTCCCTCCCTTCCCTTCTCTCTAGAAATAAAATATTTTAAAAATAAAAAATAAAAATAAATAAATACATTGAAACATGTAATCACAAAAAACTCTTATAATGTTTTAAGTAAATTTACAATTTTGTGTTGGGCCTCATTCACAGCCACCCTGGGCCACATGAGGCCCATGGGCCACGGGTTGGACACCCCTGAAATAGAAAGTATATTTAAAACTGTAACGCAGAAAAGTTACAATGACTCAGATCAAAGTAAAAAGCTAAAGGAAAACACAACATCTGGAAAGACATCAATCTGATCAGAGAGGAGAGATGTATGTGACCCAGTGATATTATTTGAGAGTTATTCTGTATAACTTTTCAGTTATACAAAAAGTTCAAGTTATTCTGTAATATGCAATTATTTTAGAGCATCCAAAAACTTTTTTAAAAGCAAATTATTCTATAAATTAGTTTACATACTCATTGCTAATTTCACAGCACTTTAAACTCCTCAGCAAAGAAAAATACTTCCTTAGGTTTTGAGAACAAAAAGTACATATATTTCTTTTGTTTAAAGGAACTGTAGACAGAATAACCTCCCACCCCTCCCCAGAAGCCCATGTCCTAACCCCCAGACCCTGTGAAAATGTTATCATACATGGCAAAAGGGATTTTCAGGTATGATTAAATTAAGGATTTTGAGAAGGGAAGGTTATCATGGTTATCTGGCTGGGCCCAATGCTGTCACAAGTGTCCTTAGAAACGAAAGAGGAAGAAGGAAACTTGGAGGAGATATGATGGTAGAGGCAGGTTGGGATGGCGCAATGTGGGCTTTGAAGTAAGGGGCTCTAAGTTCAGGAATGCGGGCAGTGTCCAGAAGCCGAAAAAGGCAAGGAATGAATTCTCCACTGGAGCCTCCAGAAGGAACACAGTCCCAAGACACTTTGACTTTAGTAGCCTAAGACTCACTCCAGACTTCTGACCTCTAGAGCTGTCAGAAAATTAATTTGTATTGTTTTAAGTGCCAAAATTTGCAGTGACTTGTTACAGCAGCAATAGGAGGCTAATACAAGAACATTTCATTAATCTTTTAGAACTTTTAATATCCTGTTAAGTCAGAATTTCAGCATTGGAATAATTATGTCTCATATTATCATGTTTGTGTTTTTAAAACATGTTCTCTCTTTCTCTGGGTGCTTTTTAACTCTCACGTTTTCACTAAAATGTACTTGCTATTTACCTCTAAGTAAATAATATGTCCCAAGAATGAAACCGGAAGGTCTAATACACCACAATGAGGAGCATCCCCTGTAGCGCTGCAAGACGAATCTAGTGGACATGACGCATGGATTTAAGTGTGTGGCAATGGCTACCTATCAAAAGGCAAGGAAGAAAATAACTCCAGTAGTCCAACCACACTGGATATTAAAGAAGTTGAAATTTGATTCAGGAAATAGAATCTGACCCCAAAAGACAAAAATGGTAAAGTTAACAACGCCATTTTGATGTGACCCATTAGCAGAAAGCTGACCTTTTTAGCAATTGTTATAAACAACAAATTAAGTGATTGTAGGAATGAGATGAGCTTGACAAACTGTGAAAAATAGTTTTTAATATACATACACAAAATATGTACATATTATATATGTACATATTTTTGTACATATAATATACAAAAATATGTGTACATTGTTTGTATATATGTATTTCTAAACATGTATACACACAGGGTGGGGCAAAAGTAGGTTTACAGTTTCGAGTATGCAAAACACAGTTAATAAAACTATTGTAGAAATCATAACCTGCGTGTCTTTTTCCACACAAGCCACTGTGAACCTACTTTCTCCCCACCCTGTATTCTCTGTTCATTGAAAGGGTCTGGGGGGAGCCACCTTCCAATAGCAACAAGCACACCTAGCATCCATTCTCAAGGGCTCCTTGGAGAAATGGCTGATTCCAGAGCTGGGGCAGGAAAATACAAGATAAGCCAGAATGTGTTGGCATGTCAAAGCACGGAAGTGCTGAAAGACTGACAAGGGCCTGTGGAAAGGATATAGGAACTTAGTTTGAAGGGGTCCCAATGGGAAAATCTGAGAACAATCTGAACACCAAAATAAAGATACTAACTCAGTGACTAAAATAGGGAACCATGAGCTCATAGATATAAACAAGCAAACTGAAAGTTTTATGAGGAATGTGATCAAGCATATACTTAATTACAAAGAAAAGAAGACTAAGTTTCCTATGGAGAAGCTTGGAACATACCATCTACATCAAGCGATCAAAGTAAACACTATTCTGAATGAGACAAAAAGGAATTATTTGCCACCTGATAAGAGGCAACAAGAACACAGTATCACTAATATTGAATGTCAACTGCAATGGAAAATTTTTAAATATAATTTATGAAGAACACAGCATCACTTCTTTGATTTTCCAGTCAAAAATACATAACCCTAAGTCTAATCACAAGGAAAGAGCAGATAAACTTAAATTCAGGGATATTTTACAAAAGAAGTAGCCTGAAATTTTCAAAAGTGTCAAGATCAAAAAAGTTGAATAAACACTGAGAAACTACTTCAGACTGAAGGAGACTAAAGAAACATGATAACCAAATGCAACAACCCACAATGCAGAACTGGGTGCTTGAGCTATAAAGAGTGTTGCTGAGACAACTGGCAAAATTTGATTGGGGTGTGATGATAAAATAGTATTAATGTATCAATGCGAATACGCTTACTGTGATGGTTACATTTTGGTTATGTAGAAGAATGTCTTTGGTTCTAGGAAAGACACACGAAAGTATTTGAGGAGGTGAGATATGACATGGGTAACTAATTCTCAAATGGTTCAGAAGAAAACAATGTTTTTTGCCACTAGCAAGTTTTCTGTAGGTTTGTGATTTAAACTTTAAAGTATTCTTTAAAATTTTGTCACCTACTCAATGAGACCTTTACTAGCTATTCTAAAATGTTCATACCAATGATACTTCATATTCCCCCTCCTGCCTTTTTTTTTTTTTCTTTTGGGGCATACATTTTATTTAATTATCTAGTTTTTGGTTGTTTCACCCAGGAGTATCTATGAGAGCAGGAATGTTTATCTGTGTTTTATTCACTGCTGTGTTCCTGAGTGCTTAGAGCATTGCCTGGAGCATAATAAGTGCTCAATAAATATTTAATGAATAAATGAATGGATAGCCCATTAAATAAGTAAATGTTTTAAGAAAGATAATATGTAACCATTATAAAGACAAGTAAAGTAAAACTATTGCTCTCATCATCAATGACAGTTTGCTAAAAATCTTTCTGGAAAACAATTTGTCAATTAAGAGTCATATCCCTGGCCAGTGTGGCTCAGTTGGTTGAGTGTCATTGCACCGAGTATAAGGTCACCGGTTCAATTCTCAATCAGGGCACATGCCTAAATTAGGGATCCAGTCTCCGGTTGTGCGTACAGAGGCAGCTGATCGATGTTTTTCTCCCTCTTTCGCTCCAAAAATAAATAAATCCAATCTTTTTTTAATGTCATAGAAATATTAATATGCTTTAACCTAAAAATTCCACTTCTGGGAATTTATTCTAAGGAACTGTCATAAGGTATGAGGAAGCAATGGCAATGTAAAGTTGTGCACTGCAGTGTTATTTATACCCCCCCTAAAAAAGGAGAAATAAATATACAAAGACATTGAGTAAATTATTATGCCACCTCCACAGAGGAAAATTCTATTTCCTTTTAAATTCTTTGTTTTTAAATACCATTTCCTTTAAAATTCTAATAAGATGAGAAAATTCCTTTATGTACTATGATTCCAACTAAATTAAAAAATGCACTATAATAAGCAATTAATGTATTGTGGCAATTTTTATTTGCTCTATTTTCCCAAATGTTAGCAATATGGTTATAATTTATATTCTTAAGATACATTTATAATAAATATATATTCATTTTTTAGGCCATGGCTGGGTAGCTCAGTTGGTTAGAGCATCGTCCCAATATGCCAAGGCTCCAGGTTAGATCCCCAGTCAGGGCACATAAAAGAATCAACTAATAGCCCTGGCTGATGTGGCTCAGTGGATTGAGGGCAGGCCTGCAAACTGGAAGGTTGCTGGTTCAATTTCCAGTAGGAGCACATGCCTGGGTTGTGGGCCAGGTCCCCAGTGGGGGGTTTTTATGAGAGGCAACCACACGTTGATTTTTCTCTCCTCTTTCTCCTTCCCTTCCCCTCACTCTAAAAATAAATAAATAAAATCTTTTAAAAAATAATCAACTAATAAATGCATGAATAAGCAGAACAACAAATTGGTTGGTCTCTCTCTTTCCTCCTTCCTGTCTTTCTAAAATCAACATATATATATAGATAGATCTGAATATATATATTGATTTGAAATGAATATATATATTCATTTCTTAACAATATATTATGAACAAAATTAGCCAGATTAGAAAGTATTAACCCATGAAAGAAAGCTTTAAAAAGTTTTTTAAACCTGTTTCAATAAAGTATGTTAATAGAAGACAGTGGTTTACATAGAATTAATAGAAGAATTTGCCCTGGCTGGTGCGGCTCAAGTGCAGGCCTGCAAACCAAATGGTCACAGGTTCAATTCCCAGTCAGGGCATGTGCCTGGGTTGCGGGCCAGGTCCCCAGAGGGTGTGTGAGAGGGAACCATACATTGACGTTTCTCTTTCTCTCTTTCTCCTTCCCTTCCCCTCTCTCTAAAATAAATAAAATCTTAAATAAAATAAAATAAGAATTTGACAGTATATCAACCTAGTACCTCTGAAACAAGACATGTATAACAAATACTAAAGCCACTAAAAAAGATATACCTGGTTGTGGATCAGGATAGGGTCATCATGCTTGCCAGGCCAATAAAATATCCCTCAAGAACATCTAGCACCCTCTGTTCTGATTCCATGCTCATCAGAGAGCCTTCTGATTAGTCCTGCCTTCCCAGTTACCTCTTTCTTGGAAGAAGATATCCTAGACCTCTATGTAGCCTCATGAGTACTCAAAACATGGCTAGTCCAAACTGAGATATGCTGTAAGTGCAAAATCTACTACCCCAGATTTTTAAGACTTTGCATAAAAAAAGGAAAATACCTCAGTAATAATGCTATATTGATTACATGTTGAAATTATAATATTGGGGGTACACTGGTTTAAATAAAATATATCATTGAAATTAATTTTACCTGTTTCTTGTTACTTTTCTTACTATGGCTACTGGAAAATTTTTAATTATTTTTGTAGCTCATACTTGTAGATAGTATTATATTTCTATTGGAGAGCACAGATCTAAACTATTGAACAAGAATACTGCAGTCAACGTAAATACACAATCTCCCTGTACACTGATAAACCGACACAGCTGGTTTAGACAGGCACAAGTGTATCCATCAGAAATTGATCAACTTTGCACTAACAAAATCAAACTCTGCTAAGCAGAATATCAGACCTTCACTGAAGTGAGCAAATCAAGGTTCTGGCATCTCCGAGCTTCCCGGGCACAAACTGTCTACCTTCCCTCATTTCTCTCTTGGCTCACAATCTTGTGCTTACACTATGTTCTTCAAGGGATAGAGTTGAGTATTATTCATCTTTATTTTCCTAGCAGTTAGGTGCCTTAAACAAAGGTATTAAACAGGAGAGTGGGAGGAGGAGAGGGGGGAAGGTACAGAGAATAAGTAGCATAGACAGTAGGTAGAAAATAGACAGGGGGAGGGTAAGAATAGTGTGGGAAATGCAGAAGCTAAAGAACTTATGACATATGGACATGAACTAAAGGGGGGGAATGTGGGTGGGAGGGTGTGTGCAGGGTGGAGGGGAATGAAGGGGGGAATGGGACAACTGTAATAGCATAATCAATAAAATATATTTTAAAAGCAATATAGTTAATAATATTATAATAACTATGTTATGGTGTCAGATGGGCCTTAGACTTATGTGGGTGATCACTTTGTAAGTTATATAAATGTTTAATCACTATGTTGTACACCTGAAACTAATGTAACATTTTATGTCAACTGTAATTGAAAAATAAAAAATAAGCAAATCCAAAAAAAAAAAAAGTCTGTTAAATGAATGTTCTTCCACGCTTTATGGCTTTGATCATAGCTATAGGCCTCCTTACCTTGAAAAGGATTTGTATATAACCTTTCCACCGTTTCTTCTTCATCTGTTAATTGTAAACACTTGTAAAGACTGTACACAGGAAAACCTGTAAAAAATTAATCTTCAGCCTCGTGAACTAAAAATAATGGAGTAAAAACGCATAACCTTACAGCACACTGTATTTTACTATCAAGGACAGAGCTTAGAAACAGATCACAGAATTGATGTTTCATCACTATGCAGCAGCCCACATTTTATGACCTCTTATTTGTCCCTGAATCCCAACAGCAACCTCAAAGCTGATACAGAATAGTGGTGGAAGGGAAAAATAGATGTCACAATAAAGGAGGTTTTTCATAGGATTAGTATGACGCTTTGGCCTCATAACATAGACCACATGGCATAACCCCTTTCTCTGCAAGTAGCTTCTCATGTCCTACAGGTTGTAAGAAATTCACTATCAACTTCTCTTGCTAATAATAATTTTTGAATACTATGGCAGCATCAAAACAATGCTGGAGACACACAATCCCTCAATATAAAAAGAAAAAAAACTGTAAACATTTACTCTGTTAAAAGGAAAATCCTTCTCTGAAAAATGACATTATCCAACAAAAAATCTTGGCTTCTTAAAATATAGGTATGTTCTCATCTCTTACTTTAAATGAAGTAGAATGGCCTTCGTTTTACCCGATTTTCTGGATGTTTTGTAAAAGCCATTGAAAATGCCTGAGGAACTATTGACCCTAGCTTCACTGAAATTAAATACTTACACTTGCTAATTCTATGGAAACATTGAACCCATCCTTTAATATTTTTCTAAAAATTGTTTATACAAGAATTCAATTGTCTTCTCCACCTTCCAAAGCTCCAAAGAAGCCTGTCTGGTGTCGAAGACAAAATGAAGCAAATATTCTCTAAAAGGTGACTTACTGATTTCAATAAAAAGTGTAATTTGATGACGATTTTTCTTCAATAATTTGAGACATTTCTAACAAACTACAAATTCAGTTGCCCTAACTAAAAGAAGAAAATAATCCTAAATCGGCAAGCTGAACTTTACAAAATTCCCCAATGAAACCATGAAAGAAAGAAAGAAAGAAAGAAAGAAAGAAAGAAAGAAAGAAAGAAAGAAAGAAAGAAAGAATCCTACATATGTTAAAGCTATCATTTTACATGTGGGCTGCATTTCAGTGACTTCCCTCTAGTTGGTTGCTCTATGTATTTTGCAGAATTGATTCGTCCCTGGATACCGAGTTGACTGGATGATTGAGACTCAGATCAATCCAGCCATTCTGGCTTTAAGAGAGGCAATAGGAAGAACACAGAAGAGCAGGCTACTGACAAGAAACAAAGGTCACCCAAGCACAAGCCTGAACCAGAAACAGGACAAACAAGACGGAAAAGCTAAGTGGCCTCAGGCCAATGACATTTCCACCTGATCTTGCAAGGACATAACACTGCCGCTAGTTGCTAAATTGGATGGTATTCTTGAATGTGAAAGAGTAATGCAATATCTGGAATTAAAAAGAAAACAGAAGCTCTAAATCTTTAAGCAAGGGTTTAAAATGTATAAGAGTGAAGGAAGACAAGTCTCCAGGTCCTCACAATCGAGTTTGAGAATGTATTAGCTGGGCGGAGAGGGGGGAAAAGCGGCGGGAAGACCGAAGGCGCCTTCTGCAGACCTTGTGCGCCAGACCTCCTGGGGCGACGGCACGCTCCTCGCCCCGCGCATGCGCAACTCGCGAACTGAGAGTTGCGGGCGCACGCTTGCTCTCGCTTATCTGAGGGGGGCCCGGGGGCGAGAGCACGTGACCAGGATTGCAGCTTTTCTGGCCCAATCCCAGGCGTTTCAGGAAGCGCCCTTGCGGAGCAATTCGGTCAGCCTGCGTTTGCCCTCGGGCCTGACCTCTTTTTAATCCCCCAGCTTTTCCACTCGGTTCTTGAATGTAAGAATCTGGTTTGGCAGACCTTTTGCTATATGTCCCCTGAATCAAATTAGGGGCAAACGAAGGAACTTCCGGCCACGATGGTGGAATGAACGAACATTCTGAGAAGCTGAACAATTTGGCCAAGGTCACAGTTAATTTGTTTAAAATTAGGGGCACATGCTCAAGTGGTGTTTTTTATTTCTTTTTTTTTTAAAAGATTTTATTTACTTATTCTTTACAAAGAGGGGAATGGAGGGAGAAAGAGGGGAAGAGAAACATCGATGTGAGTGAAAGATGTTGATCTGTTTCCTGTCCTACGTGACCCAGCTGGGACAGAACCTGCAACCCAGGCCTGTGCCCTGACAGGAGTGGAACTGGCGACCTTTCGCTTTGCGCGACCAGCCCAGGCCCGCCAGTCAGGGCTATTTCTTTTCCTCCATAGTCATTTCTCCAATTTGCAGTTCTGTTGCTGTCTTCCCAAGACGTTCAAATCCTGCTGCTTGAGACTCCAGAATCTGGAGTACACCGTTGTAAAAATAGTACTCTAAAAGGGGGGAAACTGCTTTGTATCTCAGAGGTTGAGGATTTTGGAAAAGTAAGGTAAAAATTTAAACAGGCAAGTGTCCCATAGGACTGACACAATTTACCTCAAAAGACGAGTCCCAGAAGAGCACTTTATTCCAATTTAAGCATTTTAATAAAATCTCCCGATCTGTTTATTCAGTCCTTCTATCAAGAATCTGAAAGGGTGATGCTAGGATAAGATTACCTGTGTGGTGTGGTTGGTTCGCCCCAGAGCAGTATGGGAGAAAAAAAGGACTTAGAGAAACTCAGTCTTAAGGTTGGAGTCCTTGACTGAGAAGGAAAGGGAGTAAAAAGTAAATTGGATGAGGCTTCATTGTAGAGATCTAATCCACTCATGGACAGCTGCAACCTAGGAACCTTGGCAGTGGGAATACAAAAAAAAAAAGTGCAAAAGAGTAAAGTGCCAAATATGTCAAAACAATAAAAAGGGAAATTTCCCACCACATATCCCAATATAGATAGCTTGGTTAAAAATAATAATAATAGGGGAGGGCTATATCCTAAGAACCCTGAAACACCAATCCAAAAGAATCTATGCACTCCAATGTTCATAGCAGCACAGTTTACAATAGCCAAGTGTTGGAAGCAACCTAGGTGCCCATCAGTAAATGAATGGATCAAGAAACTTTGGTACATTTACACAATGGAATTCTATGCAGCAGAAAGAAAGAAGGAACTCCTACCCTTTGCGAC